>JBAPLH010000055.1:772500-1230000 GCA_037897445.1 Ceriops zippeliana | reverse complement strand
CGTTTTTTTTTTTTTTTAAATTTCTTTTGGAATTGGGAATTTCGAGGAGCGGTGAAAAGTGGCGCGGTTATTTGCTGAAATTAAGGCTTGATCACACTTTTACAATTTTCTGGAAACAAGATTAAAAATCATTGCAGTTAGTTGATGTGGTCGTGATTCATGGACCCAGTTGGAGAAAATTCTGTTTTATTTTTATTTTTTTAATTATTTTTCCGTATTTGAAATAATACGCATTGATGTAATGATTCTCTGACTCAATTGGACATGGGTCCAGTAAACGACTTTTTCCTGGCTTCGATTAATCCGTGTGATTTAATATGATTGACTTGGGAAGAAGTTCTTTTTGGGTCGAAATGTTCAAGGGTGTATCAGTCCTTCGTTTTGTGGCCCATTCCCGGGCGAGAGGGAAGAAAGGGGATGGCCTTGGGTTGGCAGCTAGACATGTGGTCGGGAAAATGTCTACGCCTGTGTATTTTTTTGGTAGGAAATCCTGATAATTTTTTCTTACTGCTATGCCTTTATTGTGCAAATTGTACAACTGGTGTCCCTTTATGAAATGAGCTATTGCATCACACCCAATATGGTACCTAAATTGCAGAGATCAGAAAATTCATGTGTTTTTCTATTGAAACAAATATTGAAGGTGTTAAATTTTATGTCAGAATCTCTGATGCTGCCAATGTTGTTGTCTGTTTCACTGGTCTAACAGTGTCTTATTTAGATACTTTGGCCTGAAGATTTAAGTGGGAATGTGCATAATTTTTTCTCAGATTTTGATGATAAGTTACCCTTTTTTTTGGCATTCTAATTCGAGCTGATACTGTCTGGTTCCTGGCTAAATTGTACTAGATGCTGAACCTCTATTAGTTTAAAACAGTTGAAATTTGCTTCAAATTTATTCTTATATTTATATTACACTTACCTTGATCTGGTTTTTGTTGTATTGCTCTCTACTTAAACAGGTGGAAGGAAGGATTTATTTGTCCAAAGAGGTTAGAAATAGGTTAGAATTTCTGAAGCACAAGAGGCATGAGAGGCTGAAACCAGAAACTGCCATTGAGACTATAGGTGTTACTAATATGATTAGTCGAAGTGGAGGAGATGCTCTGAGGGCTACAGCATCTTGTGGTGTAAGATTACCTGGTGCCACCAATTCTTTTTCTCGATCATGTGGTTCATCGAGTGGGAAGGAGGTGTTTTCAAAGAAGAAGGTGGATAAGTTTGACACAAGTAATTTGGAGTGGATAGAGAAAATTCCGGAATGCCCCGTGTACTGTCCAACAAGGGAGGAGTTTCAGGATCCATTGGTTTATTTACAAAAATTAGCTCCAGAAGCTTCAAGATATGGTAAAGAATATCCTATCAGTAGCAAATCTCTTTCTATGAAGTTTATAGAGTTAGAGGAGACTGCTTAAACCTGTCATTTATTTTTCACATTGATTAAAAAATAATAGAATAATGTTGATCAACAGTAACAGTGAATTGTATTTTATTGATGTTGTGTGATGCCATTCACTAATACTTGACGGGAGTTATGTCTACCTATGTAAGATTTAGTAGTCAAAATTTTGGAGTGCTTCCATTGGTTTTATTACGCCAGTATCTTCTTAGATGCACCCTGCCTCAAGTGATGAATGAATGTTGTGAAATTCTGCAAGATGCACTGCCCTCAGCATCACAGGCTTAAAATCTGCTGCCTTCTTGATCAAATGAAAGCAAACTTAACCCACTACACCTAATTTTGAATGTTTAGGGATATGCAAGATTGTTTCTCCCCTAAGTGCTTCTGTTCCTGCTGGGGTTGTATTGATGAGGGAGCAAGCATGGTTTAAGTTCACAACCAGAGTACAACCTCTTCGTCTTGCTGAGTGGGATTCTGAGGACAGAGTCACCTTTTTCATGAGTGGAAGGTGGGTCTTCCCACACATAGAAATGCAATTTTTCAATTGATTATTATATTTTGTTTATAATACGAGTGTATCCTTTCAGAAATTATACGTTTCGTGATTTCGAGAAAATGGCGAACAAGGTTTTTGCCCGTAGGTACTGTAGTGCCAGCTGTCTTCCTGCAACATATATGGAAAAAGAATTTTGGCATGAAATTGCCTGTGGAAAGACAGAAACAGTTGAATATGCATGTGATGTTGATGGTAGTGCCTTTTCATCTTCTCCCAGTGACCCGCTTGGAAATAGCCAGTGGAATTTAAAGGTGCTGGTTTAGCTGTTGCTTTTTTGTACCCCAAATTCTAGTATGACATGAATTTTGTGCTCAGCTCATGTTCCAAACACATGGGAAATATTTTTTTTAGGGAAGAGCGGAATTTGCTGGGTATGTCAGCATATTGCTCTTTGGTTACATATGATGTATGCTCAGGCTTGGAGTGTTATCCAATATGCTAGATGTACGCACCTTTTGAATAGTTTAACATTTATGACAACAAAAGGTTGGCAAAATGTGCAAGGGCTGAAGATGGGTTCTAGAATCTAAATATATGTCATAAAACCTTCCCTCTTCCAGTGCTGCCGGTATCAGTGCAGCATGAAATATACTCTTATTAATGGGTAGCAGGATTAATAGGGTTTGGTGGTAGGTGGTCTGTGATCCCTGCCTAGGTAATTGTGCCCCAAGTGATGGCTGTTGTGTTAGGGACTGGAAGCTCTCTGTCAGTAAGACATGAGATAACGTGTGCCTTTGCCCATGAGCCATATTATGACTTGCTATCATTTGCTTCTCTTCATATCACATGATTCCCCCTTCCCCTGCATGGATGCAGTTCTAATTGCTTTCCTGGAAGCATAGTAACCTAGCAAATTGTAAATGCTGTAGCTTCCTATCGTCATTGTCTCTTTAGAAATTACTTTTTATACTTGTAAAGTTTGCATGTATGTCAACTAATTATCTTATTTGTGTTTGTGATTTCAGAAGTTTTCACGGTTGCCAAAGTCTGTGTTGCGGCTTCTTGAGAGGGCTATTCCGGTAACTAGAGAATAAGGCATATCTTAATTACCTGCTTTGTGCTTGTTATCCCTCCCTGACTAGCATGTTCTTCTTCAGGGTGTAACTGATCCTATGCTTTACATTGGAATGCTGTTTAGTGTGTTTGCTTGGCACGTGGAAGATCATTATCTGTATAGGTATATTGTATTAATCTTATTTCTGCAGTGTCTAGCATACTCTGGTTCCTAAGAATTAGTTTTCTATCTGCTAATTGTCTTGCAGTATCAATTACCATCACTCTGGAGCACAAAAAACATGGTATGGAATTCCTGGTCATGCAGCCTTGAAGTTTGAAAAGGCAGTAAGGGAACATGTATATACTCATGATATTCTTTCGACTGACGTGGAGGATGGAACATTTGATGTACTTCTGGGGAAAACAACTTTGTTTCCTCCAAACATATTGTTAGAACATGATGTTCCTGTCTACAGGGCTGTGCAGAAGCCTGGGGAGTTTATAATCACCTTCCCTAGCGCTTATCATGCTGGATTTAGTCATGGTATCTTTCTTCTTCTTCTTCTTCTTCTTCTTCTACTTAAATTTTCATCTGTTACACATGGAAACTGATGATAGTTGCTTTGCCTTTTGTAAATCCCTAGGTTTCAATTGTGGTGAGGCTGTGAATTTTGCAATTGGCGACTGGTTTCCTTTCGGAGCTGTGGCTAGCCGACGTTATGCACTTCTCAACAGGGTGCCTTTGCTTCCTCATGAAGAACTTCTGTGCAAAGAAGCAATGCTTCTCAGTACAAGTCTAGAAATTGAAGATTCAGACTATTCCCCTGCAGAATTGGTCTCTCACCACTGCATCAAGGTTTCTTTTGTGAAACTGATGCGTTTCCAGCATCGTGCTCGCTGGTTTCTCATGAAATCGGGGGCATGTACTGGCCTTTTGTCAAATAACAATGTAACCATTCTCTGCACTATATGCAAACGGGACTGCTATGTGGCTTTTATTAGCTGCAACTGTTGCATGCATCCTGTGTGTCTTCGCCATGGTATTTTACACTCTATACACATGAATTCTCTTTTGGTCTTTTGAATTCTTGATTGCTTATGGGGTTCCACCTGTACTGTCCAGATATTGGTTCGCTTGACTTCTCATGTGGGAGGGATCATACCCTGTTTCTGAGAGAGGATATTTTGGATATGGAAGCTGCAGCTAAAAAGTTTGAGAGGGAAGATGGAATCTTAGAGGAAATTGGTCAGCTGGCAAAAAACTGTGACGATTTGTATTCCTACCCTTTATCAAATATGTTTCATAGTGGTGTCAATGATGGATACACTCCTTATTGTGCTATAAACTTTGAGTTTAACTCTGAGATGACTGTGGCAACTCAAGACCCTTTGCCAGATCATACCCAGTCTACATATATGCATGGCATAGAAACTTTTAGACCTGAAGTCTCCAAATCCTCCATTTCTTATGCGTCATCTCCTCTCTGTGGATGCAGAGAACCAATTGAAAGCTTTTCGGCAGCCAACAATGTAAGACAGCTTTCTAAATCTCAAATGTGTTCATTTCATTCCATTTCTTTTCTTTTGAAAATTTTACTGGGGACACTCTGCAACCTTAAACCAATAACCATCTGCCCACTAACCCAGCCTCATCTGTTACCTATCACCTGGCAACAGACTTTTTATGTTTATATTAAACACTGATGAAAATTTGAATGGGTTTTTCATCAATTCTTGCTCAAGTAATTATGAAATAAATTAAGATTGGCTTCCTATTCATATTTTGTTAGAACATAAAATTATACTGTAATTCTTCTTCAATAACAAGATTGAAAAGATAGTGTTCTAATTTGCTATTAATAACCTTTGCAGGTTAAGGAGCAGTCTGACTTTAATGCAGGGAATTGCAACTCTAAAAGACTTATAGGAGTAGTATCTTATAGCACACAGGAGTCCTCCTTGTCATATGAAGCATTCTCAAGTACCCAGCAAGGTGATCTTCATGGATTGGAGGCTAGACCTAGCGTAGATCAATATAGTGATGACTCTGATTCAGAGATATTTAGGGTTAAGCGACGGTCTTGTCAGAAAGTGGAGAAAAGAGTTGTCAATGATGTGTCTTCAAAGAATTCTGGACACCAGGTATGACAAATAACCACCCAGAAATGGGTTTCTGTTATGCTGTCGGATTTTTCATTGTTTTTGTCGACCCTATTTTTTCTTTCATTTTTTCCACTTTTGGTTTGCATTCTGATGTAGCCTGCCCATGAAATGAATTAAAGTTTGTTAATTGCAATATTATTTTCAGTTGATTAATAAGAAAAGGAGTTAGGATGTGAGTCAGATGAAGTAAAGTTTTTGCTCTTCAATTCACATCTGAAGCACATGGTCAGATTTTTGAACTTTTCCTATCATTCATAGCAACCTTTAGATTCTTGTGTTCTTTTAACAAGGACTCACTGCAACAAAGGTGCACAAGGTCACATAGTAGTGTTGACCTTTGGCCAGAGATATACCAATAACATGAAGGTCTCCAGTCTTGAATTGCATATCACCAGGCAAGTCAAGTTGTTGGCAGGAGCAACTTTTGAAACTGATAGTAAATAACCTGTGTTAGGGAGAACAGATGCTTTGGTCAATTACTTAGACACACCTAACAAGTTTTATAAAAATGATGTCAGGCAGACTGAATTTGTTGGGGCTATGGAAACATCTGAGACGTGAATGTGATTTACCTAACTGCCTAGGTTGTGTCTAAACAGAGTAAATTGGTCTTCCTCTAATTTCCCTACAAAAGAGAAGCTTCTTTTGGTTATCTGCTTTTCTTCAATTATGTTCCCGGCTTTTGGTTTATAATTATTCTTTGAGCTATTTGAAATGGTTGCAATTGGTCCATTTAACAGCGGTTTAAACGATTGAAGAAACTCCAACCTGAAGGAAAGTTTGGGCAAAGAATGCCTTCAGAATGCTGCAGCGCTGACGAATCTAATTGCATTTTTACATCCACTTCAGAACATAAAGAAGATCCAAACGGTTCTTTTAGGGACAGGTTTGCCAGGGGAGGTTCAATTCCCATTTCTATTAAGTTTAAAAGGTTGGCCAATGAGGAGGGACTCAATCGACGGCAAGAACACAATAGAACCGAGAGATTGGATGGCATCCAGCATGAATTGGGAAAGAGCATGAAGGGGCCACCACCCATAGAGATCGGGCCAAAACGTCTTAAAGTCAGAGGCCCTTCAGTGACGGGAGCAGATTAGATTGACTTGGGGATAACATATTGGACGAGGAAACTGGTTGGCCTGCCTCAGGAGCATCATCTAGAGCCTGACTTTGCTAACCTTCTTATCCTCTAACGGGGTTCTAACACACGGCATATCCAAAGATTGATTCTGGAAGTAGCAGCGGAATTAACCAAGTTTAGGTCAGATTTTACATTCTTTGTGCAGAGCTTGGAATTGGGGCAGTTTGCACGGGTGTCTATTCTTCTGGTTCTCAGGCCATTGTGTTTTGTCTTTGGCAGGGGAGCCTTCCTGCAAGCTGAAAGTAGAAATTTGGTTAGTAACACTGTAAATTTGTTTTAACCAGCCAATTAATTCTTGGTAGAAAAGTGGGTATTCCCGCAGCTCCTTCGTTTACTTCGGTCTGCTGCTTCCTCTTGGGTTCTATATTCTTTTTGTAGCAATTTCACTACCTGAATAAATGCAGAGAAATGCCTTTTTTCTCCCTTTATCTTATCCTTTTGTTGGATTGTATGTGTATGCGTTAAAATTTCTGGCAGCTCATGGAAGGTAATTTACGCATTTCTTTTGTGATGTAAGTCAAGTGACTAGCAGAACTGCCCATATGTCACAAGTATATCCTTCAAACTCATTAACTTGTTCGATAAATCCCTAACGTATCATGAGAACCGGAGAATTAAGGTGTGAATTTATTCTAACACCAATGTATATGGGACAAGAAAGTCAACTTTGATGCGTGATAAATTTCTATGATGAAAAAAAAGAAAAGAAAAGGGAAGATGGTGTCTATAGAGATTATGGATATCATATCATAGAATAATTTAGTCCTTACGAAAATGAAATTTATTCAAGACATTAAATATTATAATTTAATCAAAAAAAAAATAAAAATAAAAATCATGTTATATATGCAAGATTTTGTACATCTCGATCATAAGCTTCCAAAAATAGAACTTTCAAATTATTTTAAAATTATTTTATTTTCTTTATTTGTAGTGATATATGCTTTTTATTAAAAATTTAAATTTTTTTAAGCAAATCTCTCTTTTATGTGGTTAGTTCTTTAATTAACAAAATTAATCATTCTTTCCAATAAATCAACTCTTATTCTAGCAAACCATTTCTCCTTTATACACTTGTTCAAAGAGAAGGCAGAAAAGTTGGGATGTCTTGTTATTATAAAAGGAAAATTGTGATGCATACAACTTGAGCTAATTTGAACCTAAAAGGACATTTATTACTTTCAAATTTTTTTGTCATATAAAAGTAGTCCACTTCTTAAATAATGTTAAATTCTTTTTTAATTTTCTCATAACATAAATTTGCATATCTAAGTATAGAAATGATAGACTTTGTAATGGCAAAAACTACTTTGTCATTGAAGATTTTACACAAATTATTGTCAAGTATGTTACTCTTAAGGTCAAGGTTAAAGGCAACCTTATACCATTTATTTATTATTATTATTATTTTTATTTTGAACATGTCATTATATATAGTTGAACTTTTCTCTTTAAGTTTTGTTATCCCCAAATTGAAGTCTGGTTCATTAGTTGCTTTCATATTCTATTAGAACATAATTTATAATATTAAGTGTTTATACTTTTTCCTTTAATTTGCAAAGACAAGTCTACTATAGCATCTTTGTTTAGTTTGAGATAGCTCAGTATCAAATGCATTAAGAAATCTCTAAAATAAACCAAATGAAACATAAAATATATATTAATAGTTTTTTAAAAATATTTAAATGCATAAAACATTAATTAATTAATTTCAATCCTTACTTTTTGATGTTTGACATAATAACCTAACTATTGCCATTTATGATCCTTGGATCATTTTTAAAAAGTATTAGTAAACTTAGTTACAACTACTAATAAGTAATTGAAAACATTTGGTTGTTGGTATTCCTTCTTGTTGTTATAAGTATTTCTCTTTTAACAACATTCTTAAAAACATCCATTTAAATTAATCACCTTTCTGCAAATAGTTAAGGACCCTTTCTTATAACATTCAAATGTGAAATATATTCTATCAAACTTTGGTAGCTTTTTTCTCAAAACTTGGTTACTCCTTTTAATATTAGCTTTGTAATCTTATAGTTATGCATATTTTTTTTTTGGTAATATCATCTCTTATGTTTTTAACAACCATGTCCTTTTGTCTAAGGCATTTTATAAAACTAACTTTTAGTTGCATTTGTTCTTCACCATATTCTTTAATTTTTCTAAAGAAAGATTTTAAATTGACCTAAATTTATTGAATAAATTGGTAACCAACCATTTTATTGAGATTCTATTATTCTTGAAGATAAGATTACATTCATACTTATTGACTAAAGTTTTCACCTATATACAATTTAGTTTTCCAACAAATTCAATATATATTTCCAAGGGTAGAGAGGCTTGTTGCAAACTACTTTAATAAATCCCTTGTTATTTTTGGTGTACTTGAACTCAATCTTATACTTAATAACATATTTTATTATTATATCTTTAAATACATTGATGCTTCCAAAAAGTATGAAGAAATCAAATCCTTATGTCTTTTAGTGATTATCAAAAATTGAAAATTTTCTTTTCCTTTTAATGACAAAATCTTTATCAATTCCATTAGTTTCAAAACTTTTATAATTGTATTAGGATAGTTTATTACATTAAATTCTATATGTTTTGTTAGATTTGGGTTAGTCTTCTTACTAACTTCATAACCTTGATATTTAACATTAATTGTTGCCTTTTTAGTCTTATTTACATCAACATTGGCTTTGTTAAATCTTCTTAGGTCTTCCTTTGCTTCTTCTAGCTCTAAATCATCATCATTTGTCAGCATATAAACTCTTAGAGTACTCTTTTGGCATTCATCATTAAAATCATCATTTTCAAATTCTCTATCCTTCTTTGTAACTACCTTAATTTTAATAAACACATCCACAATATTATTAAAATTCATGCTATTCAATAACTTATTATTAATATTCTTAATATTAATGTTTTGACATAATAGTGTAACCTTGATCCACCTAATCCTTTACTTTAGTATCTCTCTTTTTATGTTGATCTTTTTGATTTGCACCATCTCTCTTTGTCTCTTTCATATCACTTTTATTGTCTTACTTCTTTTCAAGTTTAAGACATTATCATTATGAGTGACATATACTTCTATCTTTTTATACTTTAGAATGATGCCATTTATATTAATTATTATTTTTTCTATTTTTCTTACTTTTTTAAGTCCTTTTTCTAAATTTTCCCTTGGTATCTTATAATTTTTTTTAAAAAACTTTGTATATTTCAACATCTTAATCACCATATTTTTAATATCCTAATAACAAAATTTGTCTAACTTAACATGCATCTTATTTATGTTGTCTCCTTCATAATGTATTTATGGGTTATGGATCAAAACCCTACTATGGTACATAATCATATATCTATGATGGTTATCCATTCTACATAAGGACAAAATATTTTAAGTTCCCAACTTTTTTAAAAAAAAAAATTATTTTGAATTCATAAACTTTATAAGATTAGACATGTACACAACATGATTAATAGGTGTAAACACCTAGATGTCATTAGCAATATATATGTATGTGGTCTCATATTTTCAATTATTAAAAATTTTATTAAACCCAATAAAAATTAAAATTTACATTAGAGTTATATTAAAATGGTTTAATCAAAATTATAAAGTCAATATTCTTATATCATGTAGTTCCAACACCTTATTCAATAACTAATATAATGAAACCTAAAACAACTTAATTTTTTGTAAAAAAATATATAGACTTAATTTATTTAGAATGCTTATATCAAAATATTTGTTAATAAACAAATATAAGAAGTGGTCCTAATAATTGGTGGGAATAAAGTCTATTATGTAAATAATAGTTTATTTACATAACAAATAATTTTAAATACATCTAAAGTTCTTTAATTCAATAAACTAGTTCAAGAAATATTAAAAGGTACTCTTGAGGCCTTATTTTATTTATATACCTTAGAATTTTTCAAAAGACCAAATTTTTTACAAACTTAAATATACAACTTGTAAATTTAGAAAATATACTCCTTATAAATGAATAACATATAAAGAATGTTTCAAATCAAGGAAACTTTTCACCAACCTTTTTGATTTAAATGACTCCTTGATTGTAACAAATTAAGATTCTTGTATTTTTAAAATACAACTCATAAACCAAACTAGTGAAAAAGAATTGAAAACACAAACATTTTTTATTAATTAGAAATTGAGATTTGAATTGTTAGAGTTTGGTCCTTAAATTGTTATTTTTTTATTTACATTTTTTATGCTTAAAAAAGGGTTTCAATTTATTTATTTTTTTTCACTATATGGAGTAGTGTGCATTTCTTGGAGTAAAGCATAGGATATGGTAGCTTGATGTAATTTTTTTAATTGATTTTCAACTTGATTGAAAATATTTAAGAAGATATAGGACTAAATTAAAAAAGTTTAAAGATATAAAATTTGATTGTAAAAATTCTAAAAAAATCTAGGATTAAAAAAGTGAATATCTCATTATCCATTTTATGGGAATATTTTTTTGTTAGTATTTTATACTAATAATTTTTTAAAAGAAAAATTAAATATAAATAATAAAAAAGACAAACTGAATACTTCATGCAAGATTATAAAAGCAACAATATTCTCCATTAAATTACTTCTTCATTAAACTTATCTTTATTGATATATGACTCTTGCTTCTTCGATTATGTTGTGCAGGGAAAACAACAAAGCCCAGAAATAAATCAAAATATCAACCTTGCACCTGAAATTGGAGATTAGCAAGCTATAAACAGAATTTGAAGAGAAGTGGGGAGTGGGAGAGAGAGAGTAGCTAAATAGTGATTGGTTATTGTGAGTTAAGTTATTTTTTGGTAAGGAGCTGGGTCTACAATAGAGTGTATATCTTATTAGTGTGTATATTTGGTGGATAAAGATAAGACACGCATTACAAGAAGATAATGCACACATTACAAGAAGATATTAGTGTGTATATTTAGTGGCTGAGGATAAGGCACGTATTACAAATTACGCATTCCAAGAAGATATTAGTGTGTACATTTGGTAACTGAAGATAAGGCATGCATTATAAGAGGATAAGACACACATTATGAGAGTCATTGATGCACATTGTACTTGTATAAATAGAGCATATTGCAATGAGAAAAACATATAGAAAAATACTTTTCCAAATTCTTCTTGGTTTAACATGGTATCAGAGCGTCTTTCTCATTTCGTTGAGATGATTATTTGGCCTTTCTTCTAAATGGCCTCTGATCAAGCTGGAGGGATGCTAAGCAAAGAATAATGTCATAGACGTTAGAGACATCCATGGATGGAAAATCAAGCATTCTTGGTTCGAAACTTTTGTAGTCTTCAATTAATATTAATTTGCTACATCTTTTTTGTAACTTTTGTAGTCTTACAACTATCATGTTTCTGTCTTTCTTTTAGGATTTAGAAACTTAGATTTTCTTCTTCTTTTTCTTTTTTTTTTTAAGTGACTAGTTGCTCTGAAACAATACCGAACCCTAAAACTATAAATTCTAGGATGATGGCAGATCAAAAAGTTTCAAGTTCAAAAATTAATTCGCTGTTCTTATTGAGCGCAAATGATAACCTAGGTCCTCAGAATTCAAGGGGGGACTGAAAAGACAATGGAGTAATTTGCTTTTACTATCAGAAACTGGGACATAGCTTGGACACATGCTTTAGTCTACATGGCTATCCTGATTGGTGGGCAGGAAATTTGTCTCAAGGAAAAGGTAGAGGATGTGGTAATCAGGGACGTAGTCGTGGTAGAGTAGCACTGGCTAATGTTGCACAAGAGGTAATAGGGGCAGCTGCTAATGTTCCCTGTGGGAAACCACTTGATGATTCTGATAAAGCTGGTTTGGAAACCTTGAGCAAAAATGATTGGGAAACTTTGAAGTCTCTCTAGAACACTCACACGAATAATACATCTGTTGCTCAGCCAAGGCTTAATGGTAAGGTGTATTTACAATGGTTGTTTGACACAGGTGCTTCGCATCATATGACGGGAGAGGAAACTGCATTTGTAGAGCTTTAAGGAATACCTCCTTGTCCCGTAAAAATGCCAAACGGTGAATATGTTATGGCAACAGGAGAAGGAACTGTTCTTGTAGGAAAATTATTTCTCAAGAGTGTTTTATATGTCCCTGAAATACGATGCAATTTGATATCTGTTTCAAAATTAGTCCAAGTCAAAGTTCATACTTTAACATTCACTAATCGTTTATGTGCTGTCCAGGACCGCACTTCGAGGATGTTGATTGGAATGGGTGAAGAGCTTGAGGGGCTGTATGTCGCACGATGGGAGCTTCTAGTCAGTACTCATGGAGTCATTGCAGTCAAGAATATGGGTTTATGGTATAAAAGGTTAGGACATCCCTCTCTGCAAGTCATAGAAAAGCTCCCGACAATAGAAGGTTATTGAAATAAATAAAAGGGTTTATGAACCTTGTGATGTTTGTTTTCAGGCAAAACAAACTCGTATTCCTTTTTCTACTAGTGACAATAAAGCTGGTGATATTTTTGAATTAATTCATTGTGATCTGTGGGGAGCTTATCAAGAGGCTAGTTTTTGTGGTGCTACTTATTTTCTAACTATTATTGATAATTGTTCTCGAGGTGTATGAGTCTATTTGTTAAAGGGGAAACATGAGGTTCCATGTGTTGTTAAGAATTTTTTGGCTATGACCGAGAGACAATTCAATAAACAAGTCAAAATTATACGCAATGACAATAGTACAAAATTTACTTGTTTAGGTGATTATTTTAAGGAATGTGACATTATTCATCAGACTTCCATAGTTGGGACACCTCAACAAAATGGAAGAGTTGAAAGGAAACATCGACACATTTTGAATGTTGGTAGGGCGCTTCGTTTTCAAGCTAACTTACCTATTCAATTTTGGGAAGAATGCATTCTCACTGCAGGATATTTAATTAATCGTACTCCATCATCGATTTTGGGTGGAAAACTCCATAGGAAATTTTGTTTGGAAGCCTTTCACCTATTTCTCATCTTAGAGTATTTGGTTGCCTATGCTATACTAAGAACATTAATCAGGAAAATGATAAGTTTGCAAGTTGAAGTCATAAGTGCATATTCATGAGTTATCCTTATGGTAAAAAGGGGTGAAGGGTGTATGATCTAGATAAGAAAGTTTGTTTTGAAAGTCGAGATGTTGAGTTCATTAAGCATGTGTTTCCTTTTGCCTATACGGACTCTGCCAGGCCGGTAACTCTAGATTCCTTACTTACTATCATTGAGCCTATTATATTAAAGGATGCGCTTGAGATTGAGGTACCTTTGTCAGCTTCTGAATATGACGGACAGTCTGTAGAAGAGGGTGTGACAATAGATGGAGTCGTACTAATACTTGATGTTATAGAGGTTACAGGTGCAGCGGATAATCTTGGTCGTGACAAACGAGTGTGACAGTCTTCAGTTCGTTTGCATGATTATGTGTTGCATACAGCTACCCTCAGTCCCTCGAGCTCTCCTTTCTCTTCCTTGGCATCCTCAGGTACGCCTTACCTCATTACAAATTATGTGAATTGTGCTAAATTTTCCTTATCGCATCGTCAATTCGTGGCTACAGTAACTATAGGGATTGAACCAACCAATTTTAAAGAGGCCATGCAGCATTCATGTTGGCGTAAGGCAATGAAAAAGGAGGTTGAGGCACTGGAGTATAATGGGACATAGACAGTTGCTACTTTGCCTAAGGGAAAGAAGGCTCTTGGTAGTAAATGGGTCTATAAAATCAAGTATCATGCAGAGAGAACAATCAAGCGATACAAGGCACGCTTGGTTATTTTTGGGAATCACTAGATCGAGGGTCTTGATTATAATGAGACGTTTACACCTACTGCAAAGATGGTCACGGTTCGTACTTTCTTGGTAATAGCAGCGATCCGTGGATGAGAATTGCATCAGATGGATGTGCACAATGCATTTTTGCATGACGATCTTGAGGAGGAAGTTTATATGCGTTTTCCACCAGGTCTTATGACACCCAGAGCCTATAAAGTGTGTCGTTTGCTCAAGTCTCTCTATGGGCTGCGATAGGTACCGCAGTGTTGGTTTGCCAAGCTTGCTGTGGCTTTGGTTCAATATGAATTTTAGCAATCTGGCTCAAACTATTCTTTGTCTACATATTTGCATGACAAAGTTCAGTTGACCATTTAATCTATGTGGATAATCTGGTGATAGGTGGGACTGATAGTGATGTCATTCATGCATTTAAAACTTACTTGAATGCTTGTTTCCACATGAAAGACCTTGGCAAATTAAAGTACTTCCTTGGTCTTGAAGTAGCGCGTAATTTGACTAGAATTTTTCTTTGTCAGAGAAAATATGCTCTCGATATTATTTCTGAAACTGATTTGTTAGGTGCTAAACTTACCAGTACATTAACAAAGCAAAATCATCACCTTGCTTTGGCTAAGGACGCAACTCTTCCTGATCCTATGTCTTATTGGCGTCTTATTGGTCGTCTTATCTACCTGATGATTACTCGACTTGAATTATCTTATTGTGTACATATCTTGGTACAATTTATGCACAAGCCACGACATAGTCATTAGTAGGCAGCCCTTCGGGTTATTCGTTTCTTAAAACTTCATCTTGGGCAAGGTCTTTTGCTCGAGTCTGATTCCTCTCTTAATCTTACGGCTTATTGTGATGCAGATTGGGCGAGTTGCCCCTTGACTCAACGTTTTTTGACGACATATTTTTTCTTTCTTGGGGATTCTCCAATTTCCTAGAAAACAAAAAAACAACATATTATATCTCGATCTTCGACTGAGGCAGAGTATCGATCTTTGGCTTTTACGACTTGTGAATTGAAATGGCTTAAGGGTTTGTTAATTTCTCTTGGCATCCTTACCCATCTCCTATGCAAATTTATTATGATAGCCAATCAGCTCTTCACCTTACTCACAACCTTGTGTTTTATGAACGCACCAAGTACATCGAGGTTGATTGTCACTTTGTTCGTGATAAGATTTGTCGTGGTATCATTCTTCCTTAATCTGTATTTTCGTCTCACCAACTAGCTGATATCCTTACCAAGGTTCTTGGCAAACATTCATTTAATGCCATTATGTGAAAGTTGGACATTTACGATCTTCATACTCCAACTTGAGAGGAGATATTAATGTGTATATTTAGTGGTTGAAAATAAGACATACATTACAAAAAGATAAGTCACGTATTACAAGAAGATATTAGTATGTATATTTAGTGGCTGAAGATAAGGCACGCATTACAAATAACACATTACGAGAGTTATTGATACACATTGTATTTATATTTATATAAATAGAATATATTATAATGAAAAAAATATACAGAAAAATACTTTTCTCAATTCTTCTTAATTTAACATATCTTTTGTTTAGTCATCAACCATGAAGGTGGTGGGCACATATTATAGCCAACAAACATCTCGAGGGTAGTGAAAACTCAAAACTTTGGAACCTACTGGAGCCAATGACTATGTTAAAGCCAGAGGAATCATCCTCGTCCTTATAGCTACTCGTGCCTATATAAGGAGATGGATTGTTAATTTTCACCCCCAAAAAAATGAAACAACTTCATCAGGCATAAGCTAATTTTCAAGCATACTTTGCATAATAACAGACTCTCCAATTGAATGTCTGGGTGGAAGTCAGAAGGAATCGCAACAATAGTTGCAACATACGGTATCAAATGCAGGTTACTGATTGTGCGTAAATATGGGTCTTTATTATGGAGAGAAGTTTTGGGGCATTGTTATTAATTCAAATAAAAGTAACACGATTGATCAAATAAGTTAATTTTTATTGAACAAAAAAAAATAATTAATTCGCATCAAAGAGTTGCTAGAATTGCGGAGAAAAGCTTCTGCAATGTAAATCTTGCAAGTAGTTTGCCCAGATGATATATATATATTTTCCAGTGGTGCAATACTAATGAAAAAGATTGAGTGCAAAAGAACCTCCCACCAGGCTCAGTCGTCACCAGGGGATGCTGCAGGCCAGGCACTGCTACACTAGATAAGGAGTTGACTGTTGTTTACTCTCACTACCATATTCAGGGTTAGCTGGGTCCCACAATCATTGCACTAGATAAGAGGCCATTTTTAAGAGCTTTTTTTTTTTTTTTTTTTGGCAATGCTTTGACACGATTTTCCCGACAGTCGTTGCTGGGTTGGACAGGCAAATCCGAAACAAAAGAATAGGGGTAACATGCAAAATGCAAATAGTTGCTGGGGCAAGGATGCTGCAGCTGACATGTCGTTTCCATTTTGGCTTTGATTGCCGCAACTTGCAGTACCGCAGAAGCCTCCGCTTTCCCATCACTAACAATTTTAGGTAGAATGTGACTTCCTACTGGTCTTCAAATTCTCGCAGTTTTTATTGACATCACGGGGCAAACCTTATTGATGCAGCAGTTGTCGGCAGAACCGAAAAATAATGACAGAAGATGACCCTCGTGTGAATCGTAAGGAAAGAGCCAATACAGATTCACTTTCATTAGGGGCAGCTACTGGTCCATTGCCATGGATTGTGTCCGGTGAGGGCTTTCAAAGTTCAAACCACTGAAAGAGTTGTTTCCATAGGCCCAGCTCAGCCCAACACAACAATGCTCTACGGGCATATCCTTCTATACCCTTCCTTACGTCTCCATACATAACTGATGATTGTTGGCCAGCATTTTATGAATGAAACATAACTCAGACAGCAAGTCTATCTTTTAAGTTATCGCCTCGGGTGATATTCGGTTCTTTTTTCAAGTTTTCTTGATAACTGTTTAGAGTTTTGGCTTAATTCTTCCATAAAGTATGAATACTTTTAAAATAAAGAGCGTCGGTATCAGATATATCTAGTGAATATGAATACTCGTTTGATACATTTTAAATACATATAGAAAATTTTAAAAAATATAAATATAACAAATAAATATTAATAAAAAAAATTCAAACACGCTTATCAAATATTTTTATATATAATATGTTTTGAACACTTTTAAATAGAGTGTTGAGACACACACACAACCAATTTCAAAATTCTTTAAACTAATACACCTAATAACTTTTTCTTATGAACTTATTAATAAATAGTTTGATGGTAAAAGAAAATCTTTCAATAAAAATATTTTATTTTCATAATTATATTTGATTCTTAAATTCATGATTTGTCACATTTCATGTTTTATGTAAAAAATATTATTTTATAGTCATTAACATAATACTAATTATAACATGAAATAACATAAAAAATTTTATAAATTATATGTAAAAATATATTAAATTTATTATATGTTGATATATATATTACAGTTATATCCATGTCACACATATTCTAGTTTTTTGTTTTTTTAAAAAGAGAAAAAATTCTGTATTTTTATATCCGTGTCTTTATGTTCATGCATCATAGCTAATTTTCAAATAAATTGAACCTGGGAAAGTAATTTAACCTTGACAAAAGCAATTTTGGAGGGGAATGGAATTATCGGTTATACCTGGCTTGTGACAACATTTTCTTCTGCTTTGAGGATAAAAATAAAAATTCCATCAAAAGTCGGGAAAAGTGAGGGAAAATATGGTTCCGATTACGTGGGTCGAAGTATTCCTGCCGTGTGGGAGCCTACACGCTTCTTCTTTACCTTGACTTCCAGGGCATTCACTTTCAAGTTCAATAGGCTTGTGTGCCACGTAAGGTCTGGGGAGGGAGGGGCCGGCCCTCTCCCCCCCCCCCCAACCCCCACAATCTTTTCCTATCTTGCCTTTTTCTTTGATTGGACAATCATTTCGACTTTTATTGGGAGAGAATAAGTCTGGGGAGTGGTGGCAAAGTGAAATCAAATATATAATGAGAATGGAACAAAGCAAAATTTAGTGTATGGGTTCTGCTCAAGATCCACAATTTTCTTGCGGTCTCCAATCTGCTGGATTTGTGGGGCATTATCAAAGCCTTCCTTTTCTCCAAGTCTTTGCAAAAGATTCAAAATGTTTCCTACTTTTTTTTTTCTCTTTCTTTCTTTAAAAAAGTTTTTGTGTAAATATCCTGTATCTACAGATGAAATCAGGTGCCTGCTACTTTAGTCGTGGTGTTTGGGTTTGATCGGAGAAAATTCTGCTGCTAATTTGTTTCTATCCTGGCACAAGGCTGCTAAGCACTTTTGTGTTTCATGCATGGAAATAGCTGCAGGGCATCATTTTCTTTTAACGTATTCCTAAGTTGCACATATTTGGGAATATTTTTCAAAATCCTCCACTTATTGTAACCAATAATTTATCTGCTAAACATGGCCTAAAATTTAGCCAGCTGGTTTCAATTAAGGGCGGAAATAACCATTCATTACAAGGGGATGTTTCGAAGCAATAACACACCAATTAACCTTCTTTTTCACGAAACGGCAATTTCTGTCGACCATTAACCACCAGCTTGGAGGGGAGAAAGATTAAGGAAGACCAAACTGGTAGTCCAAATGGCAGCAATCTGTAACTTGGCGGGGGTAGTGGCTGTGCAAGGCGTTTGAGTGCAACACGGTAGAGGCTGTCGAGCGCAGTGGCAAAGTTGTTGTAGTAACCTGGTGCTTGCACTAAGAGGTTCGAATGGGCTCCAATCGATCTCAGTCCTAATGGGATCCGGAAAGCAGTGGGTTTGGGCCTAATCGCTGTCGACTGGGGGGCGGGGGCGCTTAATGCATTTAACCTATTATGTAATGTAACGAAAAAAAAGAAAGTAAAAGAAAAAAAAAAGAAAAAAAGAAAAGGGAACCATTTTGCATTTTATACTATACACGTTTTCGGCCATAAACAAATGCTAACAGAAAGAAAATGCTCCCAATTTGCATTTTTCATTTTTCATATTAGAAATTTCAGTTCAGGCACTGAACAGTTCTTGATGATTATATATATAGTATGATAACTGGAGTGACCATATTCAATTTGCAGACTGTCTTTCTGCCACTCCATAGTTGAGTAATCCAAAACTTGGAAGCAAAGAAACATGATGTCCCCATATGCATTTAAGGATGAACAAAAAAGGCCCGAAAAATTAATAGTGACAAGCTATGTCGGCAAGAGGAATTTCTTCGTTCTCTATGATTAATTGGAACTATCGCCTACAATGTCGCATTGGTCGCTATCAATTCATCAAATTCTGTGGAAAATTAATTCAATCACATGATCATGTTTTTATCAATCAAAGTCAATGTTAGCTGAAACTCTTAAATTAATCAGTATTAATTGCGAGGAAACTTTCTGTAGGTTGAGTTGATTTGCGACGAAATGAAAACTATAAAGCTTCTACAGTCCCACATATGCGTTAACCAATGTCAAAGGCTTTGGTTGGGTTCTATTTATTATTATTATTATTATTATTTCTTATATAATTGCTTAATAATAATATATCCAAACTAGGTACAACGTATTCGTAGATCATATTGCACAATTTTAAGTGTGTTTTTTTTTTAAAGAAACTGAACTGCCCATGGAAGTCTCTTTAAAACTCAATCCATAACCAATAAACCATAAAGCTCTCAAAATGTCCTAAACCCTAGTTAATTACTAGGGTTTTGCTATTTTCATAGCATGGTCACATCAAAATCTCAGCAAAATCTGTAGCAACAGCCACACCCATTCACATACTTGAAATGGCATCCTTATAAATACTTAGTTGCATAAATTTGTGATTGGAACTTGTGGTTTATGAAGTCCCCCTCCCCCCCCCCCCCCCCCCACACATACCCACTACAGTGTACATTCCGCCCCCTCGCGGCTCATAAACCAATAGTTCCGTATTGCCAAACTTCTCTTAGTGAAATGGTCCCTTCAAACCAAAGAAAATTACTGCATTACCATTTCCCATGTCCCCGCACTCCCTTGGTAATTAAACGGTCCCTCCAAACAGGATGCTCAAGGTAAAATGTTTCTGATGGTTTCCCGAGGTCAAGAAATTTTAACAATTCAATCAAGTTGCTGCTTAAGCTCATTCTAGGCTCAACTATATATTTCATTAAGTATTATATTCATGTAATTTGCAAGTTTATCATATTTATTACAAATATATTTTTATTTTTCTTTTATTTAAAAAATAATAAAAAACTTAAATTGTAAGCATTTTTTATTAGAAAAATTTTAAAAGTTTTGCGAAATATTTTTTATTTTAAAAAATTTCGTTATAGAATCTAACAATTTACTGTTTCTTGATTTTGATAATGTATACTTACAAATAATACATCAATTGGGATAGCAAATCGAAAATCACCATACATCGGTAAAAGATAAAGTTATGATTATAATATTTGATTGCTAATGCAAGATTCCTCCTTGATTGTTTTGGTTAAAGCCATAGCCTAGAAAATTGATACCAAGATAACTAGGTCATGTTTATGGAAGTCTTTTAAACGACAAGTTTAGACCCTTCTGCACAATATAAACTATTCAATAAGAACTCCTCAAGGTGTATAAATGTTTGAAATCACAATTCTCGTTACCGGGCATGGATGAAATTGATCTTATTAACAAAGATTATAATGACCCAAAAAGTTAAATTGTATGTCTGAGTCCAGAAAACAAGGTTGGCTGTTTTCTATCTCTGTTCTTTGTTGTGTCACAGCCACGTGTACTTTTGGAATTAATAATAAGAAAAATGCACACTAACATATAAAGCTGAAACATAAAGAAATACTTGCGTTGGCTACATTGCTTCCAATGCTGTCGGGAAGGCAAGGAAAAAATAAACAGTAGCTTAATTATGTCTCTTTTGTATTTACTATGGCTTTTTACCATGGGCCAATTATGATAAGAACCTGGCATAGTTTATTGAAATGGTTAACTCTATATTTTGGACCCATCTACGGCTTTTTTTTAATTAAAAATAATAAAAAGTCAACATATGGGTGATTTTAAGACGAGAGATTAATTGTCTTATTCCCTTGGAGACCCCCATAGTTTCTTGATGATCTGAGGTAGGGTTATGGGCTAGAGGCAATGTTGTTAAGCCATTAACTTGGTTAAAACTCAATGTAGACAGCAAGGTCAAATTCGTAAGGTAGAAAGAACAACCTCAATTTTTGTGGGTGCACAAATTAAAGACAATAACAGTTAAAGTGCGTCAAGAAAATGCGGCCAAAAGGGGATAAACACAGTGCTATCCTCACCCTTTTTTCTTTTCAAGGTTCTAAAGGAAATAGTCATCAATAGGATGCTTGTGGCCCTCGGCACAATTTTATAATTTGACATGTTAATGTGATTGTCTCAAGCCACCAAATGTACGGTTCGGATTGATTCATTGGTTGGGAAATATTTGTTTATAATGATTTTAGTTGAAATGCCAATGAATGGGTGACACTTGTCGGATTTGGGCACTCATTAGTCAAGCTCATGAGGCTATTTTTTGTCCTTGGTTTCTTTCTTTTGTTTATCATGAGTGGAGTACTCCTTCATCGTTCAACCATATATGCATAGGCCCTCGACTAGGGTTCATCAAGGTAGGTCTTTAAGTGAGTAATTTGACCATCTATTCATCAAAGTGAAGTGGGGGGACCTTACTCCTTTCCTATCCTTAAAAGACAACCGAGGATGGGAGACCTAAAGATGGGCACCAAAAGCAAATTTTTCATGACAATGGTAACATTGCTAAGTGGTTATACATACACACACATATATAAATCATTTGGCACACTAGTTCTATAACATAGGTATGCCATGTGGCACATTTCTTATGCATTTTTAAGCTTTTAGCTTTAAAATATAAGAAGTGGAAGTGACAAAATATTATTTACAAAAATTTATAATCTGTTGAAATGTTTATTTCATTTATTCTTATGACTTAATTGAGACTTCCCATGGGCACAGACACAGATAAAAGAACAATTTTCATATTGTGTATATTGGAATAAACTGTCTTTTTTTTTTTGTGGGAGTACAAGTTACTTAAAGGTATGTATTCTACAATTTGACCTTTCCAGTTGGTTTCATTGAAATGTTTTTGTTTTTACTCACAATATACATTAGGTAAATTTAACTTAATTTTTAGGTGGCTCGGATTAAAAAATTCCAAAAATAATATATAAATAAACAATTTATTTATTAATGAAATTACTTAATATAAACATAACTAGTTATATCTCAAAGCCTTGTATCGTCTTTCCATATGCCTAGATAATTGATCTTACCATTTTCATGAGTTAAGGGAAAAAATGATTTTTCTTCCCGCAAGCTTTAAGCTGGCTTTTGTTTCTCTATCAAACTTTTGTCCACCATGTCCAATCAATGCACAATTGATTCATTTGATTCGGTGGATCAACCGACTAAAAGCAACAAAGTTTGCCCCCCCCCCCCTCAAAAAAAAAAAAAAAAAAAGAAGCTCGCTTTTGTTATCGGTTGTTAATTCGCTAATTTTCTAATTTATACGTGCACCTCATGTTACGCTTTCGCAGACCATTAGTCAAACGTTGCTATTATTTCCTGATTTATTTATTGCAAATATTATTTCTTGATTATTATCTAGAATATATTCTTAATTGGCTAATATTTATATCCATGTCATTTGATTCCCTTCTTTTCACTAAAATGAAAGTGACCAAATACACAAGTTTGGAAGTAACTCGGTACCTTCAGTAAATAGCTTTGAGTGATTAATGTAACGGTTGCACATTACCAACTTTCACATTGTTAAGGAAAAGAAGGATATTGAATCATTTAAATGTGAGTATTGCATACCTCAATAGGTTGCCTTTTGAGGAGAAGGTAATAGGTGCATGACAAGTGGTATCAGAACTTACCTTTATCTACTGTGAGACCCTAAACTTGGCACGGAATGTCAAGAACCCCTAGTTTCACCGACTTGACGGCTTGGTGCGCATCCAAGAACATTGACAAGGACGTCAATGAATTCTGTGGAAGAATGTAACAGGTGCATACTACCGAATTCTCACATTATTGAAAAAGAGGATGATCTTAAGTCATATAAATGTAGACATTGCACACTCTAATAGGTTATCTTTTAGGGAGAATGTAATGACCCTGTAACATTAAGCTCTAGATCCTAATGATTTACTAACAAAAAGTGATCAAGCTAGTAGAATCAACTTGCATAATCCCTTGATCAATCAACTTTTATAGCCTTTGTTAATATCAAAAGTTAAAATTATAATTATTTTTAAAAACCTCCAAAAATTAATAGTAAATTAATTATTGATAAATGAAACTTTTTTTTCACAATTTAAGTGATATTACTAAACTTAATAATATTATATTCATAATATAGGAACATCTTACTATAAAAATCAATGGAGAATTTGTATTGTTTTATTTTAAAGTATGAAAAACCAAATTTTCTTTTGTTTTCTTTTCTATTGCTTTGGAAGGTACTCGAAAATTTGTTTTCATAAATATAGATACTACAATTTTTAACCCGCTCTTTGTAATGTGTATTTGTAGTAGAAAGAGAATTTTGTCTCTCTTCAATTTTCCTTTAATGGATTGGGTTAACCTATTTTGAGTGGGTTGACTTAAACTAATGGTATTTCTATCTCTCACTAACATATAATAGGTAGGAGCAACTTAATCATTGATAAAAAAAAAATCTCAACATTTAATTCTTTTTAAGTAATTTATACAAATAAATGGATTGTATGACCTGTGAGCACATTTACACTTGAAAGTATATTTTATGCACATGTTATAATTACTTTAACCATAAAAATTGTCTTATTATATATATATAAAGTCTTGTTGTACTCCAAATAAGTTTTATTGTGTTAATTTCAACTTACCATATCCTTTTAGATTGAGTTAGATTTCATTTTCCTTATGTATATCTATAATTGTGTTTTATTAATCATGAAGAAATATAATTGATTAACCAATGAATACACATATGAAAGATGTTAGACAATAACAATCTTCCTTCTACACTTATTCTTAACTATAATATAATCATTTTCCTAGATATATTCTCAATGATCTATTTATTCTTGACTATAGGTAATATAATAAAGTAGGAAACATCATAATGTAACCTTAGACTAAGGTTAAAGGTTATATAAGGCATAATTTTTTTAATATCATAATACCTTAATAGATTCACTTAATAAAGAAGTAAGGATTGATTTTTCCATTTTCCTTATTGGTCAAATAACATACATGGTATAAAATATATGGTATGGTGAATTATTCTCTAAATGGATCATATGCCATTCCATCCATTTTTCTTATAACTTCACTATATAAATCTTTGTTCAATTGCTCTCCAGTATTTAACTTGAATTTTCTAAATGACTTCTTTATTTATAAGTGTTAAATTGAGATTTTACATTTGACTTTCAATAAATTATATAAAGAGTGAGAATTTATATTGACTCTTACTTATTATAATTTAATCTTGATCTTTTTAAGGTAACCATCCTTATATACGCAGAATTTTGCTTACATGATGGTCTTATTTTTACACTCTCTTAGCCTTAAAGGTGATTGTTTATGTGAATGGATTAGTCTTAATTTGTTTGACATACTTTTGCTTTTTTTTTTTAATAAAAAGAAACTTATGTTAAGATTAATCTTATATCAAATTTATTGTGTGACAATCAACACTTGGGATAATATTGCTAATACATTTATGACAAGAAATAAACTCTTTAATTATAGTAGCATATGATCATAATGTATCATAACACATTAAAGTTTATAAAGTTCTATAGACTTAATATGTGACCAAAATACATCTCTTGGTATTAGTTTAGTTAGTAGATCTATTATCATCCCATATATTAAAATATATTACAAAGTTACATCCTTTTATGACATATTGTCTTTTATAAAGTTGCACTTAGTATAAATGTATTTGGTTTTATAATGATATTTAGAATCTTTTGCATATATAATAGTTGCATGACTATTGCAAAATGTGGCCATTTTTTGTGGATTACCATATACTTTTAAATGTTAAAAAAATCTCTTAAGCTAAATAGATTCTTGCATTGTAGTTAAGCAAGTTACAAACTCAAACTTCGTCATTGATAAGACAATATAGGTTTGCTTCTTGCTATTTCATAATATGGTGCAATCATTTACAAAACATATATCTTGATGTAGATTTATGTTCATCTATATCTCTTTCCTAATTAGTATATAAATAACCAATTAATTGTAAATTATTTCTTCAATAAGGAATAACTTGTAGTGCCTTTGAGATATATAAGTATTCTCTTTATAGCTTACCAATGTACTTTTCTTAGGTTTGATTGGTATTGACTTACTAATCCCGTAGCATAACAAATGACAAGGTGTGTACACATCATAACATACATCAAACTACTCACTGTATTGGAATATGACACATTATGCATTTCTTTATGCTCTTATCATGTTTTAAGACATATTTTATTACTTAAATCATTACCTTTAGCAATTGGAGTGTTAATGAATTTACTACTTTCCAATTTAAATTGCTTAAGGATTTCATAGATGTAAGATTCTTATGATAGAGTTAAGAGTTTATTGAAATAATCCTTGTGGATCTTTACTCTTAATATGTATATTGCCTCATGTCTTATATTTCAAAATTATAAGACAATTATGTTTTGATGGTAGTGACAAACTTCTTATCATTTTTAGTTAGTAGAATGTCATCAACATATAAAGATGAATTAAAAATTTATTTTAAATCTCTTGACATATATGTAATGATTCTCATCAATTGTTATGAAGTCATATAAGATTATTGTATAATGAAATCTCAAATGCTACTATTTAAATGATTTTTTTAAGCCATAAATTGATCTTTAGAGTTTACAAACTTTATTTTTTTGATTTTGAACAATAAAACCTACTAGTTATTTTGTATAGATTTCTTTATCTAGCTCTTTATTAAGAAAATGAGTTTTACCGTTCATCTAATGTAACTTTAAATTCATATTTACTAATATTAGAATTAGGTAAATTAAGGTAAATCTTACTATCAATGAAAAAGTTTCCTAACAGTTATACCCTTTTATTGAGTATCACTACTAAGTGTGCCTTATACCTTTCTATAAATCCATTTGCTTTATACTTGATTTTGAGAACCTATTTGTTACTAACAGCTTTAAGTCTTTAGGGTGAATCTACTAAGTTTTAGACTTACTTAAATTTTATAGATTCTATCTCTTCTTTCAATACCTTACTCCATAATTCCTTAACAAGGTATGAGAGAGTCTTAGTTATTGTTTTAGGTTCTTTCTCATCATAAAAGAGAATCATGAAAGCTTCCCCTTCAATTATAAAATAATGACATTAGATACTTTTATGATTGCTTTTGTGTAATATGGGTTCTTGCAAATCTTGTACAACTTGTAGTCTAATACTCCCACTTGAATTGATAGATTAAGGCATTTCATCATCTATTTAAGTTGTTGGGTTTAGTGTGTTATAGCCATCTAAATCATTCATCTCATATAAATAAATATCCTTATTAATATTACTTTTACTAAGAAATTTATTCTCTAAGAATGTAATATTAGGTGATTTCAATTTTGAAGTACTTCTATTTATTTATTTACAAAAAAAAAACATACTTTTTAGAGTGCTTATAATATCTTATAAAGATACTTTTTTTTTTCTCTTATACCTAATTTTCCATATTATGAGATAAATCATGAACATATGTTATTAACCCCTGTGGTTGTAAATTATTTAGGTTAACCTTTTGTCTTAACCATAATTCATATGGTATAAAAGTAACAAATTTAAAGGGTATACAAGTATCACCTCAATAATATATTAGGAGATTGGCTTTTGCCATTATAAACTTAGCTATCTCTAATAGGGTTTTGTTTCTTTTTTTTACAACACCATTTTGTTGCAAAGTTCTAAGAATAGTTAGTCACCTAATTATATCCTTTTCATTACATAGTTCTTTTAATTGTTTAGAAAAGTATTTATGTTCTTGGTTAGTTTTTAGGGTTTTAATTCTTTTATTCAATTGATTCTTTACCATAATTAAATATTTTTTAAAACCATTCTAATGCTTTAGATTTATGGGAGATTAAATAAATATAACTATAATGCATCGAATCAATTATGAAAGTAATGAAATATGAGACACCATGTCTTGACCTCACACTTGTTGATTAGAATGGACTGATTGCAATAAAAATTTAACTTTAACAATCTTGCTAAATGGTTTTCTAGTTGTTTTCTTGTTAGATAACGTTAACATTTAGGCAATTCAATTTTAGTGAGTGAACCTAAAAGGCTCATTTTAGCTAATTTATTCATTCTTTATTGGCTAACTTGACTTAATTTAGCATGTTGGATCTTTACATTTATGATATTATTGCTAGTTTACGTAATAATAGAAAAATAACCATTATAAATATTAAACATACCATAGCTAATATTCAATATAAATCAACTGTTTGATAAATATCTAAGATCAATATAAGAAATGACATCATAAGTATTTACAACGTGACCTTTAAAACACAAGTTTATGGCCCAAATATAGAAGAATAGGAATATAAATGAGATTTCATCAAATTTTAGGTGAATAAAGAACATTGTGAAGTAGTAAAGTTCAACCATATTGCATTTCTAATTTTTAAGTGCTAATCCTTTTAACTTCTACTTTTACATCATTCCTAACACATACCACCTTAAACTAGCTCTAATTTAAAGAGACTTCTCATATACTTTTTAATCTTTAATTACATAATTTGTAGCCTTTGAGTCTATAATCCATAAAGGATTAAATTTAGCATGTAATACTAAGCTAACAACATTAGCTAAATAATAATAAGTAAGATTCTAGGATAGTTGTTTTTGGCTTAGTGCATTTATGATCAAAATGACATAGTTGCGATGGTTATAGTATGTCATTTTGGTCTTATTCTTTTTCTTTCCATTATGCCTCTCATAACACTCATTCTTGTTCTTCTTTTATGGTTGTCCATTCTCATGTCTTTTCTTATGATGCTTGTAATGCCACTGACATGTCAAACCAAAAGTAGCCTTTGAACTAATCTTAGTTTAGCTAAATTCATTTGACAAGAAGACTTGACAGCCCTAAGGCATTCCTTTTGTAATCAAATGGTGTGAGATATCTTCAAAGGACTTAATAGTTTTATTATACATCATATTAATTTTTATGTGGTTATAGTTTCAAGTAATGGAATGAATGATAGCTTGAACTTATTGCTCATTCATGATAGTATAAACAACCATTTGAGTTATTAATTATATTAAACATCACCTTTAGGTGTTGCCTTATGTCATGACATGACCTCTTTGTATAAATGTCAAAATTAACCATTAACTCTTTTAGCCTAATAGTTAAAGTACCTTTAAATTTGTTTTTCAAAACCAATCATATTGCCTAAGTAGTCTTATACTTCTTTAAAATTTAGTAGTGATTAGTACTAACACTTTAATCATTTATTTTGCACTAATATTGATATAAATTAACAATAATCTAAAATTAGTCAAAAAAAATTGAAAGTTCACAATGATCTTAATCATCTTTTTTCATACTAACACTAGATTATTTTAATTTATTCAAAATTTAAATTCTTAGGTGAGGATCCCTATAATCTTACCAACCTAATAATTCTTACTCTTTAGTTAGTTTGTTATATAAGCAAAGTATATGTGTTAAGAATTAATGATAATAATTGAATAGATATAACAACATGGTAGACATTTACAATGAAATTTTACATACATGACGTCATCATAATTAAGACTTATGCATTATTTATTTGTTTGTTTACATATACTTTAGAAAAGATAATGAACTTAAAGAAGAGAATTGTTGGCTTGTGAAGTCCCTTCTTGCTTAGTATTTAAGATAACCTTAAACCTAACAGTTAAAGTCATAAACCAATCTTCATTTTGCCAAAGTGGAAATGCTTTATAATTTTGAAATTAGGAATCATTGACAACATAATATAGCATTTTGTAACATGATTAATATGCTATTTCTTTTCTTTCTTGAGGGCATACTTTAGGTTATTATACCACTTAATAATGAAATTGGTTTGTTTTCACTTATGATATACCTTAGCTTTCTAGAAGTTCATCAATGATTTAAGTACAATTTTTATCTTTGCCTTTTCTTTAAGCCTTTTAGTCATTAAGGTTTTAAATGATCAATTATGAATCTCATATGTTTAACATGTTCTATAAATTCCTTATTATTTTATGTGTTTTATTATTTAAAAATGTGACAAAATTTCATTGGCTACACAAATTTCTCAGTTATTCAAGGAGCTTAAAATTCATTTTTCTAAGCCACCATCTAATGATCCTTTCAATTAGAGTTTACATCATATGAGTCATATTTCTTTCTTGAGTAAAACTAAAAGGATATTAACAATTAGCAACATAAAAAAGATATCACTTTTATAATCTATTAATCTTTGAAATATAATATTAAAATCTTGTAAAGCACAAAATTAGACAAATTTTGGTGTAAATTTTATATTTTTCTAATGTTCATATTAATTATTATGAATTTTAATGAAATAATTTATTTTTAGATTAATCAAAAAATAATATTAAATAGTAGATTCCTATGGGCTAGTACGCAATATGTTACCCTCTTTAATTGATTAGTGAAACATAATGTTAGAATGACTTTTTTTAACTTTGGTCAAATTTTCCACGTTGCATCTTTCTAGTGCACTCACCATTATTCAAATCTTTGATGGTTGTGAAATTTTAACACATATCATAATTTAACCTTTTTAAATTATTGGTGTTGTTGGTTTTCAAAAATAACATATGAAAATATATGTTTGAAAAAATCATCTAAACATATAAAACTAAAAGTCATTTTGAGAATTTTTTTATCTTTTTTCTCAAAATTTTAGATTTAATTTAAAATTTTAAAATTTAATGATTCCCAATTATCACATACAAAATTGACAAACAATATATGGTTAGAAAACCCATGATTAGTGTATTCTTTACATGTAAACTGTGTGTCATAAAATTACTATTTTTAGTATTGATTTAAGAAATAATTTACAACAAAAAATGCTTTTCTCATAGAATACATAATCAAAAAAATATTAAATTTTATAGCATGTTGCACATTTTAGTATTTCATTATATGCAAAATGTCATAAAAGGATAACAATAAAAAAACATAAATAGTAATTTTCTTGCTTTTTTTATGTCAAAATTAGTCTAAAAAAGCTATGATACCAATGTTAGAATCAAAGATCAGGATCATAATTACCATTAAAAACCTCTAAAAACTAGCAATAAACTAATCACTACTAAGTAGTTAATTGATCATTAGTAAATCAATCTTTTCTCACAATATAAGTGATATCACTATACTAGATAACACATTGTTCATAGTTTAAAAACTTTTACTATGAAAATCAAAAAAGAATTTGTATTTTCTTATTCATATTACAGCAACCATTGAATAATAAAGTAGACATCAATGAGAATGAGAATGTTGATAAGATAACTTTATGATGAGTGTCCTTATATTAGACTTTCTAAAGTAAAGGAAAAAAGTTCTTAGAGATTAATAGTTGAATACCTTTATTAAGGCCATTCCATTGGTTATAATTGTCCTTGCAATTGCCTTAGGGATTTAGGGATTAAGTTCTTTAACATCAAGTTTACATGCTTAGAGGATTATTATATTACTTTTTACAAGGGTCTATCGATGATCATAGGTCATTTCTATCCCTTTGGAGCTGCAATTAATTTTATCATTGTAAAAGCATGCTTCTAATAAATGCTTGTCGAATATTATAATAATAACTATTAAAATTTATGTGCTTAAATTGCTTTCAACAAGCCTTTATTCTCTAAACTTTGGATTGAAGATATTCTTTTTATTGTGGAATATAAAAGACATCTTAAAGAATCATGTCTTAGTATTGTGCAATATATAAATGATAGAAATTTTGTGGAGGGAAGGTACCATCAATGAAATCTAACATTTAGTATGCTTATACCACAAATGGGAAAGATCAACCTTGGATGTATGCATAAAAGTATGGCAAAAGGCAATTCACAAATGGTAAGTGGGAAAACTAATGAGAAATGAAATCAATTCTGGTCCCATTATTTTTGCTTAAGGTGCATCATGTTATATTGGAGAAAAAATATGATAATAATCATGAGCATAAATAGGGAGATCTTATTAATAGATTTAAGGATATTAAATTCAAATTTTAATAAAATCATGGCTAATTCACTATTTATGGGATCAAGTTTGGTGATCTTTTAGAAATATACCTTATTAAATAGAAAAAATAAAAGTGGCAATTAATAATAGTGCAAATTATGGTTTTGTAAATCTCTCATTGTCAACTATAATGTAATTAGCAAATCAAGCTCTTTTAATGGATGTCATAATGGGCCTTCTAATCACTTGCTCCTAAAAAATCTAATACTATTTACAGATGGAAAGCATACTTTGTAGACCAATTAATCCAAAGTGAAATTGGATTTTCCTTATCTATTTAAGATTTGGCCTCTTTATTTACTAAAGATTTTTAGAAATTATCCTAAAAGAATTTAATTACAACTAATTATTACAACTTAAACCACCTAACTCATTTGTAGAAGCTCTAATTGCACATCCTAGTAAGGATCCTTAAAAGAAAAAAAAAATTAATAAAGCTTGTAGGACTCATCCTTACTTTCCTTTAATCATTATTAGTCTTAGTAGCTTGATTGCGATGTGGTATTGACCAAGATTAAACATGTTAGAAACTTTATAGTGCTTGAAATTAGGTTTTAAGGATGCATATCCATCTTTTGTTCCAAATTCTTAATGAATATCTTGTCATAGAACATAATGACTATAGATAAAAAGTGACATACATACATACATATATATATAGAGAGAGAGTTTAAAGGATTTCATTGTATTTTATAATCCATGAATAGTTTTTATACAAAAGTTGTAAATTAAAATGAAGAAAGCAAAGAAGGTTATTGAGAACCTAAATTTCAAGGAAGTTTGTTGCGTGGACCCACAAGGCTTTTTGGGTGGTGTTTAACTTCTATAGGATTCTAATAGGGTGTGTTTAGAGATTATTAATTAATTATTATAAGCTATTAATGCTATGGTTTTCAAGAATAAGCATTTGGCTGAAATCTTTTATTGTATATATATATCATCTTAATCACTTAGTATGGATATCATGTGGAGAACCTTTAAAATAGTGGTTGAAAATCTCGTTTTTCCTTAGCTTTTATTGGATATTTTAATAACATTTATGATTTCTTGAAAAAATGTGTTAAGTCACATAAAATTGCCTAATGGCATTATATTTTTCAAAAACATATTTATGCTTATAATATAAGTGATCTTAAATTTAATAGCCTTAATTTTAGGTGGAAGAATAGTAGGTAGAGCTCATATTATTCGTAAAAGAATTAATAGAGCTTTTGCTACTGAATCTTGGTAGCTTAAATTCTTATAAGTTAAACTTTAATAGTTCTTTGCATTAAATATGATCATTACCTTATCTTACACTAACGTTAGGCTCAAGTATTGCAAAATAAATGTAATCATCCTTTTAGGCTTAAGTGGATGTGACTACTTTATCATGATTTCAAGCACTTTGTTCAAACGTATTGAAATTCCAAATTTTCTTTGGTGACAAACTCAATTTCAAGGATAAGAGGTATGACTTTAAAATAAAGCAAGAGTACATTTGGGGATATTTTTCAAAAGCAATGGTGGCCATTGAGCCATATTAGTGGTATCCAAAAATACCTTATTTCCCATGACCTTATAAGACTAGTTGATATAAATTTGTGAGATAATACAACATGGTTCTAGACCAAGAGGAAGACTTTTGGTGCTACATCTTATGGGAACAAAAATTTACTTGGTAACAATAATGCAAGATTTTTTTCACTCTTTTGTAGTGTATAAGAGATATCATAATTATATTATAGCTTTGATAAATAAGAAGGCTGAGTGGGTATATGATCATGATTTGTGGTAGAGTTTAATTTGACATATATTTTCATCTAATTTTACCTTTAACTTATGTTATTGTTTTTACTTAAGTTCGATTGTATGTTGATTTTATATACTTTTACTTTTTTTTGAAAGAGAGGAGCAAGTTAAATATTTAGAGTCAATTTTGACAATAAAAAAGAAAAATTATTAATAAAAGAGTAAAAAGAAACTAAGAGAATCCTTAAAAGAAGTCTCAATTTGATTTAAAGATTTTCTTGACAAGGAATCTTATCCTAATTAGGGAAATAAACCTTGTTAGGATTCTACCTTATAATTGAATAACCATTATAAGGTATTTTAAGCATAACCTTCATTATATGCATGCAAATTGAGCATTTCGTGCATTTAAAGAAAGATAAGGGATTGGGCTATTACTCTCTAGTTAATGTCAAAGTTTAATTTAACTTTTATATAAGAGAATTCAGCCATAATATATGGGTCAAAAAAATCTTCAATGATTAACTTGGCACAACAATCTTAACAAGAAAAGGAGTTATCAAACTATAAAAGGGGGCAAGAAATTAATAGAATATAAATAGAAAGGAAGCAAGTTAAAAAGGGAGAAGAAATAAAAGGTAAGGAAAAGAGCAATTTGTAAGTTTAAAGGAAAAAGAATAATAACTTTGATTTTGTGTTTCTAGTTTTTAAAGCTAAGTTTTGATTTATTTTACTACTCATCCTTTGATGTTAGATTTCCTCTTTAAATTTCATAAATTTTTTAAATGTCATGAATTCTTTTAACTTTTATTATGACTAGCTAAATTTTTTAAACTAAGGTTTATATGTAGTTTGATCTTTAGTTTATTTGGTTCATTATTCTTTTAGTTTAAAACACATTTGTTATGTGTACGATGTGTTTATATTGTTTCACTTAATGCTTTAAAATTTTGGACATCTTTTGCTTAATCTTATGATCCATACATGAGCTTAAGAAACAATTACATGAATTACACTAATAGCAATATAAATTTTGTATGAAACTATAAGATTAAGAGATGACTTATAAAATTAAATGTTGTAATTGAGTAAGAGAAGAGAGTTAAGAGCTCTTCCTTTTTTGATTAGAGATTTTATAAAACTTAATGCTTGCTTATTTTTTTTAAAATTGCATAACACTATGATTAATTTAATAAAAGAAGAATTAGCTTGACTTTAGAAAGGAAGTTAATTAATTTAGAAAAATTCATAATCATATGAAATAATTATTAACAAACTCTAAATCATTTTAGTTTTGAATTCAATTAATCCATCAATTACTTCACTTGAATTAAGTGAAATCTAAACTCTAGTGTCATAACATATATTTCTTTTCTTTTAGAAATTTATTTAATTTAAGTAGGTTAATTCACTTAATTAATTAATTCAACTAAGATTAGGTCAAAATTATCTTAGTGGTAAAGATAGTCTACATAGGAATGATATTTTACTCATCTTATATTACATAATTAATTAGGTGTACTCAATTAAAAAAATACATAATTCACTATTATTTTATAAGGTTTGTTAAAAAATATGACTCACTATTATCTTATAAAGATTCCTTAGCCAATTTTTGAATTTTCTTTGGTTTAAGACTTAAGAAGGTTCCTTAGTGTTTTTTTTTTTTCATGATAAAAGATGGATATCATTATTTCTTGACATTATTAGTAAAGTCTATTTAAAGCTGAATAAATGGAAAGGTCATTCTTATTTAATCTAATCTTAGACAATTCCTTATTATTAAGTGCATTCATGTTACTTGCCTAATATGATTTATGATGAGTTGGATAGGTGTAATCACTATTTCTTATGGGGTGATATAGATGCAAGATGAAAAATTTGTAAAAGGAAGATGTATAAAGGTATATTGGATTAAAGGACTTCCTTTGGGAATTACATAAGACATAGAGTGTCTTTTCTTGTCAGATTAGGATGAGAATTATTTTCTAATGTTGAGAAATTTTGGGTGTAGGTTGATAAAACTAAATATTAGCTAAGATAGAATTTTCTCAAAACCATAAGATGATCATACTCTTTTTTATACTTGGTTGACAATTTTATAAGCAAGGAATTTCTTCTTAGTGGCTTTCACTAAAGCTTAAGAAATAAAAAGAATAAGTATTTTTAAACAAATAATTAGGTCCTTGATGGTCCTTAGGTTTTAAAAGATTAAGTTAATCTAGACTTATTTGCAGTGTAATGCTTGGTTAATGATTATTTTCATGAAAATGGGAAATGAAACTAGAGTTTGATAGTTAACAAGCTTTTTTAGTTGGTGTGTATCCTTTTAAAAGGTAATTTATACATCTCCTTGAGCTTGTGTTAGTGATTAAATTTTGGCATATTTTTAATGAAATAGGCTTATAAGCTTTTACTAAATAAGGATGATTTGGCATAATTATTGTAGGTTGATTCAAAGATTGATTGTTCTATATATATATGCATTTTTTTATGACTTATATGAAAATAATAACTGCTTATGAATGAAATGTGTTTCACTCACCACTTAGCAAATAATGGATTATGTGAATGATATTAAGAGAATGCAGAACATGCTTTATATAAGTGTAATCATGCCATGAAAGTATAGGAACTTATACATCATTCTTTGAGTTAATTCTTAGGGTAACCTAAAAGGGGATGTGAATTAGGTTTAATCAATATGATTGTTTAACCCATACTTAATCCAAATTCCAAAAAGAGATAAGAAAATAATTAATAACAAATAACAAAATAAGAAATATAATCCATTGGAAATAAAGAAAGAAGGAAAAAGAGTGTAAAACAATTTATAATGGTTTGATTCAAATTGGAACTTATGTCTACTCTTTATGGTTTATCTCATAAGAAATCAACTTTCTTTAACTTTTTCTTTTTTTGTAAGGTTAAGAAAACCTTTTAGAGTATGTTATCTTAACATTGATCATAAGAAAGCTTCTATGAAACTTTCACTAGAATACTGTAATTCTTCAATATATAGAAATTCAACTTTTTTTTTAAAGCTCATACTTTTTGTTTTTTTCACTTTTAATAACTTTTTCTCTTTTTCTCTTGAATTTTACATTGACCATAATATAAAATCTCTAAGTTGTCTTGAAAGAGACTTCTATAACCTTTTAAAAGACAAAGATTAAAACCTAGTAATTGAAAACTGATTTCTTTCTATAAACAGAATTATTTTTTTTAATCAAAAGACTTTAACTAAGATGTATCAATCAATTATAGCACTTAAATTAGTCAATTGACTCAAAATCTTTATAACTTTTAACTTTATGCTTTTAACTCTTCAATTCCATTAGGTAATTATAATTGTTGGTTAGGTTGGTAAATCTAAATTCTCTATAACTTTTGTTATGTTAAAATTTCTAACTTTTTAGTTACATTTAATCGATCACAACCACTAGTCAAATTAATCAATCCAAAATTTCTATAACTCCCTTCTTTGTAACTTGAAATCTTCTTTAGTGTCTAGTTGACTACAAGTATTGATTCAATTAATCAACCCAACTCTCTATTTCTTTTCTACTTTTTTTTTTTCACTTTTCCTCTTGTTGTTTACTTAATGATATAGGTAAATTAATTCCAAAATTTTGCCACCTTTGAATTTTTATGATTTTTTCTATCTTTCTTTGAAATTATTCAAAATCTCACTTAATACCTTCTTAGAAATATATATTTGACAAAAAATAAGATCTTTTTATACTTATTAGATTAATTAAAATTTTAAATTTAAAGATTTTACCATAAAAGCATAAATCTAAAAAAATTTACATGTTTGACTAATAAATAAGTAAAGGTATAATTTAAATAAATAGACATTAATTACATTGATCAAGTATTAAAGCTACATCAAAATATAAAGGAATAAAATATAACACATAATCCCACTAGCTATAATAATCATAATTATCTTAATAATCTCTCCCTTTTTATGATGAAAACTATGATTGATTGATTGGGCAACAAGATGAATAAAATGTAATAACTCTTACTAAATGTATGCCTTCTCCCTTTTTAATGCAATTAAAGTAATTAAATACCCAATGAACTCAATAAGTATCAAAATCAATAAGGTATAGATCAATTAATATTTATAAAACAAGTATCACATCTAAATATCATTGATTAATTAATAGACAGAAGTAAGTATTAAAGTAAACATTCAATATAAGTATGAGAGTAATAGAGTAATCAAATAAAGCTATCAAATGTCAATTAATTATAATTGTCTAAGAATGCATTAAAAGGCTAAATGTTCAAAGAATCAATAAAATGCATCACAAAATGCATGAATAGGACTTTATGGCTTCTTTTTCTTAGAGCTTGCCTCATATTGACCCTTTTTCTTTAATTGTCTAAAAATGGTGTAAAATTCTCTTATGATTCCTTTATAAAATCCTATAACTTAAATTAAATTTCATCCACTTCATCCTTAAGCTTATTTATATTCTCTTTAAACTCTTCTACTTCCTTAATCAAGAAGGACATATTAATATTGGAGAAGGCCTAGGGAGGAATTGATGATGTTGTAGGTGTAAGTGTTGTACTAAACAACTATGGATTTGATTTTTGTTCCTTTAAAGGTATATACTACTTTCATTTACTTTACACCAAATGAATCAACTTAAGTGTGGTGGTATTGATAAATTAACCCAAGTTAACATCAGAAGGGGTTTCTTTAGCTATTAGGTATACTTAGCTTTTAAAGTAAGTAACATGGGTGTATACTATAGGGGAACTTTTTTACTATCTCCTTATGAGTTTTCTCGATCTCTCTTATCATATGCTTTAAGATGTTAAATTTTTCATTCTTAAATAATAAGTTAAGAGGCATATATTACGAAAGGTCAAGTAATCATAATGACTACTTTTGGATTAATGTTGTAAGTCCCAATCCATTGAATTATTCTGAATTGATTGGCAAAAAAGAACCTTTAAAAGGCTTTTTAATGTTGTCATTTTATTCAGAAAGATCAACTTGACCTTAAACATAGTTTTCATTTACTCATAAGTACTTGTTCATAGTTTAGGATTCAAGAAATCCACAATCACCTTAGAAGTAATTTTCACTTTCTTTCCATACACCTAAGAAGTAATCATCATAGTGTAGTGCTTGTTCACTTCCATATTAGAAAAAAAAAACTTTAATATCACCTTATTCATTTCCATATTAGTGAAAAACAATTCAGCCTCTTAATGTACAAATTACACTTAAAAGCAATGAATTTAATCCACTTTTGAGATTCAAAACCATTTAAGAAACCATTGGTTTCAAATTTAGTAACATACTTCAAGTTCAATGGTTTACTAGAATACATGATTTTTTTTCAACTTGTAAAAGTCATCCTCAATTTGAGAAGTTTTAAACTAAAAACTATAAAATGTTAATGAATCATATACTTAAGATGATGATTAACCTTGTGTAATTGCTATTTATAGTTATGGATTTAACAGTGGAGCCATCAGTGGTATTATTAAAGATGACAAGGGCATCAAGGATGTCTTTGTTAAGGATAATGTAAACCTTACTCTCTTTAGTTTCTTATTAATTCTCTCTTCTTTGGCATGAGTTTAATTTTCTAAGCTAGTGAATGGTTTGGGTCTCTTTTTCAAAGCCTGATAACTATAAGATATGGAGGAAAAGGAGGAATTGATTAGGATCCATATAGCATTAGTGACAATGTGCACTTAACATGACTCTTGACTTTAGTATTAAGGTCATTGGTGGTGTAAAAGAGGGAGGACGAATGACAATGACATTTTTTGTCCTTATAGAGACTAAATTTCTTAGCATTATGCTTCTCCTTCTTTGATATAGATGTTGATTTTAATGCCATTAATTATGAATTTGAGAGATTGATGATTTTGGATGATAAATTTAAAGGATTCAAAGAAAATTTTAAGTTTTAGGATTTGAATTTTAAAAGGTAAGAAAGAGAGATTTCAAATTTGAAAAAGGAAAAGGGAAGGGGATGTTATTTAAATTAACATAAGTTAACTAGAGTAAGCCATAACTTGCCTACTCACATCAATCAACTTGTACTTTTGATTTTGTCTACTGATCACCTTTGTGTCAAAAAAATTAATTTTCATTTTTTAAGTACAAAATGTCCAAAATGACCATGCAACATAAATATCTAATACATAAACACATTTAATTGTGCCATAAAACACATAATTAAAAGATTGATTAGACTTGATCATGTCAAATCTCTTTTTAATAGTTACAAACCTATCTTCACTTAATGGTTTGGCAAAAATATTGATTAATCGATATTAGGTATTCATAAATTATAAGGACACATCTTCCTTAGCCATATGATACCTAATGAAAAGGTGCTTTAGGTTAATATATTTAGTTTAGGCACAGTATATAAGGTTTTTGGTTGTATTGATTGCACTTATTTTGTTACACATGATAAATACATAGGAGTAGTACAATTTAAAGTCCTCTAAAGTTTGTTTCATTTAAAGAAATTAAGTACAACAACCTTTAAACTCCATGTACTTTATTTTGGTTATAAAATGAGTAAATAGATCTTGTTATTACACTTTGAAACTAAGGTTTGACCAAAAAAATCGACATGCATTTGTTATACTCTTCTTTTCTATTATCTTTTATAAGGTTTGAGTTTAAGTAACCCATACAGCCAAGGGTCAATTCCTTATGTTACCAAGTTCCTAAACTAGTGGATCTCTTTATATACGTAGGGCAACTAAGAGTGACTCCCTTGGACTAAATTGAAATCTTATATATAAACAAATAACAAACATAAAGATTAGTCTACTAGCAATAAAATAAATAAAACTACTAATAATACCTTTATATTGCATTTTATGCATAATCTTATCATTTATATCATTGTCTAATTTTGTAGAAGTGGTCATTAAAGTGCCACAAGGTTTAGGATTATTCATGCCAAACTTTTTTAGTAGCTACTCAACATAATTGGCTTTATTGATAAAGATTCCTTCCTTTGTTTGTTTGATTCAGAGTCTAAGAAAGAAATTCAGTTCTCCCATCATGCTTGTCTAAAATTTGGTTTCATATCACTAGTAAACTCCTTATACAATAACTCATTAATAGCATGAAATATGAAGTCATTAATATAAATGTTAATAATTAACAAATCATTTCTTTTGATTTGGTAAAAAAAAAAAATAGTGTTAATTTTACCTTTAGTGTAGCTTTTGTCAACCACAAGAAAAATCTTGACAATTTATACCAAGCTCCTCGCACTTATTTTAATTTATATAAAGTTTTTGAAAACTTGTAAATATGATTTAGAAACTCTTTGCTTTTAAATCTCAAAAGTTGATTAATAAACTTCCTTTGTAATGTAGCTATTGAGGAATGTGCTCTTTAGATTTATTTGATATAACTTTAAACTCTTATGCAATACAAATGCAAGAAAGATTTTAATGGTCTTTAACCTAACAACTAGGGTAAGGCTTTCATTATAATTGATATCTTCTTTTGGATTATAGCCTTTGACAATTAATCTCACCTTGTTTCTCACAATTTGATTACTTTCATCAAGTTTGTTTCTAAAGATTCACTTGGTTCCTATTAACCAATGCATCATTTATATATGCTGGTTTTATTTGTAAAATAATTACTCTTAGATGTAAACCAAGTTTTTAAAGGATCATAAGGGTTATAAATAATTTGATCTTGGAATGCCTTTTTAGCATGCTTATACTCTTTTGGAACTTATTGAAACAATACTATCAAAAGTATTATTTTTTGGAAGGTTTGACTTATTCACTTTAAGTTGTTCACTTTACTTCATCAACATCGCTAAAACACTTTTGTTTTCTCAATAATTCATTCTCCTTCTCTAAGTTTTTGTTTGTACTTGTAAGGTCATTTAACTTTTTATTTCTAAGAAATAAGGGGTTAGTTTCATTAAATACAACATGCACAAATTTCTTGTTAAACATCTTATTTTCCTTGTTACTAAAAAAAAATCCCAAAAAAATACCTTTTTTTTCCCCTTAGAATCAATCTTACTTATGTTGTCTTTTACATTTATAAAATAACACTTATAACAAAAGATTCATAGAAAGTTTATTTAGACTTTCTCTTATTTTATAACTCATAAATGGTCATTGCAAGAGTTAGATGAATGAAAACTCTATTGGATATATAACAAGCAATATATATTACTTTTACTGAAAAATATTGAGGAAGGTTATATTCATTTAACACAATTCTAGCTCTCTTGTAAGGTTATATTTTTCTTTTCTACTACTTTATTGTTGTAAAGTTCTTAAAGTTAACGAGTTGTAAGAGATACCTTAAGAATTGTAAAAATTCTTAAAGTCCTCATTTTCAAACTCTTAATTATAATATTTTAATTGAAGTGACATAATATTCCTTTTCATTTTAGACTTGCCAACAAAAACTCTTAAAGGTGTAACTTATGCAAATTTACTATAATTATCTATAATGATATATGCATATGACTTACCACTTAAAAATGAAACATAAGTAAGACCAAACAAGTCATCTATAATATTTGAAGAGTTTAGAAGTAAATATTACCTTTTTGCTCTAAAAAGAGCCCTATTTTTTTTTTTTGGCTTACCAATTTGGCATGCATTATACATCTTATCTTTCTCAGATTTTACCTTTAGAAAATCTTTTATAAGGTTGTTTTGTTTGAGCTTTGATAATTACTTCAAGTATGCATGACCCAACATTTGATATCATATATATAATTCTTCACTAATAGAGGCAAATCATTTAACATATCAATTAGTTGAAGTATGTAAATTAATAATATAACATCATCTGACCATTTAACAATAAATAAAGGATCATTTATTTTGAAATGAGTCATATGGTGAGCATTTTGCTCAAATGATATCTTAAAGCTACTATCACATAATTAACTAATATTCAATAAATTGAAATTAAGTCCCTTGAAAAGTGAGACATTGTTAATCATCAAGGCTTTTCCTTACCTATCTTGTTGATGTTAATTATCTTTACCTTGACATTATTCCCAAATGTTACTATTTCATCATCAATTTTCTTAATGAAAATAAAACTCTTAAGATTTCATTTTATGAGTTTAAAATAGCCATTATGGAAACCTCATTCATCTTTTTTCATTCTATTATTAGGACATTCCCATAAACAATTTATCTAGATTTAACACCCAATTTTTTTTGGGTTTTTGAGTTTTAACTTTAGTTCCTTTAGCACTTATATGAAAATAATTATATGGGTTCCATTGTAAATTGTACAAATATTACATATGACTATAGTTACCATAAAAATAACATCTAACATGATTCCTAGCATAATATCTCTATATATGAGTATCATATCTATTATGAACATGTCATCTATCATAAGAATATGCATGCCTATGAGGTGATATGTGTGTTATATACATGTAAGCATACTTATGATGTCTTTTCAACATAATATGATGCACGAATATTTTTAAGCTTATAAGTATTCTATAGTTATAGAACAAGAAATTAAGAGCTTAAGAGACATGTTTGTGTAATTGTACTATAACAAGGTTGTAGGCCTTTATATAGTTGTAATCAAAGATCAATTTGTTATTATAATTTATCTTTTCTCAATTAAGGAGCTTAGTAATGATTTAAAACTTCCAAGATAATTGATTTAAAGTGAGATTGTAAGAACAATAATTTCAAATTTTTATAAATCGTCATATGTTACTTTTGTTTCCCTACTTTTAATTGTTATTATTGTACTAGTTCACACATGACAAACTTCTCATTATTTTCTGTTTTAATTATTTATTTTACATTTTTTATTTATAAATAGTTGATGCTATTACAAATTAAATTTGTTTGTATTTCCCTATCTCACTTATTTCACAATCTCTTATTCTTATCTCTTATTAATTGTTTTTATTACTATTATTGCACCTTTTTGTTTCTAACTTATACATATGTTTATATAAATATAATGGTTGCATTAGCCTATTTATTTATTATAACTACTTTTATATAATGGGCATATGTCTTTTATTGATTCCATTTACCCTTAAAATCTTTGGGACCAATATCTACATCATGTGTTAAGCATCATATCAACCTTAAGTACCATATTCATACCTTTTACAATATATATATATATATTAAATCTATGTAATGTGTAGATTTAATATATTTATTAAGAAGTATATTTTTACTTGTATTAAATTTAAATAAAAAAATAAATAAAGAATTGAATTATGAGTATTTAAAAAGAAAAAAAGAATTTGAGAGTAGTTTATTTTTCCTTTTAAGAAATAAAGGGAAAAACTTAAAATATAAGTATTTTTCTTTTTAAAAATAAAAAAGTGTAAATTTGAGAATATTTTTTATTCTAAAAATTAAAAAATTAAAAATTATTTTTCTTAATTATAAGTATTTATGTTATGTAAATTTTAGATATATATATATATATATATATATAGTTATTAACATGATTTGGGTAAATTTTCATATATGTTAAATTATAATTAAGTAAAGTAGATGTATGTTATAATTTTAATTCTATTAAAATACTTAAAAAACTGTAAAGCAATTATTAAGATAAAATTTTAATCTATGAAAAAAATTAAAATTTGAACTAAATAATTAGATATTACTAAAATTAATCAAACATTATCATATAATTATTTCATTAACTTTCTCATTACTTCAATAATATTAATACACCTTAGATTAAGGTCCAAGTGTTACACAAGTTCTAGATATTTAATAAAAAGTGTTAAAACAACAAAATTTGAGTTATAATTCTAATAAAAAATCAATTAAACTAATTTACTTTTAATTTACATTTAGAAAAAATAGTTAAATAAAATTGAAATTAATTTGGTTATTGAACATGATTAATATATTATATAATTTAGGATTTTTTAAGTTTAAATTTTTATTAGATGGATTAAGTGAAATTAAAATTAAGTGTTTGACTAAAAAATGTGGTAAATTTTAACATTGTAAGCTAATCATAAATAAATTTATAATAAAAAATTTAATTAATAATATAACTATAATCAACTAAAGGTACTAATTTTAAAATAAAATTGTTTGAATAAAAATTTAATATTTAAAATTGAGTAACTTGATTAAGAAAAAAAAATAAAGAAATAATAATGTAAAGTAAGTATATATAATTTTTTTAGTGTGAAATTCAATCCTGATTAGGCATACATTCAAATCTTAATTTCATTAAAATTCTAAGGAAGAATACAAATTAATAACAAAGTTATTATCAAATATCATAAAGTATAAAAATCTATTAAGAAAAGTTTAAAGTTAAGCAAATGTTATCATGTAGGTTTTTTTTATTCAATAATTTATTTAAAATTACTAACTTTCACTTAATTTTAACAATACTAATATTCATATAAAAATTCTTATGTAATATATACAAAAACAAAATGCAAACAAGCTTAGCAATAGAGATAAAAAAAAAAAAGGAAAAGTTACATTTATTTTGTATTTAGAGTTCTTCTTACATTTTTTTTGAATAAGTTATAGATTAAATATTTTCAATTTAAAAACAAGTACATAATGAGAACTTAAAATATAAGATATATCAAAAAAATGATAATATTATTATTTTTGTATTTAAATAATACATTTCAAAAAAATCACAATTTTATGAATACATTTTTTTTATTTTGAATATTTAAGGAGAAGATAAATGATTGAAGTTAAAAATAAAAGGTATTGCAAATAGTATATACATAAGAATAAAGAAAAAGTTTTTAAAAATAAATCCAGAAAAGCTTTGTAGATTATTTTATTCTTTATTAAAGAAAACTTTTCTCATTTTTAACTTATGAATTCAATGGAGTCAAAGGTTATATTTTAGTGAGGCGAAATGAAATTATCAGTATAATACCTTTAAAATTTTTCCAAGGATCCTAAATGATGGAAACCATGTTGTACTAAGTCAAATCAATAAGGAAGTTGATACTTTGTAAAACCTTGGAGGACCAATGACAAGGGCAAGGTCAAAGAAAATAGAAGAAATTCTCAACAACTTATTGTGTGACATTTACTATTAAGAAATTGCTAAGTACGAGTTAAGGATGATAAAGGCTTTATTAAGGTTTACAAATGTGTCATCTGTTGAGGAATTTGAGAACCATGGCCTTGGGAAGGAAGTTGGATTTGGAAGCTCATGTTTAAGCATTTAAATGGGTTATTTTCATGGGTTGTATTGTTATGTAGTGGGTTAGATGAATTTCAGCATCTTAATGGGTTATTTTCATGGGTTTTTATTATTATTTAGTGGATTGAACGAATTTCCTTAATAAGCATATCTCGTTAGTTAGGGTTTTTGGGGGTTAGCATATAAAAAGGGAAAAAAAGGTGGTTAGAGGAGGCAAACCTGTTTTTATCAGTATATAAGCTATTTTCTCTGGTTTTTTGATAATTAATTTTGAATTTTCATACTTAAATATGTTGGTTCAATAGACTTATCTTCTTCAACGTTGTTGTTAAGAGTGACGTTTGAATCATATAATTTTGATTCTTAATTGTTTATAATCATTAGGTCAAAACTCTAAATCTCTTAACTTCTGTTAAAATGATCCTATACCAACATTGGTATTGGGTTTTGTTTACATATAATCAAAATTTGTATCATTTAGTATCAAAGGTCTAACTCAAGTTAGTTATACTTTTGTTATCATCTCTTTCATGTGTTCTTCATTATTGATTGAATAATAAAATAAAATAAAATAAAATAAGAAATTCATGTGTTTGTTGTGTCCAGCCATTACTATCATTCATTCTATAGAAATACCCATCAGTTAACCCAAAAAAAAAATCATATAATTCTTGGGTTTCTTTTTTAATATTTGTTTCTTTTACATAAAAACTCATTAGTTAACTAAAAAAACAAAGAAATCATGTATTTCTTGTGTTTCTTTTCTGCTATTTGTTCCTTCTATAGAAATACCCATTAGTTAACAAAAAAATGGCTTCATTGTTCAATTGGTCATTTACTAAATTATATGTGATAATCGATTGTTGTTCGATTGCACTACTTATATCATTAAATTCCTTGTTATTCTATTTGCTTTATTGCCCATTTTCTTTGATCGTGTCACTTCTCTGAAGAGGTAGGTCTAGGATTAATATATTCAAACTTTGTTTGTTCTGAATTTAGTTTGCTTGGAACTATTGAAAAAGCTATTAGAGTCTTGCAATTTATTATGTGAAATACGAGAGTTGAGGACTACTATAGTTAAGTGGAGAGCAAACACACAAGGGAGTGAGTTTTGTGATGTATATTCCTTATTTACTAATAATTTTGCACTTACAATGTTTAATTATAAAGAAGGAAGTTTTCCACATATAGAGGAGGAAGTAGTTGTTCTAGACTTCAAATTACTTATGAAATCCTTAGTGCAAAAGTTTAATAAGATTGATTAAATATTTTGGGAAGTTCAAGACATGATGGATAAAATAGAAGGGGAATTAAGTATGAATCCTAAGAGGCTAGTTGGGAGGGTCATGAAGGAGCAATTTAAACATGATTTTGGTGAAAATGGTGATGATTATTATAATGACAGTGATAATGCTAGTGCTATAGGTTATTCCCCTTTCAACCTTGTTTATGGTTTTAATTCATTATCTCTTTTGCATTTAGTACCATTGCTTATACATAATAGGGTTAATTTAAATGGGAAAAAGAAGGCTAAAGTGGTTAGGCAACTTTATGAGAAAGTTAGGCTTAACATTGAGAGAAAAACCAAACAATATAAAACATAAGCCAACAAAGGTAGTAGGCATATCACTTTTAAACCTAATGATTGGGATTGGGTACACTTGCAAAAGGATATATTTCCAATGCAATGGAAATAAAAGTTGTAACTAAGAGGAAATGGTCCTTTTCAAGTGGTGGCAAGAGTCAATGATAATGTATATAAATTTGACTTGCTAGATAAGTATAATGTGAGTGCAACATTTAATGTTTCAAACCTTTCACCTTTTCTTTTTGATGATGTAGGTACTAATTTGAGAACAAATTATTTTGAGGAGAGCATGAATGATGGAAGCCATATTGTACCAACTCAAATCAATAAGGGAGTTAATGTTTTGCAAACCCTTGGAGGACTAATGACAAGGGCAAAGTCAAAGAAAATAAAAGAAATTCTCAACAACTTGTTGTGTGACATTTAAACTCAAGAATTGCTAGGTACGAGTTAAGGATGATAGAGGTTTCATCAGGGCTTGCAAATGTGTCATTTGTGGAGGAATTTGGGAACCATGGCTTTGGGAAGAAAGTTGGATTTGAGTGCCGATGTTTGGACATTTTAATGGGTTATTTTTATGGGTTTTTATTATTATTTAGTGGGTTGAATTTCCTTAATAAGTACATCTTATTAACTAGGGTTTTGGGAATTAACATATAAAAAGGGCAAAAAAAAAGTGGCTGGAGAAGGTAGACCTGTTTTTATAAGTGTACGAGATATTTTTTTTAGTTCTTTAAGAACTAATTCTAAACTTTCATACTTGATTGTGTTGGTTTAATAGACTTATCTTTTTCAACATTATTATTATTAGGAGTAATGTCTTAATCTTATAGTTCTACTTCTTAGTTGTTTATAATTATTGGGTCAGAACTTTAAATTCCTTAACTTTTATTAAAACAATCCTATACCAACATTGATATTAGGTTCCGTTTATATTAATGTTGGTTTCGTATCACTAAACTTTTTTGCAATTTGACTAGGTGCACCTGCCCACTAGGATGTATGTAAGTCTGCCATTTATAGCATTATATGTATGCCTACTACTTCATAATTTAGAATACCAACAGCTTAGTAGCAAGTTAATGAAATGTGTGTTTAGCATATATTTATGTTTGTGGTAGTAAGGTCTGCGAGTATTTTCCTAAACTCAAATTTTTAGAAATATTTGCTTACTATTTTTGTCCTTATAACTCTTGTCCAGAGTAAAATAAATGGCAACCTGAAAGGACTCGAATTCAACATGCTGCAAATTTAAGCGGCCAAATTACATCTTGTGGGAGCATCTAGGGTAAGAATAAACCTAAAGTTTGGCAATACAAATCTTTAATAAGATATTTTTTAATAATTAATAGGTGCACTTGTCAGCATTACAAATATTTAGATTAAGGCCATCAGCAGATTTAAGTGGGCAGAGATGATCAAAATTATTGGTCTGCTCAACATAACATGTCGGCTTTTAGAAAAATCAAATAAATTTGGTAACATTGCTCTTTTTATTTTTATCAAGTTTATTCTAAAATAATTGTAACACAATTCATAGATAAATTTTAGTCACATCAAACTCCAGTACTCCATCCCGACGCCCCTAAAATCAAGGGGAAAAAGGGGAAGAAAAGAACGTGAAATGATATCCGGAATGATATAAGCTGGCATAATCTTGCAAACTAAATGCAGTCTAACCCCACAATTCCTACACATGCAATGCTTGAAGGAAATTTATAGCCCTTTAACCACACGGTTTGTATGGACCAATGTATAAAACCTATGACCATTTCAACGGATGACCAATATGTCATGAATACTCTATTAAGAAATTGGCAAGCTTGGCCTCTTCCTCTCTTTCACAATTGAATTTTGCTTAGGTTATGGGTCGGATTAAAAATGAGTTCATGGTCATTAGTCGTCTGCATAAACGTGTGATTAATAATTTCTTCTGTGCATCCTTGCAAGCCGTTTTCCCAAGAATTAAGTTCTAGTTCGCTGTACTGGCAACATACTAACATGCTTATTCACATGTGATCATCTAGCATTTAGGGTTTTCTATCTCCTTTAACTGCTAAATTTCTAACCCAAACAAGCGCTATATAAATGCTGTTCATGTCTGAAATCATACGTTCTTCCTTGTTTCTTTTTAAGCTGATTTAATCCCAATTGACCTTTTTGTTGTCTGAAACAAATATATATGTGGGCGGTGACCAGTGTGCCCTTCTTGTTTCCTTCATTTATTTTTATTTTTGTTTTCGTGTTTTTTATTCTTTTATTATTATTTATTATTTGGAACAAGGTTGTCCTTCTTGGTTCATGGAGCACACACCCAAGTGAAATGACAAATTTACCATTAGGAAGCTGACACTTCTTTATCAAGTAAAAGGTAAATTTGGCTTTTACACCGGTAACTTGAGCCACATGTATACAGGAGGACCATCCGCGATCTGCCCTTAAAAGGACTTTGAGCTTCTCATGAGAAAACAATTACATAATGATGGGTAGCGAGTCAAAGGTTCAAACTGAGAACAATCATTTGGATTAGATAAATTGAAAGCTAGAATGAGTTTCGGTTTGTAATTGGGGAAATTAACAAAAATCCTAGGAGGTGGAGAAAAAGTAAGCAATCATGTGCATGTATGGTCGAGGAAAATTGATGGAAATTAGGGTTTTCGTAAAAGTAGCACCAATCAAAGGTTCAAAGTCCAAAGAAGAGAGTTGTGTGCGTTTCAGAGAAAGGCAAGTATGAGTTGTTGAGGGACAAATGCACACGTTAAAGTTAACATTAAAATCTTCCTTTTTCTGCTCTAAAGGAAAACAAAGGGCTCCAAAAGGAGAGTGGTAGCTAAAGGGAATCAAAGGTCCAAACTTATTTACTTTTTTCTCCTCTTTTTCTTGTCATGGTACCCTCCCTACCCTACCCCCCACGTCCACACAAGAAGCACATCTCTCTTCCGCTCTCTCTCTCTTTCTTTCGCTATAGCCCCTCCAGTGTCGTTTTCTCACATATACATTCTCACAGAAGAAACAGCCATTCACTTCATACTGTGTTATTTCTTCTCTCTCCTTCACTCATTCTCAAATCCCTGCAACTGCTCCGCTTAAATTGATCCAAACGCTATCTAGAAAGAAAACTCAAATCTTTCCTTAAAATTTCAGAACCCTTTTGCCTAAATCACTATTAACCTTGTGTCTGATATGTCTCTCTTTTTCCTTGATAAGCATATACATATACTTCTGTTGCACTATCAGAAGTGAAGCAAACAAATTAAGAACAGCAAGTACAAGGAGAGAAGGAAGAAGACATCACCACCCCTCTGAAAGGGCCTTGCTTGATTGAAAATGGAACTTTTTCCTGCACAACCTGATTTATCTCTCCAAATCAGCCAACCAAACAGCAAACCCGCATCAACATGGAGGAGAACTACAGAAGAGGAGACGGATTTGGGGTTTTGGAAGAGAGCTTTGGACTCAAGGAACTCAGTGTCTTCAATGGCAAAACCTGCTGACACCTGCTTTGAACTTTCCCTATCCAGTCCAAGGGTTTCATCAGAATCCAACTCTACCACCAGTAGTCATTTCCATCCTCACCTCCTCCAAAACCCAACCAATTGCAATGGAAACAGCTTCTTCCATTCCTTCCAACAAAACCAGTATCAGCAGCACCAACAGTACCACCTGCATCATTATCATCATCATCATCACAATCCACTCTTCCAACAACAGCAACGGCAGGGGCTGAGCCCTGAGCTCAGTTTCTTGAGACCTATAAGAGGGATTCCGGTCTACCAAAGCCCTCCTCTTCCAACGCCCACATCTTTTCCTTTCTCTCAGCAACCTGTGGATAATACTTCTCCTATGGCTACCAGTAACAATAGTAGTGGAGGTGCCACGAGCTTAGGGCCCTACCAGTCTCAAGGGCTGATGAGATCAAGATTTCTGTCAAGGCTTCCTGCTAAACGCACCATGAGGGCACCCAGGATGCGGTGGACTACTACACTTCATGCTCGCTTTGTTCATGCTGTTGAGCTATTGGGTGGTCATGAAAGTATGCTTCATTTCATTTTGTTCTTCCTTTCCCACTCCCCCCAATTCACTTTTCTCTCTACCTTCTTTTTCTAGCTTTCTCTTTTATCTCCGCATAGCTTTATTTTTCCTCCCGTTTCTTTGCTTGCACTGATTCCTTTATTTTCCTCAATATCATGGAAATTAAAGAGAACAAGAAAAGGGAATTTGACTCTCTCATGTTTTCCTATTCTTTTTCTCTGTCATGTACTTATCTTGTCCTCTTGGATGTTCAGGGGCTACACCCAAGTCGGTTCTCGAGCTAATGGATGTGAAGGATTTGACATTAGCCCATGTTAAATCTCATTTACAGGTATAAACATCTTCTTTAATTCCTTTCCCCTTCCAACTTCTGTAGCAGTCCAGTTTCAACCTCAAGATATGTTGCAGAATTTTGCTGCAATTTCTCTTCTGTTTCCTTCTTCTTTCTATCAAAATCTCACTTGTGGAGGCTGAGCTACATATCTTTTAAGTCATGCAGTGTTAATAGTACTTTGTATGATGCTTTGCTTTTTAATCCCTCGCATTACAGGGAGGTTAAAATACATAGATTACAAATTCCGATGTTTCCCTGCAAAGGTCTCTCAAATTCTTAGCACTTCTTTTTCTACTAGATCTGATGGTCCTGCTAGCTCATAAACAGCTTTTTGCATGGAAGAACGAACCATCCCAAGTAAAAAGAAAACTTCAATAACACAAAAACAAACACAGAGAGAGAGAGAGAGTATTATCGATTTCAGAAATCAAGTAAGACAAAAGCTCAAAGAATTCAAAATTGAGTCTTAGCCAAGCGGAGACAACTTTACGGTCAGTCCATTATTTTCCTTTAAAAAAACATTTATTGTTGTCTTTCAATGAAGAAGAAAATTGAAAATATAAACCAACAAGTACAGAATACCATCATTTCTCAATGATATCTTCCTCAGTCTCTCTCACATGAGTTGTTTTCTCCTACTACACTTTTTTAACCATGGTTAATTGTACAGTCTTTTAACCATGTCCATACATATCCAGATGTGTAAATGTACATTATACAGAAATGCATCTGTGGGGGCACAAGTGCTTCTGTTTGTGGTTATGTTCAATTATCTCCCACCTTTTACAGTTGGTACTTGCACTGCATTAGACAAAATTTGCGGTATCCTGAACAGTATATCGTTCTCTTTTTCCTTTTATCTTTCTCAGCTTCAATTCTTTGGGAATAATTTTTTCTTAAGTCTGCATTAACTATACCTGCAAAATGTAATGTAAAGTAAGGTTATTATTCATTCTTTAATTTCAAAATAAGACTGCCCGAAGATAAAAAAAAAAGAAAAAATTTAATTGCAGATGTACCGAACAGTAAAAACAACTGATAGAGCTGCAGCTACTTCAGGTTAGTGCCTAATGCCCAAATTGTTCATGTTTATATATATATTCGTTTGTGTGACCAAAACTTAATCTTTTCTGTACTGTGTTATATTGGCATTTCTTAACCTTTAAGATGGCGTTACTTAATCACTTCTGCACAGGACAATCAGATGTAATTGATAATGGATCATCCGGAGATAATTCGGAAGATCTTACGTTTGACATTCAGAACCCCAGAAGGTCTGACCAATCAATGCAACAAGGAAGACCATATGCCCAACAGGACATGGACCATCATGGTCTGTGGAGCAATTCTTCAAGGTGCTGCTTTTGTATGTTAAGTCTTGTCACTGTTTGTCCTCCTCCTGTCATGCGTTTGCTACTGCTTTTACTGATAACAAAAGGGACAAATAAAAAACCATATAAATGTTGAATCTACATAAAGCATGAGTTAAATGGTCGTTGTATTTAGTTTTGGTTTTCCTTTTAATAATTTTTCCCTGGCCAACTCAGTGATATATACATATACATATATATATATATATATATATATATATATATAGATGTATGGTTTTTGTTACTTGGTGCTGCAGTGCCGCATTTTATTTATATATAGCTTGTACAACCGCTAAAATATTAGATTAGTGGAAAATATATTATTATTTATTTTTGTATTAAATTTTATCAAAAATATATCACTATATAACCTACGAATTTATTTTATATGTCTATATTATGTATAACTTGTGTGTCTATATATAAATACACACTCGGCCCCGCACAGGCACACACACACACACACAGTTATAGCTTCTGCACATAAGAAAGTTTATGTGGTCAGGTTGGCCTGAATCAAAATTTTTTTATGAGTTATTTGGGTTAAACGGATTCCTGACGTTATTTTTTTTAGATCGGAATGGAGTTTGAGGTGTAATTTGACAGCTCTACATATGAGTAAGGTTATGTAGAAGTCATCATTTTTGGATTGCTCAATACCATATAAAATGTTTTTGTTTTTCTATAATTATTGCTTTTCTTGGACGACTACATATGCATCATTTCTGTCTCCAACCAAATACAAACATAGTTACATGCAGTGCAAGAAATCACAAAAAGAGAAAGCAATGATTTCAATGCTATGTTCTGTCTGTCCACTACCCATATAAACATTGAACCTCCATCATGGAGTAATTATATACACTCTTCTGATGAAGGGTGAAAAGGAAGAAAAAGAAACACACTCTCCTTGCCATTCCAATGCATGAGAACCCCATTAGACACAACCACCCAAAAATGGAGATATCTCTTTCCTCTGGATTGTGTGGGCTCAGATAAAGAGCTATTGAATGGGGCCTACAATTAGAAAAACTTGGTGCTAAAGCTAATCCCTGTGGTGGCCCCATTTGTGGAAAAAATTGGTGAAAAAGATAATTTGCCCCCCTTTGAGACTCCATTGTAACCATTGATGTGTGTGGGTAATGGGCTATCACATGAGTGAGTAAGTTCAACTTTATCTCAATTAAGTATGAATAAAAAATGTAAAGAGAAGCAACTACAAATAAGACAGTAAAAGATGGCTTTCTTTTCTCAGTTTGCTTTTTTTCTTCTGCATGGCTTCCACTGATGGGAAATATTCTCTCAATCTCAATATGTTGACTCGTAGCAGGGAGGCTTGGTTGCATGGGAAGGCAAAGGATTCAGGAGGAAATCTCCCATCTCATGAGGTACCATATCTCAAATCTTGGCTCCCCAAAATAACCTTGTCCTTGCAAGGAAATCCTAAGTTTCTAAATTTTACAGGTGTTGGAAACTTGGAATTAATGAAGAAAAGCACTTCCATTGCTGTCTTTCTTTCCCTTTTTTTTTCTCCTTTTTTTTCTTGGTTTTTAGGACCGTTTATTTTCTTCCTTATCAGGCAACATTAATTGGAAAGATACGCAAAGGACTTTCGAAAGCTATTTTAGGTTATTCACATAGTGATGTGGTAACTTTGTAATTTAAGAGGAACTAAGTAGCAGGGAAAAGTAATACTGTCATTGAAATCAACTTTTTGCCCTCTTTTTTTTTTTTTTTTTTTTTGTCCTCCTGAGCAATGAATGCGGAAGAATGAAGAATGAAGAAGGCAGTTAAATAGACATGTTCCCGCCACTTTCACACGCACACACGGCTTTGTGCTACATCACATGGTAATGCATTGCCCTTACTTTTGTTCCCTTTTGTGATTTTTTTATTCAAAATTTTTCCTTTTTTTTTTTTTTTTTTTTTATAGAAGGAGATGGATCCAAAGAGCTTAAGCTATGAAAGATTATCAGATCTAAGCTCATCGACCCTTTCAGAGGCAAGCCCTGAGAAGCCTAATTTGGAGTTCACCTTGGGCAGACCACGCTGATATCTATATTTATACACTCAATGTGTACTGCTGATTTTTTGTATAATGGTATCTCTGAAGGGTTTGCTGGTGGCAAGAATCCGGTACCCAGAAGAGAAAATGGGATTAAAGAAAAGAGAGAGAGAGAGAGAGAGAGAGAGAGAGAGAGAGAGAGAGGGAAGGAAAAGAAAATGGAAGGAGGAAAAGTAAAAGAAAAGCAAAGAAAAAGAGAGCCAAAGAAAGGCAAGGAGACAAGAAAGACAGAAAGCAAAAAAAAAAAGGGAGTGGAAAAGGGCATTCTCCTTCCAATCAAGCTGTGAGAGATCCAAATCAACATATCATATTCCTAGGTAAACATGAAATCTAATTGATTTTGTATGTTCTGCTTCTGCAGAGAGAGAGGGAGAGAGAGAGAGAGAGAGTTTTAACTATCTCAAAGTGCCAAGTGATCCCTCGTAATTGTAATGGAGTACTTTACAATAATTATAACTTATTTTCCATATTCTTTTACGAAAGGGCAGAGCACCATGACCCACATTAGTTCCACTGCATTGTCACATGCTTTACAATTCTTGTATCAATGATAGGAAGAATTAAAAAAAAAAAAAAAAAAACAGTTGTATGCAAAGAGAAGGAAATTTTCTCTCGCATTAATGGTTTCATAAAAAAAAATAAAAAACAAAAAGAGACTCTCTTTCCTTCCTTAGACACAAATAATAGATACCCCTGGTAAGAGTATAAAATATTCTTAAAATAGAATTGAATTAAGGGTCTGTTTTGTCAAGTCAAATCTCATCAATTTCGGTTAATGATCTTTTATTATTGTATACTGCAAATTATTCAACCTCTCGTTTGGTAAATATGTATCTAATTTAATTTTTGAGATCTACAAGCCCCCTTTACCTCTTCTTTTTTTTTTTTTCCCTAAACTTGTCATAATATGATGTCTCATTGATTCAATTATTCATGATTTATAATTTAATGCAAAATAAGAAATGAATGTACATAATTTACTCTTAATAAATTAAATAGAAAGTGCTTTGTAATCTTTGTGTGTATGATGTAAAAACCCATTTTATATTATATCGGTCAAGATTTTCACAAAAAGAAAAAACAAAAAACAAAAACGCAATGTATAAGTGCACATATTTGTTAAGACCAAGAAATATCATTGTGTAATACTATATTACAATTTATTTGTTTGCATTGTTAATGTATGTGTGAGAATATATATATATATATATATATAAGACAAATTAGAGAAAAATGTAGATAATATTCATTAGATAGGCTACTAAAGTAAACATCAACTCAGACGTTTTCCATGGCGGACTCCCGAATTCCAGATGGAGACGGTTCCACAAATTTTGTTCCATTTTACAGGGAGTTCATAATTACTTTTTCTCGCAAATAAATTTTCAGAACAAAGCATGTTGTTTAGAGATGAATGTTCTTAAAAGGGGAAAGAGATAAAGATTCTAATCGTTATTTTTACAATTTTATTCGAGAATTCAGTTAGATTTACTTCAAATGAAAACGGACAATCCAAGTAACTAAAAAATATATTAAAGGATGCAACATTATTCCTTCGTAAAAGTATATTAACATTACCCCACGATTGTTCTATTATTGTTATTAACTTGGAATGATGAATTCACGATCATTTTAGGAATAATAGAATATTATTATTGCAATGATAAAGTTAATCATTGCACCTTTTTTCTTTCTTTCTTTCTTTTAAGCTGGAACTTTCATTGTTTTAGCTTTACAAGAAGGAGATTGAGCCTTGAGATTTACAAAAAAGTTGAGATCTTAAAACATAGTGATTTAGTTTCTTCAGCTCAAGTCACATTTCACTTAAGATTAGTTTTATGTGGAGTTGTTTCACTTTACATGGCAGATGTTCTTTTTCTTTTATAAGCTAATTACTTTTTTTATTAATGGCAAAAACAAGCGATACAACTGCAACAGATGCACCCCAACACACCCCCCCTTTTTTTTTTTAAATAATAATAATAATAATAAATAAGGAATAAAACATGGCTGCCATCACCCAAAGAAAAGGTAGCCATGCCAGGAAAAGACTAAAAAAATTAGTGATGTGTGTGTGTCATTAAATAAAATATTACATAAAAATTAGTATCAAGAATGCTGTGTTAACGTAATAAACATTCCACTCTTCTAACTTAAATTAAATTTAATGATGTACGAAAATAGAAAGTATAATTATGCATAACGAATTATGTGTCATTAATCAGCATATTCGTCATGGTGGATATAATATCGAAGAGATGAACCTTTAGACATATGGGAAGGCAGTAAGCTTATCTAAGACATTTTGAACACAAAAGAACAAAAAATGGGACAATGAAAAATAAATGCCACAATGTATTTGATTAATTGATTCAAATTGAGTTTGGAACACAACACTTTTAAAGACAACTCGAATTCCAATAAATTAGAGTTCATTGGTATGATAACTTATTTTTTTTTTTTGAATGCAAATAAATGTTGCTGAAATTAATTTGTAGATGCAAAAATAACACATGCGCAACATTACTTATGTTTACTGTTAATAATTGAACTAAAACATAAATTTAAAGTTTTTAATTAAATTAGAGAAAATATTATATTGTCCTAAATGATTCATCACACACAAATGTGACGTCTAAAAAACCAAAATTTTTGTGCCTAAAGAAAAAAAAAATACATTAACGCAAACAGAAAAAAAAAATAAAAAGTAAAAGACATTAAAGGTAAGTGAAAGCGGAAGAATCAAGAAAATAGTTATAACATACAAATGGAAAACAAAATTATATATGAAATAATTAATAACTAACATTTTGAAAGAAAAAGAAAGACACAAAGTATCAAAAAAATTATCATGCAATATAGTGAATAAGAGACATTGAAATTTTATAAAAAAAAATATTTTAAAAAATAGAAATAAAATTTATTTTAAAGTAACTTTTTTTAACCAAAAAATAAAAATAAAAAGAAGAACAATATTTTGGCATCAGGATTATTTCCTTCTATAGATATTCTTCGGTAAAACTACCATAGCAGTATATTTGATATGCCAAAAAGTAACATGAATTCCCACTATAATTATAGGGAAATGCTATTCTTTATATCTTGGAATCATGAATAAGTTGTACAATATTTTTTTAGTTAATATGGACAAATTTCTTTCAAAAAAAAATAAAAATAATAAAAGATAAAGTTTCTTAATCTAACTTTACTTCCTTCTCTTTAATTATATTCGTGCATTTAGTCAAAAAAACAAAAAAAAAAAACTAAATCAAAAGGCATAGCATTACTCATAACTGTATATTTTGTGTTCCTCACTTAATATCTTTCATTTGAGACAAGACATTGCCAAAATTTTGTTTTTGTGGCATATGGGAGACTCTAGTCTCTATCTTGTGTCTCTTACCATGTCAATAATTGAATAGAATTGAAGTTTGAACCTTAAGTCAAAACTTATTGATAAAATTAGCATGGTTGAAAATGCCTATTGGTTTAACATCGTCAATTGAAGCATGGCTATTCTCCTTATAAATTTAACACTTTTAAAATCTAGTTATATTTTTCCCTTTGACTTCTCTTTTATATTCCTTTTGGAAGGCAAAAAGCAACAACAAAGAAAAAGGACACTAAAAAAATTAAGAAAAAATAATGGATTAATAGTTAACAATTTCACCATCTTTGGTTTGGAGCGTTGTCGATATAGCTGAAGAAAGTGCAAATATAGAAAGGAGAAGTTGTTGATGTTAAAATCTACGAGAAAAACAAAGGAATATCTTTATTTTCAATTTCCCCCTTCAATAGGTCATCTGAGATTTCAGGAAAAAGTGATTGAAGTGCTAGCATAATCAAGTCAGAAGAATACATTGGATAACATTGTTTCGTACAAATTTACAACTAGAAGTTAATTAGTTTAGTTGAAATTTGTTTGGTTGTCAATTTTTTGTATCCAATCCTAAAAAATATTTTAATTGTAGACTTGGTTACTTATATTTGCAAAGGTTTTTTAAGTACATCATTTGGAAGGATTAGAAATACATATATTTAAAACTTTTATTGCATAGAAATACTTTTTTCTCTATTTTTTTTTACTATAATAGTGCATGTAAATGTTCATTTAGCCACAAAGGCAAAATTAGCAAGTTTTGTCCACTATCAATAGATGTTTCCTATTAAAATGTGCATTTATAAATTATGTTTTTCTTCATTTTGATCCTTTTTGTCTTTTTAAACTTATGAAATATATTCAATAATATCTATTTAATTTAACATTGAAATCTTATGTAAAAAGTAAAGCATATCTAGAGGATTTAATTATAAAAGGATATATTAAAAATGAGTCTATAACATATTTCTTTAAATATTTTAAAGATTTTAAGATAAGATTCAATTACATACCAAGGAATAATGATAATTTTGATTTTGTTGTACCATAAAATGCTTAATTACCTTTGATTTTAGTTTGTTCATTTGGTAAGGAGGATTACATTTGCTTTGGTAAACATTGATTCAGGCACACACACATACTCATCCCATTTATTAGGTAAGTCTCATAAAAAATTGTTTGTTTTAGTCTTTCTAATAAGTGTGAACAAAGAAACATTATTAATGAACTTAAAACATTTATTAAAAAGAACTCCAATTTTATTTAAATTCATTTGTTTTCTTATATATATATATATATATATTAATTCATATCTTTTATATTCTTAATATAAAGCATTATGAAGTAATTTAAAGTGAGTATTGTAATTATAATTGACAATCTTTTAATTTAAGATAAAAAAAAGTTATCATTCAACATTTACTAAATAGTTTCAAGATCAAGTCAATCGCATTTTTTACCTCTTTAAACTCAATGGCTTTTATGGTTTTAAAATTTAATGTTTTTAAAATTTTTTATTCTTTGATCATTTAATATTATTCATTAAATCAATGATATAGGATATATCTTAAATATAATTATTTTACTAATACTAGTTTTTTTTATTATATTGGACAATTAACACAATTAAATAGTTTAAAAATTACTAAAAAAATTAAATGGCTATTAACACTAAATGCAAATAAAGTTGAGAAGAGATTTAAAAAATATCATCGAAAGTGTTAGATTTTATACAAAAGATATATAAAATAGAAGAAACATAATAATGGTGTCATTATATCAACAAAATGTTATCCTTAATAAAGATGTTGCTTATTACGGTGTGACAAAAGACATGATTGAATTGAATTATTTTGATAAATTTAAAGTTGTGTTATTTAAATGCAATTATGTTAATGTAAAGAGGGTAAAGGTATTTAAGAAAGATAAATTTAAATTCACTTTAGTCACTTCTCAAAATTGGTTCATATAGTGCTTATTTAAGAAACGAACTATTTTTTTTGGCATCATAAGTCAAGCAAGTCTTTTTATGTTCATGATGTATTACAACCTAATTGGTATATTGTTATTAAAACTAGACATTAAGATACTTATGACATTGGGAAAGAATTAACATGTCAATTGAAATCATTAATTAGGTAATCAAATAACAAAAGAATGTAATGAACAAATAGAAGAAGTTAATTAAATTAAGAATGATGTAGAAGTTATAACTGTTGACAAGATAAATGAAACAATAGATGGCCATCCCTTTTAAAAAGAAGCATAGTGCTTAACTATAATCATCTTTTGCTTGCTTTTAAAGGTATTCCCTCCTCTTAGCCTTTTTTGGTCACTAATACAAGTCTATTTTAGGTTATGTTGAATAATGTACAAGAAAAGAAATTCTAGATAATAAGATTAATTAATATAGTTCATGGTGTTAAAAGAGGGACTAGAGTCTTTGATATATTAAAAGAGAAAGATAAGAAGACTGTGTGGAGTACACTCTTTAATATGGAGGACTGGAGGTTTAAAATGCCATTATGTGAAAGGAAGTTCTTCAACATGAATCAAGCATTTAAAGTGGCTAATTATGACATTTGATATCATAATTGGTGAGCTTGTTAAGATATGTTGACCATCATACTACTTCATGAAAAGGTCATTTCTCACTAATTACTTTAGATATTTTCAAACTTTATTAGTTTAAGATTTGATGATTGTGAAAATCAATATATGATGGTTATTTTTAAATTTCATTCTTTGAAAAAGATTATGAAAATAAGATTGTTGAATATTAATTCATGTTTATTGGTTAAGATATAGGTTTTGGAAGTTTTGAAATACTTTAACCTATGAATACAAGCCCAATGGTACCTTGAAAAAGGAGCTTACCAAGTTGTAAAGAGAATTAACTCAAGCTCACAGACTGGTTTGTGAAATAATGAAAAGGTATTCTAAAAATTTGTTATAACTATCCTTTTATTAGAATGTAATGCCTATTAACTAGACCTAAAATTAAATTTAATAATGGAGCAAGAAATCCAATTAAAGGATTTTAATTTAAGATACTAATGCCAAATGTGAATTCAATATTTTTCTTTTTTTTAATGTCATCCATATGATAAACTACTTTATGGTATCTCACAATTTCATTAGCATTGTAATACTTAACTTATGAATAATAATAGGTTCATACATCTTAAGCAAGGGTTGTTATTACTTTAGATAAACTCGTGTTCTTCCCACAGCCTTATATGGGTTATAATTGTTGTCAACTAGGTTTAAATGTGCAAGAAAGTAAAGCCACGTAAAATGGCAAGAAAGTAAAAGTAAAGCTATATGGAGGGGCAAGAAAGTAAATTCGCAGCGTAAGGGCAAAAACATAAAACCATCACACAAGCCCTATTAGGGTTTCATGGAAAAGAGTATATAAAGACCTTGGAAGACAAAACTAGGATAAGGCCAACACAATTGACTACTCAGCAAAACACTAAACCCTACACAAAAGAACACCACCTGTAAAAGAAAAGAGAAACCATGTAAGCAAATAGAGTAGCCAGCCAAAACCTAGTGCAAACGGAAACCACAAAATGTTGGAAGAGTGGAGTTAGCCAAAACCTAGAGAGAGAAACCGTCAAACACCACCTGAAAAAGAGAGAAATTCGGCTAGACAGTAAGAGAGAGAGAGAAATGGACATCATGGCTAGACAGTGAGAGAGAAAGCACAACATGACAAGAGAGAGAAATAGGTCGACCACAAAATAAAGAAATGGTTCAATGGCAAAATAAAGTGGACGATCGACGGAAAAATAGACAGAGACGACCGAAGAGGGCTGGATAAAGAGTGAGAGACCGTTGACAGAAAAATAGAGAAAACCAGGACAGCTAAAAATCAGATTTGAGGGACAAACAAAGAACAAAGGTTGAGAGAGAGAAAAGAGGGGGATGGAAGAATGTACATGGGATGTGAAACGCCAAATTAGAATTGTGCATAAGGCATGTGACCAACAAAGGGTGCAAACCAGAAATATGCGTGAGATGTGTAACACTAAACCAGAAACGTGAGGCAGGCTGTGAGACGTGGAATGGCAAACTAGAAACGTGAGGCGAGTTCTGAGACAAGGAGACAGGTGAGACCATGAGACAGTGAAAACAAGAGTTGTGTCAAACAATGTAGAGAAGAAATTTGGCGAAGCATCAGAAAGAACTCAACATATTTCTAAATTTCTTCAAGAGAGGTTAAAGAGCATTGCGGTGAACTTTTAAGCGGTAGTGGAGTAGCTTTTCAATTCAACAAAGGCAAGACAAGTTAGAAGAAAGATAGACACAGTAGTGACACTCTTTGTATTGTACTTAGTAATTGCAGAGGATTAAGACATCTATTGTAACTGAAATTCTTAGGTATAGTGGATAGTCTCGAGAAGGGAGAGTCCCTACCATCGTAGATGTATGTCACATTGATGGAACCATGCAAATCTCGTGTGTCTTTAATTTACTTTACGTTCTATGTTTTAAATTGAGTTATGAACGTAGTTAAAGTGTTAGCCAACCCATAACCTAACGAGAATTAAAACAAGAACATTCGTATTGTCTATTAGGCAAGGTGTCTGAAAGGTGACTTTAGGGACTATTGTGATTAGTAGGTAGCAATTGATCTACCTTAGTCGAGTTTGAGAAAGATTTTGCTTTTAAAAATAAGTTGAAGTTGTTCACTTACCTACGAATTACGAATTGTGGTGATATTGATTCACCCCCCTCTTAGGATCATAAACTAGTAGATCCTAGAGAGAAGTTAGGAACTTCAATTGGTATCAGAGTACAAGTTCACCAGTTTAAAACTTAACAGCTTGGTGTACTAGTTTGAAGAAATCTAGAAGTTTGACTTGTTCAGTATACTGAGAAATGGAAACTAGTACTAGCACTAGCACCACTTACAGTAAAAAGGTTCCAATCTTCAACAGAACCAACTACCATATGTGGAGAGCAAGAATGCAAGTGGTATTTGCAACCATAGGCATAAACATGGTAAAATACATACAAGAGGGTTTTGTGGCTACAGAAAAAGGTAAAGACCCAACTCCAGAAGAGTTAGGGTAGTTTGAGATAAATGGGAAGGTCTCAAACATCATCATTTCAGCATTGATAGATGCTGAGTATGCTAAAGTTATGGACTACAAATATGCTAAGGAGATATAAGATAGATTGCAGAAAGTCTATGAAGGTGATGACAAAATAAAGGAGGCTAAGTTTCAAGTGTTTAAGGAGAGAAATGAGTTTCTCATAATGCAGATGAATGAGATAGTTCAAGAGTTCTTCACTAGGGTTATTGACACTGTAAATGACCTGAGAAGTCATGGGAAGAACAAAAAGAACTCATCGATTGTGAAGAAAATTTTGAGAATTCTGCTTGAGAGGTTTGCCTTAAAGGTAACAACTACAGAGGAGAGTAGAGATCTCAATTCTATGTCTTTGTATGATCTCCAATGCAATCTCATTGCATATGAGATAAGGATAAAATTAGTTGAAAGCTTTGCAACAATGAAGGTATCAAAGGAGGTAGCTTTCAAAGCCATGAAACACTTGAAGATAAAAAAAGAGGAAGAATCATCTAGTGAGGATGATGATGATGATGAGGAAGAAAGTGAAAGTGAAGTATTGGCTTACTTTACAATTGAATTCAAAAAAAGGTCTAAGAAAAAGGATAGTTGTCCTTGAGATATTATCATTATGGGCAGACTGGATACTTTGCTTCTCAGTGTAAAGTGAAACTTAATGATAAAGATGAGGATAGTGATGATGAGCAAAATTCAAGATGGAGAAGATCATCATTTAAATCAAAGAAGTCCAGCAAGAAGACTGCCAACCCATAAAAGAAGAAGAGATGCTCATTCAATAGTTATGTGAGTCAGATAAAAGAAGCTGATGAGGAGGAAGATGAAGACTCATCAGATGAGCATGCCTTTATGGCATCAGATCAAGGTGGTAGTTCAACCTCTGAAGAAGAAAAGGAGGTTGATGAAAAAGAATCAGATCTTGAAACTGAGTTGGAAACAGCTTTAAAGGAGATAATTAGAAGGGGCAGAACCATAAAAAGGTTGGAGGCCTATATAAAACAAGTTAAAGTAAAGCCTGAGGAAGCTGAAAGTCAAAAGGATGAAATAAGATTTGAGCATATTGACTTGAAGAGAAGATTTAATGAACATATCAAAATATGTGAAGACCTTACAGAGTTTGGCTCAAAGGCTTCAAAAATTGATGAAATAAAGAAAGAGTTAATGAGACTTCAGCAACAACTCAAAATTAGCAAAGAGAACTTGCAGAAACTTAAAATGATAGGAGAAACAAGTTCTGTAAAAGGAGGGAAGAATGTAAAGAAAATGCAGCAATCTGAGGCTGTATTGGTTATAGAAAATAAGAATGTGCCACAGAAGTTGAAACAAAAGGTTGTGACTCAGAAGAAGATAGTTGAGAATAAAAAAGATCTAAAGATGCAACCTAGGGTGGCAAACAAGTAGGAAGAAAAGAAAATTAGCCAACAAAGGGCTATGGCTAAATAGAAGAAGGAGAAGAAGGTGGCTGAAATAATAGTCACACAAGTACAGAAGCCAGCTACATTGCCTACATAGCAAGTGATGAATAGAAGAAGACAAGCTGTGATCAAACCGAAAAAGAGGCAATTTCAAGTTCATTGCTTTTATTGTGGAGTTTAGGGTCATAAGGCGAGTAACTACTGGTGGAGAAGGCTAGTATATGTCTCCAACTTGAAAATACAATGCTGCATACAAGGGGAGACAATACAAAATTCAAAGGAGAATACCTATCGTGAGTTCTCGCATATACTGTAAAAAGCAAGGACACACTAACAAAAAATGTTGGTGGAAGCTCAAACCAGTGGTTTCAAAGAACAAGTTTGCTATATTGGTAAACTTGGAATAGTGTGAAAGGTGCGAGCAAGATGACCATAATGCCAAGAGATACATGAAACTTCTCCCTGAGCAAGAGAAGGCACTTAATGGCACAATGAAAACAAGCGGTGCAGTCAAAGTTGAAAAAAAGAAGAAAGCTATCTTCCAGCCAATTCAAAAAAAGGAATATAAAGCTAAAAGGGAGGTGGCTAATATAGTTGAAATTGCACTCAAAGCTAACTACAAGGATAAGCAGTGGATCCTTGATAGTGGATGCATTTCACACATAACGGGAAACAAAAGTAAATTGTCAAAGCTAAACAAGTCAAAAGAAGGTAGGGTTAAGTTTGGTAATGATGATTCACTCAACATCAATGGTCAAGGGTCAGTAAACATTGGAAGAGGAAAGCTGAAAGATGTTCTACATGTTAAAAGACTTAGATATAATCTAGCATCTATCAGTAAACTATGCAATGAAGACTATAAGGTAATATTAATAAAAATAAGTTGCTAGATAAAAAGTAAAAAAGACAATATTGTTGCAGTTGGGAATAGAACAGCTGAAAATTTGTTTGTGATTGATGAAGAAAGAGATCCTCTTACAATTAAGACTGTACAAGAAAGAAAGCCAAAGAAAACGCTCATCAAGAAAATCAAATCATTGGTAACCCATCAGCAGGAGTTACAACAAGAAGAAGAATTATGGGACCTATTGTTTTACTCTCACAAGTTGAACCTAAATCTGTTGAAAAGATTACACAATATCTAACTAACTCTCTGTCCACAAAGTTGTTTGAAAGTACAGAATGATTCTGTCTGTGTAAATGCCTCCTCAAGTTTGAAAATCAGGTGAATCCTCCATCTCTACTTTGCAAGTTTTTCAGATTTGTAATTGGTTGGTAAAGGAGGAGAAAAGCAACAATGCAAGGAAAGCTGTTAAAAAAGGGGGAGTTGAAAATACTGTATAGTGGCTTTTGTTATGAGTGTTGCCAATAATTACGAAAGGGGAGATTGTTGTTTCCATAGCCTTTTATAGGTTGTAATTGTTGTCAAATAGGTTTAAATGTGCAAGAAAATAAAGTCACATGGAAGGGCAAGAAAGTAAAAGTAAAGTCACATAGAGGGGTAAGAAAGTAAAGCCACATAGAAGGGCATGAAAGTAAAAGTAAAGTCACATTAAGGGGTAAGAAAGTAAATTCACCGTGTAAGGCTAACATAAATCCGCCACGTAAGTCCTATTAGGGTTTCGTGGAAGAGAGTATATAAAGACTTTGGAAGACAAAACTAGGGTAAAGCCAACACAATTGAATACTCGGCAAAACACCAAACCCTACATAGAAGAACACCACCTGTAAAAGAAAAGAGAAACTGTGCAAGCAAAGTGAGTAGCTGGCCAAACCTAGTGCAAATGGAAACCACAAAACATTGGAAGAGTGGAGTCAACCAAAACCTAGAGAGAGAAACCGTCAAACACCACCTAAAAAAAGAGAAATCCGGTGGTAAGAGAGAAAAATTCGGCTGAACAACAAGAGAGAGAGAGAAACAGACGATACGGCAAAAGAGAAAGAAACACACGTCACGGTTGGACAATGAGAGAGAAAGCATGACATGGCAAGAGAGAAAAATGGGTCGACGAAAACATAGAGAAATGGGTCGACAGCAAAACAGAGTGGACAATCGACAGAAAAACAGACAGAGACGACCGAAGAGGGGTAGACGAAAAGAGAAAGACCATTGGCAGCAAAATAGAGAAAACCAAGACAGCTGAAAATCAAATTTGGGGGATGAGCAAAGAACAAAGGTAGAGAGAGAGAGAGAAAAGAGGGGGACGACAGAACAATATAGAAAAATAGAAAAGATAGCACACCATCCGTAAAGGAAGAGAGGAGAAACAGTGAAAGAGGAGACCACCGGGAGAGCAAACCAAGCGGTTCGAAGGTGTGAAACGGACAAGTGCAAACCAGAAACGGTGGTAAGGCGTGTGACCAGCAAGGCATACAAACCAAAAACGTACATGGAACGTGAAACGCCAAATTAGAACTGTGCATGAGGCATGTGACTAGCAAAGGGTGCAAACCAGAAATGTACGTGAGATGTGTAATGCCAAACCAAAAATGTGAGGCAGGCCGTGAGACGTGGAACGACAAACCAGAAATGTGAGGCGAGCCATGAGATAAGGAGATGGGTGAGACTGTGAGACGGTGAAAGTAGGAGTTGTATAAGACAACGTAAAGAAGAAATTCAGTGAAGCATCAGAAAGAATTCAATGTATTTCCAAATTTTTTTAAGAAAGGTTAAAGTGCACTGCAGTGAACTTTTAAGTGGTAGTGGAGCAACCTTTCAATTCAAAAGAGGCAAGATAAGGTAGAATAAGGGTAAACACAATAAATAACACTCTTTGTATTGTACTTGCTTAGTAATTGGAATAGTGAAAGGAACAAAGGATTAAAACATCCATTGTAACTGGATTTCTTAAGTATAGTGGATAGTCTCGGTAAGGGAGAGTCCCTACCACCGTGGATGTACGTCACATTGACGGAACCACGCAAATTTCGTATGTCCTTAATTTGCTGCTTTACGTTCTGTGTTTTGAATTGAGTTGTGAACACAGCTAAAGTATCATCTAACTCATAACCTAACGAAGATCTAAACAAAAACATTCAAATTGTCTATTAGACAAGGTGTTTGAAAGGTGATTAATAGGTAGTAATAAATCTACCTTAGTCGAATTTGAGAAAGAGTTCATTTTTAAAAAGACGTTAAAGTTGTTCACTTACCTGCAAATTGCAAATTGTAGTGATACTGATTCACCCTCCCTCTCAATATCACAAACTAGTAGATCCTAAGGAGAAGTCAAGAACTTTAACTCGCTTATATGGAAGAATGACTCAATGATAAGCTATTACATGACAAGAAAATGATGAAGTTAGATTAAACATCTTATCCTAGCTCTTTTACATAATCTTTAGATATGGTGAAAAGGAAGCTAACCAAAAAAAGTTTGAATATGTCTAATTTAGTTCAAACATATCATTTGCCTAAACATTTATTGTAAATTGTCATTTGCTTTGCTAATTAGAAAGACGAGACCATGGTAAGATACTCTAAATGTTTATGATTAAGAATTTGTGTGGCTAATTATGGTTTTTTGGTACATTATACCTGTATTACTACAATTTTATTTAACTTGTTTTCTTTTACATTCATTATTAGCAATACTCTATAGTCATATGTTTATGATGTTTTGCATGATTGTGTGAGGGGGTTACAATTTTCATATGTTGAATTATTTGTGGTTGTTTTCTTCTAGTTACCTTTATGACATCTTTTATTAAGATTCCAATGAATTGCCTTAAGGAAGCATGAGTTCTCATTCATTTTCTTATAGTTGCCTATAAGAAAGATGAAAAATCAGAATACATCCAAAACACATGTAAAATTTATAAAGAAGTCAACATTATTAGCATGTTTCAAATGTACAATAAAACAAGTTTCAAGTCATTTAAATGATATTAAAAAAAATGACTTTCTATTATAGATATAATCTTATAAATTTATCATTAATAATAATATTCGATATTACATTTGTTCTTTAAAGTACCATTATAAAATTAATTTAATTAAAAAATTAGTACATTTTATAATATAATAACAAACATTAAGAAGGATTTAATTATGATATTTTGAAAATGTCCCTATAATTTATAAATTTTTCTATTAACATTTGTAAGCAACATGTAAACAAATGTCATAATAATTATGGTAAAATAATATTTCTAAAATGTTATATTAGTCATTATTTATGACATTTATAAACATTAAAGCATGTTTATAATCAATATTAATTATGATTTATAATAAAAATTACATATGCTTATAATGATAATTGCATATGTCATAAGAGATCCTATTATAGTAATAAATCTTAAAATGTCATTATAATTACTAATGATGTTGATAGAGGTAAAATATTAGTGTTGGCTAATAGAGATATATATATATTACCTATTTTAACGTACATCAAATGTTATAATAAATTTATTTTGTTGTAGTGACCATAATATTTAGAAACAATTGTACTCATGTCACAATGAAACAACTAATATCATAAGTTTTTCTTTTAGGCAAATACTTTATGGATACACTTTTTGGTATATTCTGTATACACAATTAATTAGATAATTATATTATTAATATGCATGTCATAACAAATAATATAAATTACTCTTTGTTAAGTCTACTTCTTAATTTTCATACTTTTATTTACTAATCAATCTATAATGCGTCTACTGAAAATTATATTTGCTTAATAATTTTTTTTATTTATTTTCTAATTCTCACTGTTGTAAAAGAAAATGATTAGTTGACTACATTTTTTTTACTCTAATACAATTAACTAATTATATTTAACTATATGAACACAAAACTTCATGGAGTCATTCAAACATAATAAAGTATATATATACTAAATACAAAACATTTTATCATACACGAATATTTCAACTAGATAAAAAAGTGGTACTCGATCACAAATCAATTAAATGCTAGGGAATTGTTGAACTCTTAAGTTGAAGTTTGAAAGTATTTCAAGGGAAGAATGCGTTTGAATCAAACGGAAGTAAACCTTTTATTTTGTAGAACAGAACCTCTTCGTGAGGTGTTTCACCGTGGAAGGGGCATGGTTTAGACCAGAAGCGAAAGATTTAAAGTGAGCACTGGCCTCAATAGTATGTAAACAATATAGTATGTGACCGTTACGATGAAATTGGAGTGTATCGACAGAAAAGTATCAATTTAGAGTCTTTTATAGATTTGATGACAACTACATCAGCATTTTTTACTTTTAGAGAAGTGTAAAGTTAAATTTTTATTGTTATATAAAATATTATGTGCAATATAAAATATTTCTTTATATAATATATTGTATTTAAATAAAATTATTAAATTTGTGTTAAAAGAAAGATTTCGAACGTATCTTCACTGATCAGAGCAGGACAGTTTTGACAACATAACAGTTTTGAGTGGAATTAATTGTACAACCAAAGAAGGGGGGGAACATTGATGGAAGTAGGCAGCAAACCCGAGAGAGAGAGAGAGAGAGAGAGTGCGTGTGCGTGTATGTTTTTCATGCGTCCTGAAGTAGGCATTTTAGCTACCAAACCCCTAATTTCTCTCTCGGCTACAGCCCCATTAGCTTATTCGTAGGCCGCACTATTTTCCAGTTGCAGCCCCTCATCGATCTCAGTCCCCGGCCGACCGCACCATGACTGTGCTACATACATATTACACTGTCATGCACGCAGAATGTCCAATCTATAAATATATATATGTATCCAAAATAATTACAGTATCATTTCGCTGCCATTGGTTGCTCGGTCCACGCCCGTTCCCCGTTTCATAGAATAGGACACCCACCATACATTTCCTGCTAGCCGTCAGATTTTGCCCCCTCCCCCAAAACGAGCGGGAGAGAGAGAGAGAGAGAGAGGGGCAAGCACACAAAAGTTACATATTTTTAATTAATTATAAAAAATTGAATATACACAGATTGCATAAATTCAAATGAATAAAAAAATTGTATTGAAATTTTGTATTATATTAATTTAATATAACATAATTTTTTTTTATTATATTTATTGGGTTCTTGTAGTCGGATTCAGTAATTATATGTATCTCAATTATTTCTCTCGTGTCATAAATTCTCCTTTCAAGGCTTTTTGAGTAGCTCGAGGCGCTTTTTAATTTTGCATGAAAAAGTCGTAGTGGGGGCCCCCCCGCTCATGCTAACTAATAATGTGACAGCAGGAAGCTTGGTAATTTTCATGCAACAATTTTGATTGCCGATGCTCGTTGCGCAGTTATTATATATATATATATATGGATGGGACCTGTGAATCTGTGCCGAATTCTCTGGCTTTGCACATTGAAAAGAGGAGTTCTCCAACTTTCACTTTTGCTTTCAATTAACTTCACCCTGCCACCTTTTTTTTTTTTTTTCTTTTACTAGAAAAAGAGTGTTTCGTATATTAAGAATTATATATATAATTAATTTTTTTTAATGAAAAGAACATACTAGCTAATATTCTTGAATTTAAATAAATTCACCGGCAGCCGATTATTTCATAATGCATCGTTTCACCTTTCTTATTCTTCACCCATTATATTCTCAGATATATAATCAGACCGACCTCATATCATCGGAATAATAATTTGTTAACAAATTAATGATACTAATAATAATAATAATAAGAAAGGTCTGGATTATGAATCAGAGTTGATGTATTATGTTTAGCTGCAAAGCTAAGACATCAACTCTGGTCCATAATCTAGGTCATTATTATTATAGGATGGATACAATGGAGCAGTGTTACGGAGACAGGTTGGCTTGCAGTTTGCTTTTGGTGGTTGGGAAACCTGTCTGATTGAGTGTTTTAGTGATTGTATAATAATTATACGTAGATAAAGAAGAGAACTTGCACAATATTTTGAAGAAAGCCTCGAAATTTTCGCAGAGGTTTTAAAAGAGAAAAAAAAATCTTAACTTAAAGACACTCTCCTACCTTCGTTATCTGTCTATTTGTAGAATTAATGCCTTCGAATTTCAAATTCTATTGATTTCAGATGACATCACTGCTCACAGAAAACTACAATTACTAAAACCATGACATCATTTCTTACATAAGCTCTATTATTAAAAGATTACGTTATTGCTTTGCATGTGGGTGCATTATTAAAGTTGATTAGGTGTGACATTAACTCTAATCCATAACCCGAGTAAATACTAAAAATTATAAAAATAAAATTTACAAACCACCACATAAACAAAATAAGGAAAACCAAAAAGCAAGGCCTAAGCACACACAGTTTGTTATAAATATGGAAGAAAAGTCATTAATAAAACAGAAAATAAGATTTAGAATGAGAAGAAAATGTCAAAAATATGATTATTCATCTTACAAAAAATCATCTGATACTGATAATGGAATTACAAATAATAATACCTAGTCATATACATGGTAAATGGACGTGGATGTATAAATGTACTTGCAAGAGAAAAATAATCTATAAGATTAATTAATATCCCAGAAGGAAACAAGATATGATAGTAGTAATAGTTTCAAGCTTCTTCTTCTTTTTTTTTTTTTTTCATTGGATGAAACAAGTTTTTTTAATTAATTGGTATTTTACAATTACATAATCCAAAATTTATAGTCTCTTTCTTCTTGTTGGTAGCATTAGATATGCTCCCATTCATTTTAATGGTCAAATATAGATTTTAGCATATGATTGATATTCTTGTCTTCCTTTATGTTTTTTTTCCTCCAAAACTTAAAGTTGTGAATTATTACAAATCAACTTTAGAAAATCATTCGTATACATATATCCACTCCATTAGTCACATTATTAAAAAGAATTTATCTAAAATGAAGAGAATTGTAAAGAATTGCTTGTTTGCAATTTAACCTTAGGAATTGAACTTTAGGAAATGAACTTTTGTTAATAAAGCATCTACTTTTCAATTAGGTCAATTTGATTTGATTGATCTCAAACATAACATTTTATATTTGTGCTCACTCATTTTTAAATTCAAATTAATTGTTAAATTTCGTCATATATTTATCCATTTGAAAATTCTAAACATTAAATAATTCTAACTTGACAAAATCATAGCCCTTGACTTGACTATAATGATTTGTGGAAACTATGAACCATTAGTAGGATATAGTATAAACCATTCAAAATTTTACAGTACTACATGCAAGTTTCTCACTATTAATTTTACTTAATTGCTATTAAATATTACTTTTAACAACACCATATATAATCTTTTATAGGCACACACACACACACACACACACACACATAACTAAAATTAAAGGAAAACTCAATTATTCTTCTTCAACTATGTCATCACTTTTAATTATGTGAGAACTCTTCTTAAGTATGAAAGAAAATGTTAAAAAAAGAAAAAAAAATTATCATCCTAAGATTCTCTTATTCCGAACTTCTCTTTTCTATTTTCTTTAAAATGAAAAATAGAAAAAAATTATCACATATTTTCTTTTTTCTTGAAAAAAGAAAAAGGAAAATAAGTCCCAATTTTTTTAAATAAAAATTTATAATTGAAGTATCTTATTAATTTGTTTCTTTTTATTTTTTTTAAAAGGAAACTACTTCTTGATTCCTTTTTCAAAAAGAAAAGGAAAAAAATATCACTCTCAAATTTTTTTCTTTGAAAAGAGAAAAAAGAAACCATAATCATAATTTAACTTTTAAAGAATCTAAAATAAACAAATACACAAACATTTTAACTATTATACATCAACTAATTATTTAGGAGTTATAATGTTGCAGAAAATAAATAAAAAATAAATATTTTCTTCAAAAAAATATTTCTATGGAAACATAATAAGTAATTAAAGAGTTATGTCTCCTCATTATCTATACTATGCTTCAACCATTACAAACATTTTTTTGGTTGAGTACTAAATACATTATTGATTTTTTTATTTATTAAGGGACTTATTCAATCATAAACTTTATAAAATGGTGTAATCTCTTATAAACTCCTTGTCCTCTTGTCAAGTGGTTTCCAATGAAAGAGTAGATACATATTGACATAGAGACCACATAATTTATAGTATTTATTTTCTATTATCTATATCTATTTCTATAACGTGAATACTCCAAGTGACATACTACCTTTTTTTTTTTTTTTTTTTAGACAAAATCATACTTCATTTTCATTTGAATCAACATCCTTCTTGGAAGAATATATCTCTTGGTATTCTAAGAAACTTTTTATATATTTTTATTATCAAAATTATCAATTAAAAAATAAATGGTCATGCATCTTCTCATTAATCTTTTATTTTTTTTTTTGAAGAGTTTGACAATTAATTACAAAACTAACTATTGATATTCTCATTTTAATTTGTAACTGATATAACATTTGAGAAAAGTAAAAGATGCTAATTAGAAAAGTATGTCTTTCATATTCAAAATAATGATGCTAAAAAATATTTTTCAAGTTTCCTTTTTCAAAACACTTTAATTAAAATATTCTTATAAATTTTAAAAATAATATAATTACCTTAAATATAATCTCGCACGAAGTGTGGCTAAGTAATCTAGTTTTCATTTATGTGTGCGTGCGTAGGCCTTATTCAATTAGTGTTATTTCCGGTCACATTTCTTCACCCTTCCAAAAGGAACCAACAGTTGGTCTTCTCCCTGCAGGATCCGTAAGACAATCACATGTGCGTTCTATAACGTTAAAAATAGTCATATGTAAAGGCGATGCTAAAAGCAGTTTTGTTTTTGGTACATAATGCACCTTATGCATATTGTACACTTTTAACAGTAGCGTGGAGCACCTTTCATGGAGATGACAATGTTATGTCGTTGTTGATATCCCAACAAGATGATGCATCAGAAGCTTTTAGTGGTACTAACACAAGAAATTCATAGGTCAAAGAGACAACTCAAGGGAAAAGACCATACAATGAGTGTGTCTCAATGTCTTGAAATTGAATTCCAAGACTGTTCTTTTTAATAGAATGTGATCATTTCGCCAAAAGACTTTCAATCAAGAAAGCTATAGAGAAAGAACAAAAAATGAAGGAAACTTTGTGGATATACTTCCCTTGTTTCTGTATTTGCTTTAACGGGCATTGCTCTTCTGGGTACCGTAATGTACATATCCTTGTTAAGAGTACTTTGTGGATTTTGTCCCGTATAGGATCCACACCAGGGAAATCTTGTTCTGCAAAATTAAAAGGCTCTACTCATCTTTGGGTCACCTTTGTAAGAGAAATAAATCAATTTTGATGACATGTGCTTCTTGATTTTGTATGGCCATCCAAGAAGAAAGAAAGATATTGCTTTTCTTGACCATTAACTAGAATAGCAAAATGATAGAGCAATTGGAATTTCCAACTTACAGAATATCTTCACATTTTTTTTAATCATGCTTAAAAGAGGATCATTTCAGAACAAAGTGATTACACACTCTCATATTCTTAGAAGTGCACTTAGTAGAGGATCATTTCATAACAAAGTGACTACACACATTTTGTGATGTTGAATGAGCTGTTTGGGTTTTGTTTTTTGCATGAAGTTCAGTGTTTTACTGATGGGTTTTGATTATTGTATGTGATAAGGGGTTTCTGTATAACTTCTCTCCGGATACCAGTTGGGGTCTGAATGATTTTCAATTTTATGAATGAAATGAAGCAGTTGAAAAAAAAAAAAAAAAAAACAAAGATGTGTAAATACTATTCCCTCATCTCTGTCACAATTCAAAATCCACCTAATTACCTGCTTGTGTGCAGGGACGGAAGTATGAAGGGGCCCATATATTTCTTTCATTTTGCAAAATTGCCACCCCTCCCAAATTGTGTTGTCCCCTCTTGGCTTGTCCAACAACCACCATAAAAAAAAAAAAGAGAGAGAGAAAGGAAATTCTTCCTTGCCAGCAGCACCAATCTCAATTTGAGAACTCTTCTTTCCTTTTGCTCCTGACATTGGTCATGTCTTTCATTAATTTAACTACCATGTGACTTTTTGTGTAAGAGTTTTCAATAATCAAAATGAATCACCATAAGCAAATTATCACCACTGTGTGGTATCATTTGTTCAATTAATTTGTTCAAACGGTACTAATAATTTAAGGTTTATTCTTTTTCTTTTTTTTTTCTTTTACTTCATAAAAGAATTTTATAATTTATTAGTAAAAAAGAACTGTTTTTTTGCAATGAATGTTTTAATAAGTTGATTGTGTAAGATATATATATATAAAATTGATAGTATAAAAATATCATTAAAAAATTTCAAATTATGAATTCATAGGGAACAATTGCAATTGCAATGTTTATGAAGCAAAATAAATAATGATATTATTTTTAGAATTTTTATATATTTATTTAATTCCATGTTTCTATGTATAACTTTGCCTACCAGTCTAAAATTTTTTTTTTTCGGATTCGTCCCTACTTTTATGGTAGCATGAGGGCCTACTGTGGTAGCTAGGATTCTCCTTTTTATTGCAAAACTTCAACTTTCTACCATGGTGATTGATCATACTTAGTTGCAAGACATCGACTTAAATTTTCCACTCCGGGAATCACAGGGCAAATAGTTGACTTCTTTCTTTGTTCTCTTTCAGTAGCCAAAACCCCAAAAAGAATATCACCAAGATTGCCAAGGACCCGTAACTTAGCTCCAAAAGGTTGGCTTGGTTACTAAGAGTTGGCATAGCTTTCCACAGAGCATGAATGATAGCTTTGAAACCCCCTGATTGCAGTACTGAAAATTAAAAAATTAAAAAAAAAAACCCATAATTTGAACAGAAGAACAGCCTTTTGTTTATGAATGAATGGTAAGAATTTCGAATCTTGGTTGCCTTCATTATATTATAGGTAATATATCCAACTGCATTGAATTAATGATCATGGGGGCAATAACTTAGGCATAAGAAATTGAGTTCTATTTCAAAATTGATGGTATTTATTCCAACGAGTCATATATTACAAAATAGTCCTAGAAGTTATCAATGTGGTCAAAGTCAAAGCGCATTTGCTGGCTAGTTGTAAAAAGAAAACAAAAGAAATGTGCCTTGGGATTAGCACAACATGGCCCAGCATATAACCCTACCCTCCTCCCTACGTGCAAGCTTTCATCAAGCAGTAGCTTGTTTTCTTCCCTACTCATCCAAGAAAAGAACAATGTTTTGTCCATACTGAATTGCCAGTGGACTCCAATTGGCTTTGAAAATTGGCTGACTGGCGTTAACGATGAGGTCCCTCGAGAGCAATCCGGACAAGAAATTTATTTATTCTGAACGTTTTTTTTTCCTTTTTTTTTTTTTTTTAATTCTAATGATCTTGCCTATTGATAATCTAAAAATAGAGCAATGAGATCACTTACGCCTTAGACATGCGAAACTATAACAGTGATTTAGTGTTAGTCTCTAGACTAATTAAAAGAAGAAGAAGTGATTAAGGAATAAGTAATATAATGAATGTTACAACCTACATTTTTTTAAGGAAAAAAAAAATAAATAGCGATATTTAAAATATAATATGAGAACAACAAAAGGTGCCAATCAATAATATTTAATTCAAGTTTTAAATAAATAAAATTTAATATAAAAAATAATTTTATTAATCTATTATAATTACCATAAAATTAAGTAACGTGGTTGTCATACAGTTGCACTATTTTTTTTTTTTTTTTTGTTTAATAGAATAGAAGCAAACAATAGAATGCTAGGCCAAAAGCTATGTGGAACAACCCCGATAATCCAATATGACCAAGAGAACAAAATCAACAAAAATAAATTTAGAAATGAACATAAATAACTATTACACATGATTCATGAAACATTATTTTAGTTCCTTTCAAACGCAAACCGCATTGTAAGGCGAGATTTCCGCAGGATCCTGATGGGGGGTATCTATGCATATATCTATCATTCTATTCTTCTCTTCTGCTTCCTCACTCATTCGAAGCAGAATGACCAACAACAACAACAACAACAACAACAACAGCAACAACAACGACAACAACAAAAACAAAAACATAGAAGGGATGAAATAATGTTATCCTTTCACTTGACACGGGGGCCAAAGAGAGGTTGACATGTCAAGGTTAAGGTGTTTAACAGAGAAATGATCCAAAAGACACTAAAGAAGTCACAGCGTGACGGCCAATAGTGAAAAGGGTTAGCCGATGGAGGGACCATGGCAAAAAATCATTTTGCAATCCATTGCTTTATGATTGATGCCTCGATGACAGCGCTGTCAGTGTAGCAGTGCTGGCAGCTTTGTCCTTTCACAACCCTTTTGCCTGCAGGACGGGCAGTGTGTGTGTGTGTGTGGGGCGGGGGTTCGATGTAGACCTTTCCTTCTGACTCTCCCTCTCTCTCTCTCCTGTGCCCATTTTTACAGGTAGCCATGTCCTTGTCTGCCCGGCATTCAAGGCGGGCTACTCACAATACTACCTTGTTGTATGTTAGTCCTGCTTGAGTGTACGTGGGCTTGCTTATCGATTCTTGGGTTTCGGTTAAAACCTCATTTTGGAGACCCAGTTCATAGCAGAAAATGGCTGTTCTTTCTATCAAGTTGATTCCCACACACCACCCTTAAAACATTATACATAGAATAAGCCTAAGCCATACATACATAATGCTTATTTAGCAGACATTTTCAATTTCATAAAAGTCAAGAGAAATAAACCCTCGTCACATGCATAATTCATTAAGAGTTTGCTTGACACTTTATAGCAGGCTTATCTACTCCCCCACCCCCTTTTTTTTTCTTTTCTAAAAAAAAAAAAAGGGTTATCCATTTGAAGTAGCTCAACTCGTCCTCTCTTGAATTGAGGAGGAGAGTTTCAATTTCATTTTTTTTGGTCTTTTGTATAGCCCTCATTAAGCACCCACCATCGCTCTCTGTTGGTTTAAGTCCAGTCTTCATGGGTTTCTCAACCCATCGTTGAAGACCAAATGCTCCAAATATTGTTGCTTTAATAAAAAATGAAAAAGAAATTAATCACTGTACCTACGCATACCATGTAGACTACTCTGCATTGAGAATGCATTAATGCCGACACTCAAGAACATTCTGAAAGAAAATATAATTACAGGTGGCAATGTTTGAGTTGGGATAATAAATTTAGTGTCAGTTGGGGCATAACACCAACTGTTATCTCCTAGCTGGGTCGTCCTGCTGTGAAATCTCTGAAGGAAATCAATGCCTACCTTTGGTCACTCTCAATCTATTTGATTCTGGTTTCCCTTTTTCATTTTGTTTCCTTTTCTTTTATACGGAAATTTATAAAGAAGATACGGGGACTTAGAATGTCATATAATTCCTCCAGCATGCCTCAAACATTCATTTTTGTCATAAGGCTATATCAATATTTGGACATTCAGATTCAAATTCTATGTGCCAGGAGTAAAAAGTAATACATTAGAACCCACAAATGAAGTATTTAAGAAAACCATCGGCAATATTTATTATGTTCACATATTATCTCACAGGAAATGAGGAAAAAAAAAAATTTAGAAATGAACAACTACTATTTTGTTGGCATCTTGATAAGCTCCGGAAACCACGGGGCGGAAGGATCCTGAATTCTGATGCTTAGACCTTTCTTTTTCTTTTCTTTATTTTATCTTTTTGTATATCTTCGTTTTATCCTAATGTCAGGAATGAATCATTCATTCATAATTACTAGCTTTTAATGCATGGTGATGGCACGATGTGACACGCATTGAAACATGTTATCTTTTGATGGGAGACAACAAGGAGAAGGGTCCTGACTGGGACTAGTCCTTGTGGACCTCCATTGCCTATTTTGAACTTGTCCTTTAGAAAAATGAAGAATATCACCTAATAATGTTAGGGAATTGATTACTCTATTAGTTGGCACAGCTAGATAGCATCATTCCTTTTTTTTTTTTTTTAAATACAGAAACATACTGCGATCATTTGACAACAAAAAGAAAAAAAAAAAACATACTGGGATCACATTCAACTTCATGCCAAAATTTGCAAGCCCAGTCTGCTACTCTTGAAGACTGATATTTATGTATATTGGCCTATTCTGTGGAGGTTGTTCAATTTGAGTTCACGATCATTTTGCTAGATTAGATTAGCTGACAAATTTTTGTGTCGCTAGATGTATCTTTTCTACTTACAATGACATTTAATGGTGTTCGTTCTAAGATATATTTGCCTATACATTTTTTGCCTACTTCAATTGTCATATAATAGTTAAAAAAATTTATACATTTTGATGCAAAGACAGCTTAGGTAGCAATTCTTGTCAATGATCTTTACGTTTAATTTTGTTTATTTTGTTGGCGATAATTGTGCAAGATCTCCAATTGAATATTATTTTTGACAACATTTATTTATTTATTGTTTTTTTTTGGAAAGAATCCCATGTCTTCTGTTAAAGATGAATGTGGGTTAGATGGATTTTAGGGGCAGCCCAAAATGCATAGCAACCCAAGACTATTCTGAAGCACGACCCGTTATGACAAAAGCAAGCGATGCGAGACCCGCAACGGTGAGCTGGGGTAATCATTTTAGACCTATTTTGGAACTAGTGTTGCTGGACCAGAGTCCATTTAACCTCCATATCTTTATTTGAGATTTTATATTTTTATTATTAAAAACAGATGAAAATTAATAAAAAGAAAATACTTGTAAAAATCATAAAAAGGGTGTTTAAGGATGATAAGGTACTAAATTAAGTCTAATGGCTTGTTCTCTCTCTCTCTCTCTCTCTCTCTCTTTGTTTTTTTTATTTTATTTTATCTCTCCCCCTTTAGTTAGGCTCACTAATGTCACGACCTGTCCAACCTCAAGTCAATTTGGGAGCTATCCAACACTTGGGTACTCTTTCTAAGCTTTTCTCTCCAATGGTTCCCAAAAAGAAAGATTTATTGTATGTTGATACGTCTATTGGAAGTAAAGTTGTGGGTGCCATGCTAGACACGGGAGCCATACACAACTTTATGGACATACAAGAGGCCAAACGTCTAGGTTTCAAACGAGTCAAAAGAGGCTTAAGAGGGATAAGGAAGCCGAAAGTACAAGAAAAAGAGTTTTGCAAAGGAAAGAACTTTAATTCAATGGTGTGTTACAAATGAGAGGAAAGAGGTATTTATAGTAGTTCCACCTTCTCAATGTGTAGTTACAATTGTTTGTTCTAGATTTCTATGGAACTCTCTAGATCTAAAATATCTTAAATATTTACAAGAGAGAATTCTAAAGACTTGACACCTAAGCATTCATCCAGAAGGTTCTAGCCAAGTCTTTGAGGCAACAATTGGGCTAGGTGTCTAATGGGCCTAGTTTGACAATGTTTTTGGACGGGCCGTGACATCCTCCCCTACTTAAATCTCGTGACGTCCTCGTCACGCATTCGTCCTTGTAATGTTGTATGTGATATGCAAATTGCCAAAGCAAATCTTTTCGTTCCCAACCAACCTCATGGTCTGGTAGATCTTTCCACTTTACTAAGTACTTGGTGTATTTAGGAACTCCTCTTTTTTGTATCACTTTATTAGCAAACTACCTTCTGCATGCTAATGAACAAGGTACTTCATCATCTCCCTGATAAATTTGTGGTAGTTTATTTGGATGACATAGTGATCTACAACAACACCCTTGAGGAACACAAAGATCACTTGAAACAAGTCTTTCAAGTTTTACACGAAAATGAGCTCTATATCAAGAAGGAGAAGTGCTCTTTTGCGATGCAAGAGGTGGATTTCCTTGGTCACAAGATCAAGGATGACAAGCTTATGATGAATTGAGCAAAGATTCATGCCATTCAGCAGTGAGAGTCTCCAACAAAGGTTCCTAAATTGCAATCATTCATGGGACTGGTTAACTACTATCGGCGGTTTATCAAGGGATATTTTGCCATAGCTGCACCATTGACGGAACTACTAAAAAAGAACATCACATGACATTGGTCGAAGGAATGCCAATTTTCCTTTAAGAGATTAAAACACTCGATCTCTAAGGAACCCGTCATGGTGCTGCTCGACTATGAGAAAGCTTTTGAAGTTCACACAGATGCATCTGACTTCGCCATTAGGGGAGTATTGATGCAGGATGGACATCCCATTGCTTATAAAAGCCGTAAATTGAACGATATGGAGAGGCAGTACATCATCCAAGATAAGGAGATGACTGCCATCATCCACTGCCTATGCACATGGAGGCATTATTTGCTTGGAAGTTAGTTTGTGATCATAACTGACAATGTCGCTACAAACTACTTCCAATAACAAAAGAAGCTGAGCCCTAAGCAAGCTCGTTGGCAAGACGTCTTGGCAATAATTTGCTAAGAATGGCCAGGTAATTTGACTATAAGCTCCAATATAAGCCAGGTAAGACTATTGTTGTTACTGATGCATTAAGTCGAAATGCAGAACTAGCATCATTAACCACCAGCACACTAAAGAGTGACTTCCTTGAACGAATCAAGGAAGGGATGTCACAAGACAACTTGGCCAATAATTTGCTAAGAATGACGAGTGAAGGGAAGACTTGACGGTTCTGGCTAAACGATGAGATTCTTATGATGGTTGGCCAACGAGTATTCGTACCTATGTGGGGAAGCTTACAAAGGGACGTTCTCAAGGTGCCATGATTCTCTATGGGCTGGTCACCCAAGTATGGCACGAACCCTTACCCTCATCCAATAAAGTTATTATTGGCTACAAATGTAGGATGATGTTGAGGCCTATGTGCGGACTTGTCTTATTTGTCAATAAGACAAGGTGGAACAACAACACCCCGCCCGTCTACTTGAGCCACTACCAATTGCTGAAAGACTTTGGGAAAGTGTCTTAATGGACTTCATCGTGGCCTTACCTAAGTCTGATGGATTTGGAAGCATCATGGTGATTGTTGATTGATTCAGAAAGTACGCCATCTTCATTCCAGCCCCCGCTGATTGCAAAGTTGATGAAATAGCTTGCCTATTCTTTAAGAAAATGGTGATGTTGTGGGGAGTACCTAAAGGCATTATAAGTGATAGAGATCCCTGCTTCACAGGTAAGTTTTGGTGTAAGTTGTTTAAATTGTTAGGGACTAATTTGAATTTCTCAACCAGCTTCCATCCCCAAAGTGATGACCAAACTGATCGCATCAATGCTTTGTTGGAACAATACCTACGGCACTATGTTAGTGCCCATCAACGAGATTGGGCAAAGTTGCTTGATGTTGCCCAATTGTCCTACAACCTCCAAAGGAGTGAATCAGTAGGAAAAAGTCCATTTGAAATAGTCACAAGACAACAGCCTCTAACTCCAAGTGCTGTTGCCTCTTCTTACACGGGAAGCAACCTTGCTGCTTACAAATTTGCAAAGGAATGACATGAAGAGGCAGACATCACAAGAACCTTCCTTGAAAAAGCTACCAAACGAATGAAAAAGTAGGCCGATGCCAAGCAACGCTCGAAGGAATATGCGGAAGGAGACTTGGTGATGGTAAAGTTGCTACCTAACCAATTTAAGTCCTTGCGCAAAGTGCATAAAGGCTTGGTGAGGAGATACAAAGGGCCATTCCCTATAATCAAATGGATAGGGAAGGCTGCCTACAAAGTCCAACTTCCCCTAAGACTCAAAATTCACAACGTCTTCCATGTAAGTTTTCTAAAGACCTTTCATGAAGACACTGATGATTTGAGCCGTGGGGAATCCAAACGTGCACCAACTGCTGTCATCATTGAATTCAACAAGGAAGTGGAATGCATCCTTGCTAATAGAGTGATACGAAAAAGAGGAGTTCTTAACTACACTGAGTACTTAGTCAAGTGGAAAGATCTAACAAACCATGAGGTTAGTTGGGAACCAGAAGATTTGCTTTGGCAATTTACAGATCACGTACAACATTACAAGGACGAAGGCGTGATGAGGATGTCACGAGATTTAAGTGGGGGAGGATATCACGGCCTGTCTAAAAATATTGCCAAACTAGGCTCGTTGGATGCCTAGCCCAATTATTGCCCTAAAGACTTGGCTAGAACCTTTTGGATGAATGCTTAGGTGTCAAGTCTCTAGAATTCTCTCTTTTAAATATCTAAGATATTTTAGATTTAGAGAGTTCCATAGAAATCTGGAACAAACAATTGTAGCCATACATTAAGGAGGTGGAATTACTATGAATACCCCTCTCCTCTCATTTGTAACAGACCATTGAATTAAAGTTCTTCCTTTGTAAAGCTCTCTCTCTCTTGTACTTTCAGTTTCCATGTCCCTCTTAAGCCTCTTTTGACTTCAAGTCGATTTTCTGAAACTCTCTAAGGCTTACTTAGCATCTTCTCTAGCAAGATTGTCTAAGTGCCGTGTGGGTTAACACGTCTAAAGCACATCTAAAGCCTAACTTTGTGACACTAAGCCCAAATTATAACCCTTTACATGTCTTATAGTCTGTGTCATTAATACCCATCAAGCTAGGTATGCCTCCATCTCTATAAATAGGAGGATTTTTGTTCCATTCAGATATGCTTTTCATAGATTTCCTTTAATTCTCTCCGTATCATTTTGGCTTTCAAGTATTTTATTAATTTAAATATTAAAATGTTAATGTCTAATTACAACTTGACATCCTTTGATGACTCCTTCCATCTTGTTGGTACTAGAATTCGAGCTAAAAGCTGATCATCAAAGAGCATTGTCAAGAATGAAAGCTTCTAGAAATATTGTTATTATTTTTGAAATAAAAAGTAATTTTCATTTATTATTATTATTAGAGCTAGGGAAATCTTGTTATTTTTTATTTTATACATTAATTTGTATCAAATGTATCTAATGTTTTCTAATGTTATAGGATCTTTTTCCCATGAGTCAGTACCTGTTACATCCTTATGATCAAGGATTCCTTTTACCAGTGTCTTCGATTGTCTAATTTTCTCCTTGATCATGTTGTGTGAAGTATAAAATGGCAAATGGACATAAGAAAAAGCATTTCCTACGAAGATACTTTGAATGTTGTCTTAAGTAATAAGATTGTGTTATGGATAACCATTTTGGTAATACTGTCTTTTGTTAATATAGACTCTAGCAACCTTGATTCATTTAGATAATGCAATAGCTGTTTCCTAAGGTTGATGAGATTTGTCCAAAATCCATTGCATATGTCTGATGTAGAAATGTTGTTGGGTTGGGATAAGAATAACTTTAACTAGTTTTGAAGGGGTTGATTTGATGTAGACAAGTATTTTAGTGTTTAGTCTTTGGCTTATCAAGTTCAGTGTCATAATTACAAGCTTTTGTCCAAAAGATTTGGTATAGAGGATTTCAAGGAAAAGAATTTTACTTAGAAATTCATAATCTAGTAATGTTTGCACAGAGATCATTAGTGTTAACTATGTGGACCTAATTCTTCCTATATGCACATGTTCTTTATAGATGATAAAAAGAAGTTGACAGGTATAGTTGTCTTGGTTATACGAAACTTCGCATCCTTTCGTGGATGCCCTTGATGTGTTGTAAAGGTGATATGTGGAGATCACCAATCCTGGCATTGTGATTTCATGTTTCATGATACTTTTGAGGAACTATTAGATCTTTTGTATTCTATTATAGAATTGTTGATTTTGTGCCTGATAGATCATGTATTATGGAAAATTTTCAAGGTATATATATATTTTTTAAAGAAAAACATCCTTTGAATAGTGTGAAGTTTTCAACTTCACCCTAAGATCTACTATTCTATGATACTGAGAGGGGGGTCAGTATCACACCCCTTCAAACTCTAATAACTTAAGCCAAAGTATTCTACTTCTTTAATACTTTCGCTTTCGTTAATACGCAGTATGTGAACAACTTCAACCTTTTCTTAAAAGTGAATTCTTTCTCAGATTCGACTAAGGTAAATCTATTGTTACCTACTAATTACAATAGTCCTCAAAGTCACTTTTCAGACACCTTGCTTATTAGATAGATTGGATGTTCTTGATTAGTTCTTCTTTAGGTTATGGGTTTGATGATACTTTAGCTGCGTTCGCAACTCAATTCAAAACATAGCATGTGAATCAAAGTAAAGACACAAGAGATTTATGTGGTTCTGTCAATGTGATGTGCGTCTACGGTGGTAGGGATTCTTTCTCTATTGAGACAATCCACTATACTTGAGAATACTAGTGTGGTACTCCCGATGTTCATAATGTAGTTACAATGGATGTCTTAATCCTTTGTTCCTTTCATTATTGCAAATATAAAGCAAATACAATACAAAGAGTTTCACTTACTGTATCTACCGTTCTTTTAGCTTGTCTTGCCTCTGTTGAATTGAATAGGCTACTTTACTACCGCTTAGAAGTCTACCACAACACTTTCTAACCTCTCTTGAAGAAATCTGGAAATATGTTGAGTTCTTTCCAATGCTTCACCGAATTCTTCTTTAGGTTGTTTCACACAACTCCTACTTTCACTGTCTCACAGATTCATGGCTTGCACTCATGCTTCTCATCTGCCATTTCACATCTTACGGCCTACCCCACATTTCTAATTAGTCACACCGTTGCACATTTTGGTCTCACATCATCACATATTCTGGTCTCACGCCGTCGCATGTTCAGGTCTCATGTTTTAGATCTGCACCCGCTTCGTTATTCTCAAGCCTCATGGATACCAAGTTTGCTATCCTCATCCATTTCACGGTTTCGCTGGTCTCCTGTTTCTGGTTTTTGCCCTTACCTCACATTTCTGGTTTTCTTCTCTTCTAGGGGGTGGTGCATTTCTGGTTTTTTCGTTGGTGTGTCATCTTCTCTCCTGGTGGTGTATCGTCTCTTACAGGTTTCCTTTTGCCGTGCATTCCTTTACCGTGTTGTCATCTTTTCTCTTGTTGGTGGTTGTATGTTTCTTATGGGTTTCTCTCTGTTGTCATTACATAGTTTTCTCCTTGCTGTGTTGTTCGTTTCTCTCTTGGTGGTTATACGTCTCTCATAGGTTTTCTCTTTCACCATCCAGTCAGGTTTTCTCTCTCACCATCCAGCCATGTTTTCTCTCTCACCGTCCAGTTAGGTCTCTTTTTTTTTTAGGTGGTGTTTTGCCATGCTCACTCTATTAACCATATGCCCTTTTCTTCTAAGGGTTTGGTTTATATACTCCCTTCCATGAAAACCCTAGTAAGGCTTACTGCGGTGAATTTACTTTCTTGCCCCTCCATGTGGCTTCAAATTACTTGCACACTTAAATCTAGTTGACAACAATTACAACTCATACAAGGCTGTGGGAACAACAATCTCTCCCTTTGTAATTGTTGGCAACACGCATAACAAAAAGGCATTGTGTAGCAATTATAATTCCCCCTAAATATGCACTCCCCTTTTCTTAACAGCTTCCCCTGCACTATTACTTTTCTCTCCTTTTGCCAACCAATTACAAATTTGAAAAACTCACAAAGTAGAGATGGAGGATTCAATTGATTTTCAGGTTTAAGGAGGCATTTGCATAGATAAACTCAATTTATGCTTTTCAAATAGCTCTGTGGTTAGAGGTTTAGTTAGAATATTTGAAATTTGATCTTTAGTGCTAACATATTCCAATTGAATTGTACCATGTTCCACTTGATCTTTGATGAAGTGATACTGGATGTCAATGTGTTTGCTCTTTAAATGTTGAACCAGATTCTTGTTGAGATCAATAGCACTTTGATTATCACAAAGTACACTCATTGGTAACTTCTCTTCAACACCCAAGTCTGCTAATTGTCTTTGCATCCATATCACTTGAGTACATGTTGCACAAGCAACCATATACTCAGCCTCATCTGTACTTAAAGCAACACTATTTTACTTTCTACTTAACCATGCAACACACTTTGAACCCAAGTAGAAGTTGCAGCCGCTGGTTAATTTTCTGTCATCTATACTTCCTGCCTAGTCTACATCAGTGTATGCTCATATTTTTATAGAATCCATGGTCTGATACCACAAACCTATTTCTAATGTCCCTTTGAGGTATCTTAGGAGTCTTTTCATTGCTAACACATGAGATTCCTTAGGATTATCTTGGAATCTGCTGACAACGCACACAGTGATGGAAGCTATATTGTACCAGCTCAAATCAATAAGGGCGTTGATGCTTTGCAAAACCTTGGAGGTCGATGACAAGGGCTAGGTCAAAGAAAATAAAGGAAGCTCTCAATAACTTATTGTGTGACATTTACTATCAAGAAGTTGCTAAGTACGAGTTAAGGATGATGAAGGCTTCATTAAGGCTTGCAAATGTGTCATCTGTAGAGGAATTTGAGAACCATGGGGTTGGGAAGGAAGTTGGATTTTGAAGCCCGTGTTTGGGCATTTAAATGGATTATTTTCATGGGTTATATTGTTATGTAGTGGGTTGAACAAATTTTGGCATCTTAATGGGTTATTTTCATGGGTTTTTATTATTATTTAATGGGTTGGACGAATTTCCTCAATAAGTTCATCTTATTAGCTAGGGTTTTTGGGGGTTAGCATATAAAAAGGGTAAGAAGGGTGGTTGGAGGGGGCAAATCCATTTTCATTAGTGTATGAGCTATTTCTATTGTTCTTTGAGAACTAATTTTGAACTTTCATACTTAAGTGTGTTGGTTCAATAGACTTATCTTCTTTAACATTGTTATTGTTAAGAGTGACATCTAAATCTTATAATTCTGATTCTTGGTTATTTATAATCATTGGGTTAGAATTCCAAATCCCATAACCTTTGTTAGAACAATCTTATACCAACAATTAATGTTGGGTTTCATTTACATATAATAAGAGTTTATATTATTTGGTATCAAGCCTTGGCTCTAACTTAGGTTAGTTATACTTTTGTTATCATCTCTTTCGTGTATTCTTTATTGTTGGTTAGATAATAAAAAAAAAATAAAAGAAAAGGAGAAATTCGTGTGTTTCTTGTGTTTGTCTACTGATATCATTTATTTTGCAGAAATACCCATCAGTTAACCAAAAAAAAAAAAGAAACATATTATGTATTTATTGGGTTTCCTTTTTGATATTTGTTTCTTACACAGAAATACCCATTAGTTAACCAAAAAAAAAAAAAGTGTATTTCTTAGGTTGCCTTTCTGTTATTTGTTTGTTCTATAGAAAAACCTATTAGATAACCAAAAAAAAAAAAACAAAATCATGTATTTCTTAGGTTGCCTTTCTATTATTCGTTCTTTCTATAGAAATACCCATTAGTTAACCAAGAAAAAAAAAAAAAAGGCTTCATTGCTCAATTGGTCATTTACTCAATTATATTTGATAATTGGTTGTTGTTCAATTGTATTGCTCATATCATTGAATTCCTTGTCATTTTGTTTGCTTTATTGCCCATCTTCTTGATCGTGTCACTTCTCTAAAGAGGTAGGTCTAGGATTGATATATTCAAGTTTTGTTTGTTCTGAATTTAGTTTGCTTGGAATTATTGAAATAGCTCTTAAAGTTTTGCAATTCATTGCGTGAAACACGAGAGTTAAGGCCTACTATAGTTGAGTGGAGAGCAAACACATAAGGGTGTGAGTTTTGTGAAGTATATTCTTATTTACTAACAATCTTGCATATTTAATGTCTAATGTTAAAGAAGGCAGTTTCATACATGAAGAAGAGGAAGTAGTTGTTCCAGATTTCAAATTGTTTATGAAATCCTTAGAGTAGAAGTTTGATAGGATTGACCAAATGTTTTGAGAAGTTCGAGATAGGATGGATAAAATAGAAAGGGAATCAAGTGCCAATCCTAAGAGGCTAGTTGGTAGGGTCATGAAGGAGCAATTTGAACATAACTTTGGTGAAAATGGTGATGATTATTATAATGACGGGAATAATGCTAGTAGAAACTTTAGAGGTGGATTTAGAGGAGGATGTGGTAATAGCAGTGGTATAGGAGTAAAAGGCAATGGAAATGTTTATGATAGGTGCAATGGAGGTTGAGACAATAGAAATAGAGTGGAGGAAGGAGTAGATAAAAATCTTAGTAGTATTAAAATGAAAATACCTTTTTTCTAAGGGAAATCTGACCTTGATGTTTATTTGGATTGGGAACGAAGGGTAGAATTAATATATGAGTGCCATAACTTCTCTGAGGAGAAGAAAGTGAAGTTAGCTGTGGCAGAGTTCACTAATTATGTTATAGTATGGTGGGACCAGCAAGTTACCACTATGAGAAGAAATTTTGAGAGAACCATAGAAACATGGAATGAGTTGAAGACTATGATGAGAAGGAGATTTGTTCCCAGCTCTTATTATAGGAATTTGTATAACAAGTTGCAAAGCCTTACGCAAGGTTCCAAGAGCATGGAAGAGTACCATAAGGAGATAGAAATTGTTATTGTTAGGGAAAATGAAATGGAAGATAGGGAGGCAACCATGGCTATGTTCCTCTAAGGATTGAATATAAGCATAGCTAATGTGGTAGAATTGCAAAATTATATAGAGATTGAAGACATGGTACACATTGCCATGAAATTTGAGAGTCAACTTAAGGGAACAAGCACTTCTAGATATAATTAGAACTTAGGTTCATCCTTTTGGAAGTCGAATTGGGGGAAGAAGGAAAAGAATATGACTTCTAAGCTTAAAACCAATTCACATAGACCCATGACTAGTGGGGCAACTTGGAAAGGGGCAAATTTAAAGAAAAAATTGAGGGCACCCAATGAAAAACTAGAGACATCAAATGCTTTAGATGTCTAGGTAGGGGTTATGTGGCTTCACAATGTCCTAACAAGAGAACCATATACCTTAAGGAGAATGGTGACTATGTGTCTGACAGTGATGCTAGTGATGAAAACCAAATGCGACCACTAGAGGATGCTAATGATGTTGATGAAGGGATAGAATATCCAAAGCATGGTGGAAGGCTTTTAGTAGCAAGGTGCAGGTTAAGGAGGATGATGATGTTAAGATGCAACGGGAAAATATTTTCCATACTCGATGTTTAGTTCAAGATAGACTTTGTTGCATGATCATCAATGGATATAGTTACACTAATGTAGCAAGTATAGAGTTGATGGAAAAATTAAACTTGCCTATAACCAAACATCCTAGGCCATATAATTTGCAATGGTTGAATGACAGTGGAGTGGTGAAAGTGACTAAACAAGTTGTGGTTCTATTTTCCATTGGTAGATATAAGGATGAGTTGTTTTATGATGTTGTACCTATACAAGCTGGGCATTTGTTATTGGGCTATCCTTGGCAATTTGATAGAAAAGCTTTGCATGATGGTTACAAGAATCACTATTCTTTCACCATGGATGAAAAACCATTCACACTTGTTCCATTAACTCTAAAATAGGTATATGAAGAACAAGTGAGACTTTATGAAAGTGAAAAAAAGAGGAGGAGCGGAAAAAAAGAGAGAGTTGAATGAAAAGAAAATGAAGGAGAGAAAAACAAGGTGAAAGCATTTGAGAGTGCTAAGTACAAGAGTGGTCAGGTTCATAAGAGTGAAGATGAAAGAAAACAAATGAGTGTGTTTGCAAAAAGAGTAGATGTTAGGGTTGCCTTCCAAGCTAGGCAACAAATGATCTTGATCCTTTACAAGAATTTTTATTTCTCTAACACTAACCTTGATTCATCTTTCTCTAGTGCTATGTCATCTTTGTTGCAGGATTATAATGATGTATTATTCCTTGAGGAGATCCTGGATGGTTTACCACTAAGGAGAGGGATTGAACATCACATTGATCTTATTCCTAGAGCTCCCATTCCCAATAAGCTAGCATATAGAAGTAATCCTGAGGAGACAAAGGAGATTTAGAGGCAAGTGATGAGTTGATGAAGAAGGGGCATGTAAGGGAGAGCATGAGTCCATGTGTAGTGCTAGTGTTGCTTGTGCCAAAGAAAGATGAATCTTGGAGGATATGTGTCAATTGTAGATCTATCAACAAAATAACAGTTAAGTATCGACATCCTATACCCAGGCTTGATGATATACTAGATGAATTACATGGTGTTTGTTACTTCTCTAAAAATGACCTTAATAGTGGGTATCATCAAATTAGGATAAGGGAAGGAGATGAATGGAAAACTGCATTCAAGACCAAGCATGGTTTATATGAATGGTTAGTTATGCCCTTTGGTTTAACTAATACACCTGGTACTTTTATGAGATTAATGAATTATGTTTTGAGACCTTTTTTAGGAAAGTTTGTTGTGGCTTATTTTGATGACATATTAGTATACAGTAGGAATTTAGAAGAGCATGTTGAACATTTGCATTGTGTACTTGAAGTTTTGAGGAAAGAGAAATTGTATGCCAATTTGAAGAAATGTGATTTTTGCAAGGATCGTGTTATTTTCTTAAGTTATGTTGTGTTTGCTCATGTCATAGAGGTTGATAAAGAGAAGATTAAGGCAATTCAAGAATGGCCTACACCTAAGAGTGTGAGTGATGTAAGGAGTTTTCATGGTTTGGCTAGCTTTTATAGGAGGTTTATTAAGGATTTTAGTATCATAACTGCACCATTGATTGAGGTGATGGACAGTTTGATGGCTTTAGCAAAGTCATCATTTTCTAGGTTTGGATATGGTTTTGAAACCTAATATGGTTTGAAAACAAATTGTTTAAGGGATTTTTGGTTAAGAGTTTTAGTGGTAACATGAACATCAGTTTTATTAATTTGTTTTACTGTTCTTGTAAGCTGATCTCTAAGGGTGTGTAAATGAGTGTTTGAAAAGTTGTTTTGTTAGACAGTCATCTTAGAAAGTTTTCTGGGATCATCATCCTTTTGAAGAACTTTGTAAGGGGCTAGGTCAACTAAATTTTGTTGGTAACTAACCTTGAGTTGCTTAAGCAAAGAATGTTTGGCTTTTATGACTTCGTCATTTGAAGTGATCCATTCCCTTACTTTATGTCTTTGCACAACAAGCTTAGCTATTTTGTAAAATAGATATGGAATGCAATTTCCAAATGCATATAATTCAAACCAATTAAAGAAAAGAATATAAATTTTATACTAATGCACAAAATCATAAAATTGATTCTGTATATGTTTGTAATTTTTTGAAAAATTTTTGAAAAACCATATTTTCTTTGTAGAATTATGTTATGTTGGGAAATCATCATACAAAAGTTTTTTATCAACTTAGAAATCCTTTTCTAATATATGTAATTCATTTGTGAGATTTTTAATGATTTTAGATGCCACTGGTGAGTTTGGTGTTGACAGGTTTTCCTGGTTTTGGTATTTTGGATAAGGGATGTTTGTTTGGCAGTCAGTATTTTGGAAAGAGGTATTTGGGATATCCAAGGTTGAGAATCTAAATAATTGGTTTTTGTAAGGTAGATTTATGAATAGCGAAGGGTTGGATGCCTATCTTAAATTTATGGTTGAAGAGATGGAAGAGGTATAAAAAAATCTCTAGCTTTGACATCTCCTATCAAAGGTTAAGTAACCTTTCCATCTTGGTTTTGTTGGACTTTTATGAGCTTAGTGTTTGGTTTTACGTGAGGTGGTGGCTTAGGGATTGTGGCATTTTCAAGGATCCAGTCTTTTGGTAAGGTGGCATCTTTCCACTGAATTGATCTTGCAATTACAATATTACATCATAATAAATCAGTTTGCAAAAAAGTGTTTCTCCTTTAGAGAGCACATATTGTTTTTTGATGCAAATGCAAATGATATGGACTTGTAGTAAATTTTGTAAATTAAGGCTATTGGAATTAATCCTTCCATTCTCTTGTAATTATAGGTTTTGATTTGCAACATAATACTTTGTAAAATATTTTTATCTTTCAAAGAAATTGTAAGGTTTGGAAAACAGATAAAGGATATTGGACTACTATAGAGACTCAACTCTACAGTGCTTAATAGTGAATCTTCATACTTGAGAAATTTGGCATCCTAAAGGACAAGTATGGAAGTATTCAAACCTTCTTTGGTAAGTGGTTTTATTTCAACTTGAACCAGTCTAATATGGATCTATTTATACCATTTTTTATGGTGGTTTTAAAAAGTCTTTGAAGAAAAAAGATGGATGGTTTCAAAAAGCTTTGAAAGTTGAACATCTCTTTCTTTTATTTTGATTGTAAAATTGATTTCCATAAAATCAACTTTTGATTTTTCATAGATTTGGTTTTTATGAATCTTAGGAATTTCTTAAACATTGATCCCCTTTTGAAAGTTTTCAATAGTGATTTCTTCACTATTGATCTTTGAAGAAAAACAAGAAGACTAAGGAAAAGAAAAGTTTTCAAAGGTAGAAGAAGATGAACAGGAATTTATTTTGCAAAAGACTAAATCCATTTTTTTTTAAGATTAGAAATAATGATATGTTGCTTCTTACAATCCTAGGAGCTAAAGTAGGAAACACAAACGCCTTCAATATAGCTTGAGATCCTAATGCCCTCTAAGGTAAGAACACTCAGAAATAATAAGATAATGTTAAAAACCTTAAGAAAATTTGAACTAACAAAAGCAGATGAAGAATAAATACCTAATACAACCCACTCTTCCCCCTTACAAAAGGTTTCAAAAGGCTTTGATACCATTGAGAGAGACACCAGATCTTAGAGAACACGAGAGAGAGTGAGACAGATATATAGAAAAAGAAGATAGGCACAGATGGTAAAGAAAGAAATGTTATTGAACTGATGGATGATGTTTTATAAGGGAAGTTTGCATAAAGAGAGAGAGAGAGTGAGAGAGAAATATTGATAGAGGATATATAGGTCATAAAGAGAAATACAAAGGGATTTTCTAAGGGATTCTAGCCAAATACTAAGGGATGGGTTTTAACCTAAATCTTAAGGATAGAAAACCCAAAAAGATACATAAAGAAAATACAAAGGGGTTTTCTAAGGGATTTTAGCCAAATGTCTTTTTTCTTTTTGAATGCTTTCTTTTATAGAGGCCTAAGGTGCTTTTTGGAGTGGGAATCATCATTGGTTGTTTTGTCTTTTAAATGTAGTGGAAGAAAAGTTCAATACACTTTATCAAAAGAAGCCTTTTGAGTTAATGGAGAATTTGCTTTCTACCTAAAGTAGTTTTGTCTTTTTGTGATGATAATCCCTTAATAGGAATCTCCTTTTACACTGACAGAAATTTTGTCATTTTGTGATGATGCTTCTTAATAAGAATCTATTTTTCCACTGAAACAAGTTGTCATTTTCATCTGGGTGTTTAGTCCAAAGTTTTATTGGTTTTTATAGGGTTTTAGGTTTAAAGTAGGCTAGGCCTTTTTAGGTTTTGAGATAGGCTTAGACCTTTTTGGGTAGGTTAGGCGTTTTGGGTTTTTGAGATAGGCTTAGGCCCTTTAGAGGTTTTAATTTAAAATTTTATAGATTTTTGGGTTTTATGTGACCTCTTTTGGTAGGTTGGGCCTTTTTAGGTTTTGTGAGTTTTAAAAGAGGTTTTCTTAAACTATATAAGTCCAAATTATAAGATAATTGGATTTTAAGATTTTATAAGTTTTAAGGTACGGTGGGCTTCCTTATGTTAGCCCAAGGTTTTGGTTTTGAGAAGGATTTTTGGTTTTATTTTTCTTAAACTAAATTAGTCTAAGTTATGGGATAATTAGGTTTTTGAGGAAAGTCATGCTGTTTTTCTTTTTTTTTTTTTAAGTTTATTCTTTCATGACATTATCTACACCTTCATCTCTCATTATAATTTCAAGGTTGTAATAGTCTTTATTTTTGGACTTAAGATCTTCTTCCCATGGATCAAATCCTTCTAGGTATGCATGGTTTGAGATTCCTTCCACTAATGTCTCTAATTGTCCCATTTTTTTCTTTAAGTTTGCTAAAGAAATGGTAACCATTTCTTCCATGTGAAATGGTAGGTAGACATAGGAGAAAGCAATTTTTACAAAAAATACTTTGGATGTTGTCATAAGCATAAAGGTTGTATTTTGAATGACCATTTTGGTAATACTGTCGATTATTGATGTAGACTTTAGAGATCTTGATTTGCTTGGATAATGTGATAGCTATTTGCCATGGTTGATAAGATTCAACCAGAATCCATTCCCCATGTCTAACATAGAAATGATGTTGGGTTGGGATGAGAGTGGCTTTAAACATTTTTGGAGGAGTTGATTCAACGTTGACAAGTACTCCAGTGTTTGGTGTTTGGTCTTTGGCTCATTAGGTTCAATATCATAACTACCAGTTTTCTCCCAAATGTTTTGGTGTGTTGAATTTCAAGGAAAATAATTTCACCTATAAACCCATAATCCAATAATGTCTATATGGATATCGTTGGTGTTAACTGTATAGACCTAATTCTTCTGATATGTACATGTGCTTTGTGGATGCTAAAAAGAAGTTGATAGGTATAACAGTCCTAATCGTAATTAATCTTGCATCTTTTTGTGCATATCCTTAAAGTGTCATACAAGTGATGTGCAGAGACTACTATTCTTGGTGCTAAGATTTTATGAGTCATGATGCTCTTGAGAAATTGTTGGATCTCTTGGATCTTATTGTTGAATTGTTGATATTGAAGATGGTAGATCATGTCTTGGATTTTTCGTGGGTATTTTTCTAAAGAAAAACATTCTTAAGATTGTGTTTTGGAAAGAATCAGAAAATTTTAGACTTAGTGTGGCCAAATTCTTTGTCAACCTTTTATGTGGTGGAGATGTAATGTCTAGCCAATATTCACTCATCTTTCTTTTTTCTTTGTTGGACTTATGTAGTGGAGATGTCAAGGATTGCCTATTGCTCTCTGCTATGCTTAATCTATCCTGGAGATTCTTTATTTCTATGTTATGGACCTGTAGTGTTTATTCAACAATCTTCAGTTTTTCTTTTATAACCCCACAATTTCTTATAAGGTTTGTATAATGATTGCAAAAATGTAAATTTTGAGAAAGATGTTTTGAAGAAAGATGTTTAGTAATGACATTGTAAACCTTGATCTTTTTAAGGTTTGGTGACTGTAGGTTCTAAACTACATTAATAAGTACCTTATTATGTTGATCAAGATTTCATAAAGGCAAAGGATGGAATTTTTTTATGGCCTCTTGGTAGGATTGGCAAGACAATGTTTTTGAATTGTGTGTAGGACATCTAGTTAGGATTCACTAGTACTTTATCCCTTTATGAAATGAAAAATTAACCAAATATAGATTAGCTAATAAAGATGTTAGATGTAAACTAAAATGTAATGTTATTACTAATGTAGTCAAGATGTCATAAGGTAAAAATTAATTTTTTAATTCTACAGAGGATGTAAATGTATGTGTGAAGATAAGTCCTTATAAATCAGGTCCTGTGTCTATGTCTATGTCAATATCCATGGATGTAGGTTCTTTAAACTTTGATGTGGGAGCAAGATTTGTAAGAAGATATATTAATAGATAAATAAAATGAATACGACTGTAATAATTTAGTTTAATTTAAGGAATCACTTCAAAAGGTGCTTCTTCAATATTTTCTTGAAAATTTGTCAACAAGGAAGGAAACATCGTATAAAGTTGATCAATGAGATTTTGTTTTCAACATAATCAGAAAAATCAATATTAGAAATAAACTCCACAAAATTTCAATGGACATTGTAAACACATATGTTATATTATATAAATATGTAGTAATAATAACAAATAATGTAGAATAGCAAGTGGGAAACAAAAAATGAAAACAAAATATTAAGACACAGACAAAAACATAGATTATATCTTTGATCTTGATGACCAAAGGGATCTAGATTTCCACCGTTAGTTTCTTAAAAACTAAAATAGAAGATACAAATTAACAGGAGGAGGAGAAAAGGTAGATTTTTTAGAGGTAAAAGAAGATGGACAAGAAGTCGTTCTGCAAAAGATTGAGTTAATTTTTTCAAAGATTAGAAATAGTGATATATTACTTCCTATAATCCAAGGAGCTAAAACAAGGAACACAAATGCTTTTAACACATGGCTTAAAATTTGAATGCCTTCCAAGGCAAGAACACTTGGAAATAATAAGATAATGTTTAAAACCTTGAGAAAATTTGAACTGATAGAAGCAAATGAAGAACAAATATTTAATACAACTCACTCCTCCCCCCGAGGCTCTAATACCAATGAGGGATATCGGATCTTAAAGAGCATGAGAAAGAGTGAGATAGATATATAGAAAGAGATTTTATTAAATTGATGAAAGATGTTTTACAAGGGAAGTTTACGTAAAGAGAGAGAGAGAAACAGATACTGATGGAAGATTGTTGTTCCTATAGCCTTGTATGGGTTGTAATTGTTGTCAACTAAGTTTAAGTGTGCTAGAAAGTAAAGCCACATGGAAGGGTAAGAACATAAATTGGCCACATAAGTTTTATTAGGATTTTATGAAAGAGATATATAAAGACCTTGGAAGACAAAAATAGGGTAAGGCCAACAAAATTGTACACACGGCAAGAAAAGAGGGTGAACGACATAAACACAAAGAGTGAGTTCGAAAAATGCAAGAGAAATCATTCAACTAAGGAGACAAAGAAGGCCAACACAATTGAATACACGACAAAAAGAAGAGGCGTTGGCAATATTAAGCATTCACCAAAAACCTAGACAATTAACCAATCAAAGAGAATACCAAACCCTACACAGAAGAACACCACAAAGTAGCCGTAGCGGACAATGTTGTCGGAATTGAACAGAATCGTCAAATGAACAGTAGCCATCACAGAAGAAAAAGAGAAACCTGATGGCAGACAAACAGTACATGACAAGACAAAGAGAAGCATGACCACAATCAGATTTGGGGGCTGAACAAAAAACAAAGGTGGACGGCCGAAGCAATTGAGCAGCTGTCGACGGGAAGGAGAGAGAAAACACAGCCATCGATGGTCAGAAAATCGAGCAAACCGGCGGATGAAGAGAGAGAAAATGCAATTGACAGACAAAGAGAGAGAGAAAATATAGACCGAGGAAGGAGAGAAACCTGTGAGGAATGACACACCACCGGCACACCAGTGATCTGCAAGGAGACAACACAGTAGAGAGAGAAACTGACGGTCGAAAAAACAAAGAAATGGGTCGACAGGAGAGAAAACCGAGTACAACTAGACGGGGTTGGACGACGGGACGAAGAAAAGCAGACCACCGGTAGAAAAGGGAGGAAATCCGGCCAAGTGGGTGAACGAAAAAGAGAAATTCAGTGAAGAGAGAGAAATCCAACAAGAGAGAGAAATCCAGCTGGATGGTGAGAGAGAAATGGATAGGCAAGCTATGAGACAGTAAGATCGTGAGACAAGGAGACGGGTGAGACTGTAAGACGGTGAAAGCAGGAATTGTGTGAAACAACGTAGAAAAGAAATTTGGCAAAGTACGTAAAGAACTCAACGTATTTCCAGATTTCTTCAAGAGAGGTTAGAGAGCGTTGCGGTGAACTTCAAAGCGGCAATGTAGTAGCCTTTCAATTCAACATAGGCAAGACAAGTTAAATGAAGGGTAGACACAGTAAGTGACACTCTTTTTATTGCATGTGCTTAGTAATTGCAATAATGAAAGGAGTAAAGAATTAAAGACATCCATTGTAACCTGTGTTTACAAGTATAGTGGATAGTCTTAGTAGAGGGAGAGTCCCTACCACCGTGGTTGTACGTCACATTGACAGAACCCTGTAAATCTCGTGTGTCCTTAATTTGCTTTATGTTCTGTGTTTTGAATTGAGTTGTGAACGCAGCTAAAGTATCAGCCATCCCATAACCTAATGAAGACCTAAACAAGAACATCCGTATTGTCTATTAGGCAAGGTGTTTGAAAGGTGATTTTGGGGACTATTATGATTAGTAGGTAGCAATAGATCTACTTTAGTCAAATTTGAGAAAGAGTTTGCTTTTAAGAAGAGGTTGAAGTTGTTTACTTACCTGCAAATTGCAAATTGTGGTGATACTGATTCACCCCCCTTTCAATATCACAAACTAGTAGATCTTAGGGAGAAGTCAGGGAACTTCAAAGATATATAGGTCATAAAGAGAAACACAAAGGGGTTTTCTAAAGGATTCTAGCTAGATACTAAAAATGGGTTTTAAGCCAGATATTAAGGGTTGGATTTGTAGTTAGATACTAAGGGATGAGTTTTTAGCTAAAAGTCTTCTTTCTTCTTCAATGTTTCCTTTTATAGAGGCTTGAAAATCTTTCTGCAAGGGGAGTCATCATTGGATGTTTTGCTTTCTTTTGACATTATAGTAGATAAGTGGAATTCACTTTATCAAAAGAAACTTTTTGAGATGATAGGAAATTTGCTTTCCACCTAAAGCAGTTTTGTCTTTTATGACGATGATCCTTTAGAAGGAATATGCTTTTTCATCGAAAGACATTTTGACTTTTGTAATAATTTTCTTTGGTGGGAATTTGCTTTTCTATTGAAAGGAGTTTTGTTATTTCTTAGCTTTTATTAGGTTTTAAAGTAGGCTAGGCCTTTTTAGGTTTTGAGATCAACTTAGGCCTTTTTGTAGGTTTTTAGTTCAAGGTTTTATAAATTTTTGGGTTTTGTGTGGCCTTTTTTGGGTAGTTTGGATAAGCTTGGCCTTTTGGGTTTTGTGGGCTTTTTAGAGGAGTTTTTCTTAGATTCTATAAGTCAATGTTATGAGATAATTAGTTTTATAGGTTTTGAAGTATGGTGGGCTTGCTTATATTAGGCTAAGGTTTTGTGAGTTTTAAAAGAATTTTTCTTAGATTGTATTAGTCTAACTTTTGGTTTTGTAGGTTTTATGGTAAGTTGGGCCTTAATTTTCTAAGGGTTTTATGATTTTTTTTTTATTTGGATCTAATGGGTTTTTTCTTCTTGGACTAGTATTGTCTAAGTTTTAGGTCATTTTGAGTATTTGATGAAAGTTATGCCTTTTTTCTTTTTCTTTTTTCTTTTTTCTTTTCTTTTGTTTATAATAAGAAAATAAAAAATTTATTCTTCCATGATGTTGTCCATGCCTTTGTCTCCTAATACAATTGAGAGGTCATAATAGTTTTATGGTGTTGTAGGATCTTTCTATGGATCGTATCCTTTTAAGTCGTCATGGTCTGGGATTCATTTCCTCTTTGAGCTTGCCATGCTCAGTTTGAAATGGTAGGTGGACATAGGAGAAAGATATTTTTACAATGCTTTGAATGTTGTTCTAGGCATAAAGATTGTATTTTGGATAACAATTCCAATAATACTACTATTTACTGATGTAGATTCTGGCAATTTTGATTTGTTTAAATAAAGCAACAACTGTCTCCCAAGGTAAATAAGATTCATCCATAATCCATTTTCCATGTTTGACATAGAAATAATGTCAGGCAGGGATAAGAGTGCCTCTAACCATTTATGGAGGAGTTGATTTGATGTTTACTAATACTCTAATTTTTGGCCTTTGGCTCATTAGGTTTAGCAACATAATTGCCAATTTTCTTCTGAATGATTCAATGTGCCAAATTTCAAGGAAAATAATTTCACTTATAAATCCATAATCTAATAGTGTCTAGATGGAAATTATTGGTGTAAGCTATGTGGACTTGATTCTTCCCATATGCACATATGCTTTATGGATGTAGAAAAGAAATTGATAGTTGTAGCTGTCTGTATCATAACCAAGTTTGCATCATTTTGTGCATGCCCTTAATGTGTCATAGAGGTGATGTGTGGAGACTACTATTCCTAATACTAAGGTTCAATGTGTCATGATGTTGCTGAGAAATTGTTTGATATCTTTTATTCTATTGTTGAATTGTTAATGTTGGCAATGGTAGATCATGTCTTGTATCTCTTATGGAAAATTTTCAAGGTATATTTTTCCGAAGAAAACATCCTTGGTATGGTGTTTTGAAAGGAGTAAAATCATCTTAGGTTTGGAATGGCCAAGTCCTTTGCCAGCCTTTTATATGGTAAAAATGTAATGCCTAACTAGTATTTGCTCACTTTGTCTTTTCCCCTGTTAGACTTATATAGTGGAAATGTTATGGATTGCCAGCTGCTTTTTGCATTGCCTAATCTTTATTAGAGATTTTTATTTTTATATTACGGACCTATAATGTATGTTCAGTAATTTCTAATTTTTCTTTTATATTTTTAAAATGTCTTATAAGAGTTGTACAATGATTGCAAAAATGTAAATTTTGAGAGAGATGTTTTAAAGAAAGATGTTCAGTAATGACATTGCAAAGTTTGATCTTTTTAAGATGTGATGATTGTAGATTCCAAATTGCATCAATGAGTGCTTTGTCATGTTGATAAAGATTTCATAGAGGTTAAGGATGAAATTTTTGTTTATGGCTTCTTGGCAAAATTGACAAAGCGATGTTTTCAAATTGTGTGTAGGAAATCCAATTAGGATTTACTAGTGCTTTATTCATTTGTAAAATGAAAAATTAGTTAAAAATATAGGTTATTAATAAAGATGTCAAATATATACTAAAATGTGATGTTATTACTAATGTATCTTTTTTGTCAAGATGTAGAACAAGATGTTATATGGTAAAATTAATTTTCTAATTCTATAGAGGATGTAAATGTATGTGTGAAGATATATCTTCATATATTATGTCCTATGTCTAGGTTCATGTTGATGTTTATGGATGTGATTTCTTTAAATCATGATTTGAGAGCAAAATTTGTAAAAAGACAGATTAATAGATAAATAAAATGCCTATGAGTGTAGTAATCTAGTTTAATCCAACTAATCACTTCAGGAGGTGCTCCTTCAATATTTCCCTAAAAATTTTTTAGTTCGTAAGGAAATATCATATGTAACTCATTAAGAAGATGTTATTTTTTAATATAATTAGAAAAATCAATATTCGAAATAGACTTTACAAATTTTTCAATGGATATTATAAACACAAATATTATATTATATAAATAAATAGTAACAACAGAGGATGTAGAATAACAGGCAAGATACAAAAGATGTAAACAAAGTATCAAGACATAGATAAACAAACAAACATAGATTATAACTTTGATCTTGGTGACTAAAGAGATCTAACTTTCCATCCTTAGTTTCTTAAAAACTAAAGCAGAAGAAACTACAAAAGTAGAGTTTTAAAGGTAGAAGAAGAAAAACAGGAAGTTGCTTTGCAAAAGACTGAATTCATTTTTTCAAAGATTAAAAACAATGATATATTACTTCATATAATTTAAGGAGTTAAAGCAAGGAATACAAATGCCTTTAACATATGGCTTAAAATCCCAATGCCCTTTAAGGTAAGAACACTCAGAAACAATAAGATAATGTTTAAAACCTTAAGAAAATTTGAACTGACAAAAGTAGATGAATAACAAATAGCTAATATAATTCACTCTCTCCCTCTTAGGCTTTGATACTAAGAGAACACATAGAATCATTACATGCATAGAGAGAACACCAATGGTTTAACTTATATAAGCCAAAAACCTTATGGAAACTAATTTTACAATCAAAACAAAAGAAATAGATGTTTAACTTTCAAAACCTTTTAAAACCATCCATCTTTTTTCTTCAAAAACTCTTCAAAACCACTATTAAAAATGGTATGAATACATCCATATTAGGCTAGTTCAAGTTGGAATAAAATTTCTTACAAAAGAAGTTTCAAATGCTTTTATACTTGCTATCCTTTGAGATGTTATATTTCTCAAGTATGGAGATTCATTATTGAGCACTATAAAGTTAAGTCTCTATAGTGGTCTAATATCCTCTAATTGTTTTCCAAACCTCACAATTTCTATAAAAGACAAAATTTTTTTTGCAAAGTATAGTGATGCAAATCAAAATCCATAATTACAAAATGTTAGATGGATCAATTCTAGTAGCCTTGATTTACAAAATTTACTACAAGGTCATGTCATTTGCATTTGCATCAAAAAACAAAGTGTGTTCTTAAAAAGGAGAAACATTTTTTTTACAAACTGATTTATTTCTTTCTAATACTATAATTTTAAAATCAATTCTGTGGAAAGATGGTCATCTTACCAAAAGACTAGATCCTTGAAAATGCCACAAATCCTAAGCCACCACCTTAGGCAAAACCAAACACTAAGCACACCAAAGTCCAGCAAAACCAAGATGGAAAGGTTAACCTAACCTTTAACAGGATATCTTAAGGTTTGAGATCTTTTATACCTTTTTCATCTCTTTTACCATAGATTTAAGACAAACATCTAACCCTTCATCAATAATAAATCTACCTTACAAAAACCAATTACTAAAATTCTCAACCTTAGATATCCCAAATACCTTTTTTTAAAAGGCTAATTACCAAACAAACATCCCTCATCTAAAATACTAAAACTAGGAAAACCTGTCAATACCAAACTCACCAGCGACATTTCTAATCACTAAAAATCTCACATATGAATTACATGTGTTAGAAAAGGATTTTCAAGTTGATAAAAAACATTCGTATGATGATTTCCATTCAGAACACAATTCTACAAAGAAAACATAGTTTTTCAAAAATTTTCAAAAAATTACAAAGAGATATAAAACCAATTTCATAATTTTATGCATTAATATAAAATTCATATTCTTTTCTTTGATTGGTTTGAACTATATGCATATGGAAACTGTATTGCATATCCATTTTGCAAAACATTTAACCTTATTATACAAAGGCATAAAGTAAGGAAATGGATCACTTTAAATGACAAAGTCATAGAAGTTGAACATCCTCCACTTAGGCAACTCAAGGTTGGTCACCAACAAAACTCAGTTGACCAAGTCCCTTACAAAGATCCTCAAAAGGATGATGATCCCAGAAAATGTTTTGAGATAATCATCCAATAAAACCACTTTTCAAACACTCATTTACACATCCTTGGAGATCAGCTTACAAGAATAGAAAAATAGATTCAGAAAACTAATGTCCAAGTTACCACCAACTCCTAACCAAAATCTTTTAACCAACTTATTTTCAAACTATATTAGGTTTCAAAACCATCTCCAAACCCAAAAAAATGATGACTTTGCTGAACCCATCAAACTCTCCCTAAAAGCCCTAAAACCATCTTCATTGGGCAAAGACTTGAACGAGGCAAGTGCCCTTGATCAAGTATTAGATGAAAGTTCTCAAAACCTAGAGTCTCAATGTGGGAGAAAAGGACACACTATAAAATACTGTAGAATTGCCAAAAATCTCCAAGAATTAAACTTGAAAGAATGAACACTTCAAAAAATTCAAAACTTATTTGTTACTAACTTTGAATCTGAGCTTACAAATAGTACAAATGAAGAATTAGAACAAATGAATGAACTTCAGACATCTCCATCTAAAGTTGAGATTAATCTTAAACAAGTAAATATGCTTACTAAGGATCAAGAATTATTACTTGACATTATTAAGCATATTATTGACCCTTCCTTGCAAAAATAATACCTTGAAAAACTTCTGAAAACCGTTGAAAACTAACTTAAAATATTTGAACATCCAAACCTCAGTAAGGTTCCTTATAATCTTACTAAAATCCTTTCAAAACAAAAATCAAAATTCTTGAACCTAACCCTTTAAGGTCTTTAAAAAGATATCAAAACCCTTAAAATTGAACTCAAAGAGCTTAATGAAAACTAGAGAAGAGGAGAAGAAGTCATACAATTTATTCTCTTAAAACACCATGAAAACTCTGAACTTGATGAACCAAAAGAACTAAAGGAATCCCAAAACTTGAAAACATAGAAAAATTCCCAAAAGTTTTTTTATTATCCCTCAAGCAGGTAGCTTTTGGGAAATACTTGATAAAATTTTCTCTTGTTTTTTTTGATGATTTTAAAATTGATATTATTGCTTTTTTTACATTGGTGAAAATTTAAATTGTATTAAATAGAGCATAGTACCAAAAACATTTTAAGAAAAAACAAATGAAAAATTTTTTGTTGCCAATAATTCAAAAATGGTAATTTGTAGCAAAACTACTACTTTTATTGAAAATCAGAATTTCAAAATCAAAAGTAGTTTTGTTGTTAAAAATATGCATAATGTTGTCATTCTAAGGACTCTTTTCATTACTTTTATTGAAAAGTCTTTGGCCTTCTTTGAGAAATTCCTAAATAAAATCACAAATAAAACCCAACTTTCAAAAATTCCTTGGAAGCTTGAATTATGTTCTTGATTTAATCCAAAATATCTAAAATCTCATAAAACCATGAGATGATAGGCTTAGGAAAAATCTTAGTCCTTGGACAGAAAATCACTCTACTATTGTTTAGTAGCTGAAAAATCCTAGACCCAAAACTGTGCAAGGCCATTAAAGAGGTTTACATAAAGGTTGAAAGTCTTAAAGGTAAAGTTCAAGAACTTATTTCAAAAAAGGAGACAACTTATTCCTCAAAATCCTTGTATTAAAATAATTTTGAAAACATTTCTTTGAAAATGATTTCCTCACAAATACACACAAAACACTCAAAATATTTTGAAAAAAGTGATTTTCAAAATGTTTTACCTATGGAGGAAGGTTTCTTCGATAAAAACCTGTCAAAGGCCATATCATATGCTTTCCCTATTAAATGACATTATAAGCCCATTAACATTACAAAACTCTAAAAATATTATATAGTGATCCTTAAATACACCATGTCTGCCAAATTCAAACATTTCCCAAAATCTTTATTAACTAACCTATATTTTTAGCTAACTTTTCATTTTATAGATGAATAAGATACTATTGAATCCTAACTAGATATCATATACACAATTTGAAAACATCACCCTGCCAATCCTACCAAGAGGCCACAAATAAAAATTCCATCTTTGGCCTCTACAAAATCTTGATCAATGTGACAAGGTACTCATTGATGCGGTTTGTAACCTATAGTCACCAGACCCTAAAAAGATCAAGGTTTGCAATATTATTACTGGACATAATCTAATAGGAAATCCAAGACATAATCTACCATCTTTAACATCAATAATTTATCAAGAAGATCCAAGAAATCTAGCAATTTCTCAATCTTAGTACCATAGGATAACAATCTCCACACATCACCTTTATGATATTTTAAGGATATGCACAAAAAGATGCAAGATTGGTTACAATCAGAACTGCTATACTTGTCAACCTCTTTTTAGCATCCACAAAGTATATGTGTAGATAAGAAGAATCAAGTCCACATAACTAACACCAACAATCTCCATACAGAAATTATTAAATTATGGGTTTCTAGGTGAAGTTTTTTTCCTTGAAATCCAACATTGAAATGTTTAGGAGAAAATTGGCAATTATGACATTAAACCTAATGAGCCAAATACTAGACACTAGAGTACTTGTTAATGTTGAATCAACTCTTCAGAAATAATTAAAGCCACCTTCATCCCAATTTTACATCATTTTTATATCAAACATAGGGGATAGATTCTGGATGAATATTATCAACCATAGGAAATAACTATTACATTATCCAAGTAAATCAAGATCGCTAGAATCTACATTAATAATCAAAAATATTACTAGAATGGTTATCCATAATACAATTTTCATACTTAGGACAACATCTAAAGTATTTTTGTAAAACTTGCTTTCTCCTATATTCACCTACCATTTCACATAGAGCATAACAAACTTAAAGAGGGAAAGTCAGAGACATTGATGGAAGGAATCCCAGACCATGCATACCTAAAATGATTTGATCCATGGAAATATCTTAAGCTAGAAAATAAAGACTATTACAACCTTAAAGCTATAATAGGAGTGAAGGTGTAGATAATATCATGGAAGAAAAAAATCTTAAAAAAAAAGAAAGAAAGAAAAATGACATGACTTTCCTAAAAAATCCAATTATCCTATAACTTAGACTAATTTAGTCTAAGAAAAATAAAACAAAAAACTCCTGTCAAAATCAAAACCTTAAGCTAACATAAAGAAGCCCACTATACCTCAAAACCCATAAAATCCAAAAAATAAAAACCAATTATCTCATAATTTGGACTTATAAAGTTTAAGAAAACCTCTTTTAAAACCCATAGAACCCAAAAAGGCCTTACTTACACAAAACAAGGCACAAAAAACCCAAAAATCCATAAAAGTTTAAACTAAAACCTTTGGGCCCAAGCTCATCTCAGAAACCCAAAAAAGCCTTGTTTACCCAAAAAGGCCTAAGCCCATCTTAAAACCTAAAAAGGCATAGCTTACTTTAAACCTAAAACCTTATAAAAACCCATAAAACTTTGGACTAAACACCTAGATTAAAATGACAAAACTTCTTTCGGTGGAAAAGCAAATTCCCATTAAAGGATTATCATCACAAAAAGACAAAATTGCTTTAGGTGAAAAGCATATTCTCCATAAACTCAAAAGGCTTCTTTTGATATAGTGGATTCCGCTTATTTGCCATAGTGTCAAATGAAGACAAAACACCTAATGGTAACTCCTACTCCAAAAAGCTCCTTCGTTTATAAAAAGAAGCATTCAAGAAGAAGGAAAACACCTGGCTGGAATCCCTTAGAAAACTCCTTTGTAATCTCTTTGGGTTCTGTATCCTTAGCATTTAGTTGGAATCCTTTAGAAAACCCATTTGTATTTGTCTTTGTGTATCTCTTTGGGTTCTCTATCCTTAGCATTTGGTTAAAATCCCATAGAAAACCCCCTTTATATTTCTCTTTATGTATCTCTTTGCATTTTCAATTTGGTTGGAATCCTTTAAAAAACCCCTTTACATTTCTCTTTATGTATCTCTTTGGGTTCTCCATCCTTAGGATTTAGCTAAAGACCCTTAGAAAACCTCTTTGTATCCAAATCAACTGGTTGGAAACCTCCAAGTGTATCCTTTAAAAATCCTCTTTAAGTTCTCTCTCTCTCTCTTTATGTAAACTTCCCTTATAAGGCATCCTTCATCAATTTAATAAAATTTCTTTCTTTACCATCCATACCTATTCTTTCTTTTTATCTCACTCTCTCATATGTTCTTTCTGTATGTGTTATGTGTGTCGATCTAGTGTCTCTCTCACTTTGAATTTTTGAAGTGTTTGTTTTTTTTACGTTTAATTCTTGGAGATTTTTGGCAATTTTGAAGTATTTTTGCAGTGTGTCCCTTTTTCCCATACTAATAATATATGATATCTTTGAAACGTTTGGAAAAAGAGGGTTTTGTGGGGGTTTTTTTTTGGCTTGTTTTCTTTGGTTATGACTAAAAAGAAAAAAGATTCAATTGGTTTTTAAAAATCTTTTGAAAGCTTTGGAAAAGTTCTTTTCTTAGATTTCAATGATTGAGAAGACTTGGGAAACCCTAAATCGAATTTTTGATAGAACATACCTACCTCAAAACAAGATTGCTTAAGTTTGCATTTCAAGTGTTTTTGAAGTTTGAGATCTTGACAGATTTTAAATCCTTCCTTTTACATATAACTTACCAATTGTCCATAAGTTAGTTTGTTATATGGGATAGGATTTCGCAGGCATTCCTTAAAGTATTTCTTACTCTTTTTCCTAAAAGAGTAAGAAAACCTGCCAAGAATATTTCTTTCCAGAAAGGTTGTTAGAATTATCTTTAAGCATAATTCCAGTAAAAATAGTGGTTTTGTAGTTTTGGAAGTTAGAAAGGTGCATTTGAGATTACTAAGTAATTTAGCATTCTTGTCTTTAAGGTGAGAAGGATCTCCAATGCAATGAAGAGAAATAGTGAGGATGAGACAAGTTACCACATCAAGGATAGGAACATTATCTCCTGTGATTTTGATCACATTGAGAATTTTTTATTTTTACTCATTCATAAGGTGAAAATCCCATCATCCTTTGAGCTGTCCTAAAAATCTATAATGAGAAACTCAGTGACGGTTTTGGAAGAAATTATATTTTGGATTTTATAAGCATTAGCAACCATAGTTCTTTGCTGTGAAAGACTAAGGATATTATATTCAGATAAGTCATTAATGTCCCATTTGTAAATGGAAGAGGCATTGAACCTATATTGGGCAAAGGTGTTTAGTTTATTTTCTATATTTATGTTTAGAGTAGTCAGACCTAATATAGGTTTTGGCCAAATCAATTTGTTTACCTTTGGAGACTCTACGTTTTGTGAACCTTCATTTGATACCTGGTCAATGGCACTTACCTCCTTTAAGTCTTTGCCCGATGAAGATGGTTTTAGGTTATTTAGAAAGAGTTTGATGGCTTTAACAAAGTCATTATTTTCTATCTTTGGAGATGGTTTTGAAACTTGATATGATTTGAAAACAAGTTGTTTAAGAGATTTTTGGTTAAGACTTTTAGTGGTAACCTAGACATTAGTTTTCTGAATCTATTGTAAGCTAATCTCCAAGGGTGTGTAAATGAATGTTTGAAAAGTTGTTTTACTGGATGATCATCTTAGAAAGTTTTTGAGGATCATTATCCTTTTAAGGATGTTTGTGAGGGGCTATGTTGACTAAGTTTTCTTAGTGACTAACCTTGAGTTGCCTAAACGAAGGATGTTCGGCTTTTATAACTCTGTCATTTAAAGTGATCCATTCCCTTACTTTATGTTTTTGCATAATAGGGTTAGATGTTTTGCAAAATGGTTATGCAACGCAATTTCCAGATGTATACAATGCAAACAAATTAAAGAAAAATGTTTTGAATATGAATTTTATGCTAATACATAAAATTATAAAATTAGTTATGTATGTCTTTTTCGAAAAACCATATTTTCTTTATAGAATTGTGTTCTATATACAAATCATCATGCAAAAGTTTTTTGTCAACCTAAAAATTCTTTTCTAACACGTAATTCATGTGTGATATTTTTAGTAATTTTAGATGTTACTGGTAAGTTTGGTGCTAATAGATTTCCCTATTTTTGGTATTTGGATAAGGGATGTTTGTTTGGTAGTTAGCATTTTAGAAAAAGGTATTTGGGAGATCTGAGTTGAGAATCTTAGTAATTGGTTTTTGTAAGGTAAATTTAAGACTAGTGAGGGGTTAGATGCCTATCTTGAATGTATGGTTGAAAAGATGGAAGTGGTATCAGAAAATCTCAAACTTTGAGATCTCCTATTAAAGGTTAAGATAACCTTTCTATCTTGGTTTTGCTAGACTCTGGTAAGATCAGTGTTCAGTTCTGCAAGCGGTAGTGGCTCAAGGTTGGTGGCATTTTCAAGGATTTAGTCCTTTGATAAGGTGATATCTTTCCATTAAATTGATATTAGAATTATAGTATTAGAATGAGATAAATAAATTTTGAAAAGAATGGTTTTACTTTTTAGAAAGCACACCTTATTTTTTTATGGAAACATAAATGACATAGCTTTGTAGTAAATTTTGTAAATCAAGGCTACTAGAATTTATCCTTCTAGCATCCTGTAATTATGGATTTTGATTTACAAAACAATACTTTACAAAACATTTTTGTCTTTTAAAGAAATTATGAGGTTTGGAAAACAATTGAAGGATATTGGACTACTTCATAGACTTGACTTTATAGTGCTCAATAGTGAATCTTCATACTTGATAAATGCGACATCTCGAAGTATAGTAAGTATAAAAATATTCAAACCTTCTTTTATAAGTGATTTTATTCCAACTTGAACTAATCTAATATAGATGTATTTATACTATTTTTCATAGTGGTTTTGAAGAGTTTTTAAAGAAAGAAGATGGATGGTTTCAAAAGGTTTTGAAAGTTAAACATCTCTTTTTTTATTTATTTATTTCAATTGTAAAATTGGTTTTCATAAAATCAAGTTTTAATTTTTCATAGATATGGTTTTTGTAAATCTTAGGAATTTCCCAAACATTAACCCCCTTTTGAAAGTTTTCAATAGTGATTTCTTCACTATTGATCTTTGAAGAAGGAGGAGGAGGAAAAAAAGAGGGAAAAAAAGAGTTTTCAGAGGTAGAAAAAGATGAATAGGAAGTTATTTTGCAAAAGACTGGGATCAGTTTTTCAAAGATTAGAAATAGTAATATATTGTTTCTTATAATCCAAGGAGCTAAAGTAGGGAACATAAACACCTTTAACACACAACTAAAATTCCAATGCCTTCCAAGGCAAAGACATTCGAAAATAATTAGACAATGTTTAAAACCTTAAGAAAATCTAAATTGATAGAAGCAAATGAAGAACAAATATTTGACACAACTTGCTCCTCTCCTTAGGCTCTAATACTAGTAAGAGACACTAGATCATAATGAACACAAGAGAGAGTGAGATAGATATACAAAAAGAGAAGACAGAAATATATGGTAAAGACAGAAATTTTATTGAACTAATGGAAGATACTTTACAAGGGAAGTTTATATATATATAGAGAGAGAACTTAAAGTGGTTTTCTAAGGGATACACTTGGAGGTATCCTACCAGATAATTTAGATACAAAAAGTTTTTTTAAAGGTCTTCAGCCAAATGCTAAAGATAAAAAACCCAAAGAGATACACAAAGAGAAATACAAAAGGGTTTTTTAAGGGATTTTAACCAGATAATAAGGGATAGGTTTTAAGCCAAATGGCTTCCTCTCTCTTACATGCTACCTCTTATAGAGGATGGCACCATTGGTTGTTTTGTCTTGTTCTAAGGTTGTGGCAAGTAGATTGAATCTACTTTATTAAAAGAAGCTTTTTGAGTTGATAGGAAATTTGCTTTTCACCTAAAGTAGTTTTGTTTTTTTATGATGATAGTCCTTTAATAAGAATCTACTTTTCTACCAAAAAAAGTTATCATTTTGTGATGATTTCCTTTAATGGGAATATACTTTTCCACTAAAAGCAATTTTGTCATTTTTTTAGCTTTATTAGAGGAAATATTCTAAAGTAGTTGTCTTTTTTGTCTTAAAGCATGTCCATTGAATCTTCATCTCCATATGAGCTTAAGCTTTGGCTTGTGTAATTTGGGTTGAAGTTCCTTCTAAAGCTACCTCAAAACAAGAATAGAAAAATATATTCAGAAAACTAATGTCTAAGTCACCACCAAAAATCTCTTAAATAACCTATTTTCAAACCATATTAGTTTCAAAAACATCTCTAAACATAGAAAATGATGACTTTTTTTAAGCCCTTAAACTCTCTTTGAAAAACCTAAAATCATCTTCAACGGGCAAAGATTAAATGGAGGTAAGTTCCATTGATTAAGTATCAAATAAAGGTTTCCAAAACTTAGAGTCTCAAAAGGTAAACAAATTAATTTGCCCAAACCTATATTAAGTTTGACTACTCTAGATATAGATATAGAAAATAAGCCAAACACCTTGCCCCAATCTAGGTTTAATGCTTATTCCATTTACGAATGGATCATTGATGGCATGTCTGAATATAACATCCTTAGTTTTTGGCAACAAATGATTATGACTGCTAATGCTTACAAAATCCAAAATAGAGTTTTTGACAAAAACCATCACTAAGTATCTTATTACAGGATTTTCAGGACAAGTCAAAAAATGGTGGGATTTTCACCTATTGATGAGCCAAAATCACAAATTTTCAATGCAATTAAAATCAAAGAAGACAATATTCTTATCCTTGACTTGTTAGGCAACACAACCAAAGATGCAGTAACTTGTCTTATTCTTACTATTTCTTTTTATTTCATTAGATATCCTTCTCACCTCAAAGATAAAAATGTTGAATTACTCAACAATCTTAAATTCAAAAAAATCTTTAAGTTCCAAAATTACAAAACCATCTTTCTTACCAAAATTATGCTTAAAGATGATTTTAACCAACTTTTCTAGAAAGAAAAGTTCTTGGCAGATCTTCCTACTCTTTTAGGAGAAAAAGTATGAAATACTTTAAGAAATGCCTACGAAAATCCTATTCCATATAATAGATTGATTTATGAAAAGTTGGTAAGTTATATACAAAAGAAAGGATTTAGAATCTGTCAATATTTGAAGATCTAAAAACACCTAAAATAGGAACTCAAGCAATCTCATTTTAAAGTAGGTACATGTTATCAACAATTCGATTTAGGGTTTCTTAAGTCTTTTGGATCTTCGAAATTTAAGAAAAAATTGAAATCTAAGAAAAAATCTTTTTCCAAACCTTTCAAAAGATTTTTAAAGCCAAGTGAATCTCCTTTTTACTTAAAACCAAAGAAAACAAGCCAAAAAGCTCCATAAAATCTTTTTCCAAATGTTTCAAAGATATCATCTATTATTAGTGTAGGAAAAAGGGACACATTGCAAAATAAACACAATTAGTACAAATAAAGAATTAGAACAAATGGATGAAGTTTAGACATTTTTATTTGAAGTTAAGACTAATTCAAAATAGGTAAACGTGCTTACTAATGATGAAGAATTATTACTTGACATTATTAAGCATGTTATTGACCCTTCCTTTAAAAAAAATACCTTGAAAAACTTCTGAAAACCTTTGAAAACCAACCCAAAACATTTAAATATCCAAACTTTAGTAAGGTTCCTTATAATCTTACTGAAATCCTTTTAAAGTAAAAATCAAAAGTCCTAAACCTAGTCCTTTAGGACATTAAAGAAGATATCAAAACCCTCAAAATTGAACTCAAAAAGCTCAAAGAAAACTAGAGAAGGGGAGAGGTAGTCATATAATTCCTTCTCTTAAAACACAATGAAAACTCTAAACCTGATGAACTAAAAGAATCACAGAACCTTGAAAACATAGAAAAAAAATCCTATAAGACTTTTTATTTGCCATTGAGTAAGTAATTTTTAAGAAATACTTGATAAAAAATTTTCTTATTTTTTCTAATGATTTTAAAATTGATACTATTGCTCTTTTTGACATTAATGTTAATTTAAATTGTATACCAAAAAGGTTTCAAGAAAAAAACAAATGAAAAATTATCTGCTGTCGACAATTCTAAAATGGTACTTTCTAGCAAAAGTACTACTTTAATGAAAATCAGAATTTCAAATTCAAAAGTAATTTTATTCTTGTTGAAAATATGCATTATGTTATCATTCTAGGGATCCCTTTCATAAATTTAATAACTTCTTATTTTATCAATTATGATAGTGTTTCTTTTAAAACGAAATCATAAAGCCTTGTTTTCTTATTTTCATAACAACCATAAACATATAATCTTAATCTCATAAAAGCCCATTCAATTTATGAGAATAAAATTCATAATCTAATATTTTCAATTTTGTGAACTCCAAAACTAATTTTTTTTTTCAAAGAAAATTGAAGAGGAATTACAAAACCCTTTTCTCCAAAAAAGAATTGCAAACTATAAAAATATTTTGAAAACTGAACTTTGTTAGACTTATCAAATGTATTTTGGGATAGGAGACAACACATAATTGACCTACCTTATGAACCAAACTTTAGTGAAAACTAAATTCCCACAAAAGCTTGCCCTATTTAGATGTCTACAGAGTTAGAACAACATTATAAAAGTGAAATTAGAGTCTTAGAATAAAAAAGACTAATATTAAAATCTTGATCTCCATGGTTTTATGTGGTGTTATATGTTAACAAGAATTCTCATATTGAAAGAGGAATGCCAAGGTTAATTATCAACTACAAACCCTTGAATAAGGCCCTTAAGTAGATTAGGTATCCCATACCTAGCAAAATAGACTTGTAAAAATTGCATTTAGTATGCATTTTCTCAAAATTTGACATGAAATTGGAATTTTGGAAAATCCAAATTCATCCAAAAGACTGTTATGAAACTACATTCATCGTTGCATTTGGACAATACGAATGAAATTTCATGCTCTTTAGTTTAAGAAATGCTCCTTTTAAATTTCAAAGAATCATGAATGACATTTTTCATCCTCATTCAAAATTTTGCATTATTTTACATTGATAATGCTTTGATTCTCTCAAAATCAATTGAAAAGCATTTTAAACATTTGTATAAATTCCTTTAAATTACCAAGAAAAATGGTCTTGTGGTTACTCAATCAAAGATCTCTTTATTCTAAACAAAAATTTGGTTTCTTGGTCATTATATCACTAAGAAACCATTACTCCCATTGAAAGGTCCTTGGCCTTCTTCGAGAAATTGCTAAATAAAATCACAAATAAAACCTAACTTCAAAGATTCCTTGGAAGCTTGAATTATGTTCTTCAATATTCAAAACTTCATAAAACCCTTGCATGATAAGTTTAGGAAAAATCCTAGTCTTTGGATAGAAAATCACTCTGCTATTGTTCAGTAGGTAAAATCCTTAGTTAAAGAAATTCCTTATCTTCAAATTACAAAGCCCTCTCTTCAGAACATTATTGAAACTAATGCTTTTAAAATTAGCTATGGTGGTATTCTGAAGCAAATCCAAAATGACAATGAAAGAATTGTGCAATTCACTTCTGGATATTGGAATGATTCCCAAAAAAATTATTCCACAATTGAGAAGGAAATTCTTTTGGTTATCATGTGCATTAAAAAATTTTAGAGTGATTACTCAATAATAAGTTTATACTTTGGATTGATTGTAAATCATCAAAAGAAGTCCTCTAAAAGGATATTTAAAACTTGACATCTAAGCAAATCTTTCCTAAATGGCAAGCAATATTATCAGTCTTTTACTTTGAAATTGAATTCATAAAAGGAGAGAATAACTTAGTTCTTGATTTTATAACCTAAGAATTCTTATAAGAAAACCTAAAAACATGCCCCAAAAAAACAAAGGAAAAAGCAATCTTAACCCTAAAAGAAGAAACCCATTCTTCTCCAAAAATCGAGGCCCAACCTACCTCAAAACCCATAAACCCAGAACCAATTACCCGAAGCCAAATAGCCTTAGCAAAACCCATAAAAACTTAGGTTAACATGGTCTGGGAAGATAAAAAAGCCCAACTTTAAAAATGGTCCAGGAAAATGAAAAAGCCTAAAACTGTGGAAGGCTGTTTAAGAAGTTTACACAAAGGTTAAAAGCCTCAAAGGTAAAGATCAAGAACTCATTTTAAAAAAGGAGATAGGTTCTTCTTCAAAACCCTTATTTCAAAATAATTTTAAAAACCTTTCTTTGAAAATGATATCCTTACAAACACACACAAAACACTAAATATTTTAAAAGAGGTGATTTTCAAAATGTTTTGCCTATAGAGGAAGATTTCTTCCATGAAAACCTGTCAAAGGTCATATCATATGCTTTCCCTACTAGACAATATTAGCTTGGTATTATGAACTCTAGACTAAAAAAGATACCCTTGTTGTAATAAGAAAATTCAAAGTAAAATAGTGGGATGCCTTTAAAAATTCAAAAAATCTCACTAAGGAAGCTATACAAAATAGTTGAAAAAAGAACCAAAAGGCATACTAACTAGATCTAATTCTTATAAAAGCTAATACACTATTCTTGGCCCAAAAGTCCCATGCAATAGCAAGACTAGCATAGGCCTAAACTGAAAAGGAATGCTTTGCAATAATGAAATAAAAATTGTAGTTCAAAACCTTTTCAGAAGGAACTTTAGCCCAAGTTACATAAGCCTAAAACTCAAGTTCATTTGGAGATAAAGATTCCATAGACAAGCTTCATGACAACAAAGATGATTGCTTTGGAATATTCCTTCCAATAAAGTTAGAAAGATGACAAATCTCTTTTAGTGGAAAAACAAATTTCCACTAAAGAAATCATCATAAAATGACAAAACTCCTTTTGATGGAAAGCAAATTCCTACTAAAGGACTATCATCATAATAAGATAAAACTCCTTTTGGTGAAAAAGGAGATTCCCACAAAATGATTATTATTACAAAAAGACAAAACTGTTTTAGGTGGAAAGCAAATTCCCTATCAACTCAAAAAGCTTTTTTTTTTTTTTTTTTATAAAGTGGATTCATTTGTTTGCCATTATGTTAGAATAAAACAAAACAACCAATGATGACATCCACTCCAGAAAGCTCCTCAAGCCTCTGTAAACAAGAGCATATACAAAAAAGGAAGACATATAACTGGAATCCCTTAGAAAACCCCCTTTGTATTTCTCTTTGTGTATCTCTTTAGGCTCTTCATCGTCAGCATCTAGCTGAAGACCTTTAAAAAACCCTTTTGCATCTAGATCATCTTGTCAGAAACCCCCAAGTATATCCCTTAGAATACCACTCTAAGTTCTCTCTCTCGTGTTCTTTACCATCAGGCTTAGCCGCAAGCTCCTTAATAAAATTTCTTTCTTTACCATCTATATCTATTTTTTTTTTCTGTAAATCTATTTCACTCTCTCTCTCTCATGTTCTTTAAGATCTAGTGTCTCTTACTAATATATATATACACATACACACACATACATGTTTATGTATATTATATGTATTTATATATGTATATAAGATTTTGATAATAAAGTAAAAACAATCAATATGAATATAAAATAATTAACATACATAATAAATTAAAATTATATAATTTAATTGAATTATATATATTTATTTAATATATAAAAGTAAAATAATGTGCATATGTATTGTGTATATACCTATTTATATATAAATAAAAATATAAGAAAATATTAAATTACACACACACACACACACACATATTTAAAAAATTCAATTCCAAAAGAAAAAGTCATATTTTTAGGTCAGGTTAGTGGAGTTCAGGTCATTCAAGTTGGGTTACTTTCGAGTTACTTTATATTTTAAGTTAAGCTAAATGTTTTTGGGGTAAGATCAAGTAGGGTTGACATATCTAATTGACACAATTTTTATAAATCTTATACTCATTTTCAAGATTAGAACCTAATACCTTAAAGTATCCTTAAGAAACAATTAAAAATTGTTATAATAATTTGAACTTAATTTTCAAATTAAAAGTAAAAAATTGTTAACTTAATTGTAAGATTATGTTAAAAAGTGTAATCAATAAAAAATAAAATTTAGTTAAAGTGGAAAAATAAAATGAATTCAAATTTTTTGAAGTAGAAATCATTTTTCATACTTTAAAAAGTGGTGGACAATACAAAACAAACATATAAACCATTATAAACACATCATTAGAAGTAGATACTTATTTTATTGCCATGTTACCACTTATGTCATTGTCATCATTATTGTTATTGTCACTTCATCTCTTTCTTTTTTTCATATCTTTCATTTATCGCACTTTTTTTTTTCATTTTTTCATCTATTACTTGCTCTTTCTTTTTTTTTTTTTATCTTTTTACCTCTCTCTTCTTTTTTTTTATCTTACATTTCTCTTTTTTCTCTCTTTCATCCATTTTTTTTCTTTCAACTCTTTAAACACATTACTTCTTCTAAACCATTGTAAATTAAAAAGACAATGAAAAAGAAAGGGATTTAAGTCTTAGTTATAGTGGATGATATTATTGTAATATTGTTTCATGTTTGATGTTATATTTTTTTATATATTTGATATTATATATGTAAAACTTTATTATAAATATTTACCATGTTATTATATGTGTTCAATTATTACCTTTGATACTTAAACGTGCATGCTTTACATAAATCAGAAACTATCTAAAAAGTGAGAGTTGTTAGGTTGGTAAGATTATAGGATCTTCACCTAAAAGTTTAAATTTTGCACAAATTGAAATAAATTAAAATAATATATTATTAGTATGAAAGAAAATGATTTGGAACATTATTAGCTTTCAATTCTTTAACTAATTTTGGATTATTGTTAATCTATTTCAATATTAGTGTAAAATGAATAGTTAAAGTGCAATTATTGATAAATATCTCAAGGGTTGTCATAATTATGACTACAAAGAATATTGTTAATGAGCTTAGCAAAGAGGACATGATAAATAGTGAAAACTATGCTATCTAACACCATAAGGTTTAGTACATTCTCAAAGAGCATAAAGTACTAGAAGTTATCACCCATGTCATGGTAGATCTTATGAAGGGTTCCTCAACTCAGTAAAGGAAAAACTAAGAGACCTTTGATGTTTGAAAAAGAAAGAATAGTATGACTTATATAGTTTTATTTAAAAATATGGAGGATGATCTCATACTTGAACTTAAGGAGTATAAACGTGCTTAAGCAATGTGGTTGGTTTTGAAAAATAAGTTTCAGGGTACTTCAACTACTAGGCTAAAAAAGCTAATGGTCAATTTTGATGTTTATATAAAAAATTCACACCATAATATAAGGAAACACCTAAAGGTGACATCTAATATGATCAAAGAGCTTAAGGCAGTTAGTTATACCTTTATGGATGAGCAATAAGTATAGGTTGTCATTTGTTCCATTCTTTTAAACTAAGAGCATATAAAAATAATATAATATATAATAAGACTATTAAGTCCTTTAAAGATATCTCCCATCATTTGATTATAAGAGGAGCACTTTAAAGCTACCAAGTCTTTTAGTTAAGTGAATGTGGTTGAAATTGAGACTAGTTCAAAGGCCATTTTTGGTTAGAAATGTAAGTGGCATTATAAGCATTATAAGAAAAGAAAAAGGAGTGAATAACCATGAAAAAAAAAAAGATTAACTGTTGAAAGAGATGCAATGACAAAAAAAAAAGACCAAAATAACATACTATAACTATGCTAAATTGGGTCATTTTGCTTGTGAATGCATTAAACCAAAGAAGGTATCCTTTACTCTAACTTCTTTATTATTTAACTAATGTTGTTAACTCAATATTACTTACTAAATTTATTCCTTTATAGATTGTAAACTTAGGGGGTTACAAACCATGTAAAAAAAGATTGAGAAGCATATGAGGAGTTTCATTGAATTAAAGCCGATTTAAGATAAGATTATGTTAAGAACAATGTAAGGATATAATCAAAGGAATTAACACTTGCAAATTAGAAATATGAGATAGTCAATCCTTACTACTACACAATATTCTATATACACCTAAAATTTGATGGAATCTTGTTTCTATTTTTGTTCTTCTATGTTTAGGCTATAAACATTTTTTCAAAAGTCATATTGTAAATATTTATGATGACATTTCTTATGTTAGTCATGAATATTTCTTAAATGGTTTGTTTGTATTGGATATTAATTATGGTGTGTTTAATATTTATAATAGTTGTTTTTTAATTATTGCATTAACTAATAACAAAATCATAAATGCAAATATTTAGCATGCTAGATTAGGTCATGTTAGACAAGAAAGAATGAATAAATTAGTAAAAGAGGGCCTTTTAGGTTTACTTACTAAAATTGAATTACTTACATATCAATATTGTCTAGTAGGAAAAACAACTAGAAATTTATTTAGCAAGGTTATAAAAGTCAAATTTTCATTGCAACTACTCTATTCTAACATATATGATCTAATAAGTGCTAGGGCAAGGCATAATGTCTCATATTTCATTACTTTTATTAATGATATATTATGGTCATGTTGATCTAATTACACATAAATATGAAATATTAGAATACTTTAAAAAATATTTTTTAAGTATGGTAGAGAATTATTTTGGATAAAATGATTAAATCTTTAAAAACTGATTAAGGGTGTGAACATCTCTTTGAATAGTTCAAGGAATTTTGTAATCAAAAAGGATATAGTTAAGCAACTAACTATTCTTGGGACTCCACAATAAAAGGGTGTTGTAGAAAGGAGAAACAGAACCCTATTAAAGATGGTTAGATCAATGATAGCATAAGTGAATCTCTCAATAAATTATTAGGGTCATGCTTTATTGATGATTGTTTATGTATTTAATTGTGTACCCTCTAAATTTATCACTTTTACCTCTTATGAATTATGGTTCGAATGAATGTCTAACTTCAATAATTTACAACCATAAAGGTTAACTATTTGTGTTCATGATCCACCTCATAAATATGAGAATTGGGTTTGATAGGAAAGAAATGTATATTTATAAAAAATACTATAAGCATTCCAAAGTGTGTGTTTATTAGTAAACAAATGAATGTAATATTTCAAAATTAGAATCACGTGATGTCACATTTTTAGAGAATGAATTTCCTTTTAAGGGTGAAATTGATAAAGATATTTATCTTTATGAGATAAGCAATCCAGATGGCTATAATGCACCAAACCCACTAACTCAAATGGATGAGAAAATGCCTTAAGTAATCAATTCAACTGGTAGCGTCATGCCACGAGTTATGTAAGGTTTGCGTAATAATAAACCCATATTACATAAAATTAATTGCAAAAGCATCCCAAATTGTCATTTTAAGATCAAAAGAGAAGCTTTTATAATTATCCTTCATGATAAAGAAAGCCTAAAATAATAATTAAGGCTTTTTCATGCCTTGCTAAGGAATAATGGAGAAAGGTGATGGAAGAAGAGATGAAATTCATAAAATCTAACAAAGTTTAGAACTTGGTAAATTTGCCTCAAGGATACAAAGTTATTAAGAGCAAATGGGTTTTCAAAATCAAACATAAGATAAATGGTTCCATAAAAAGGCATAAAGGCCCACTTAATAGTGAAAAGTTATGCCTAACAAAAGGATATAAACTATAAGGAAACTTTTGTATTTATAGTAAGGTGTACCTCAATTCGCCTAATTCTAATTATAGTAGCAAATATGGATTTAGAACTACATTAGATAGATGTTAAGACTACTTTTCTCAATGAAGGGCTAGATGAAGAAATCTATATGGGACAACCAAAAATTTTGTTGTTCAAGGCTAAGCAAATAAAGTTTATAAACTTTAATGATCAATTTATGACCTAACATAATCATCTAGATAGTGGTATTTGAAATTTCATTTTGCAATATTCTCATATAAATTCTTAATGAATGATAAGGATCATTGTGTATATGTCAAAAGACTTGGAAATAAGTTTGTCATTTTATTTATATATGTTAATGACATTCTATTAACTAGAAATGATAAGGAGTTTGTCACTACTATTAATGAATAGTAGTCCTCTAATTTTGAAATAAAGGATATGGATGAGGTGACTTACATATTAGGAGTAAAGGTAAAGATCCATTAAAATCATTCTAAGGGACTCCTAACTTTATCATAAAAGTCTTGAATTCATAAAATCCTTGAGCAATTTCAAATGAAAGGTTGTAAATCAATTGACACTCTAATTGCTAAAGGTAATGGTTTAAATCTTAAAATGTGTCCTAAAACACAATAAAAGCATAAAGAAATAAAAAAAATGTGTTGTATTTTAGTATAGTAGGTAGTTTGATGTGTACATGCCCTAACATTTGTTATGCTATAGGATTGGTAAGTCGATACCAATTAAACCCAAGAAAAGCATATTGGTAAGTTGTGAAGAGAACACTTTGGTATCTTAAAGGCACTGCATATTATTTCTTGTGTTATCAAGGAAATGATTTATAACTAATTGGTTATTGGATATTGATTGGGGAAGTGATATAGATAAACATAAATCTACATTAAGATATATTCTTATTAGATGATTGCACTATATCATAAAGTAGTAAGAAGTAAACCTATATTGCCTTATCAATGATAAAGGTAAAATGTAGCTCAATTGCAGTGTGAGAAGCTCTTAGCTTAAGAGATTCTTTGAACGTTTGAGACTAAGTGGTGATCAACAAAAAGTAGTTAAATTATATTGCAATAGTTAAGTAACTATTGCATATGCAAAAGATCCCAAGTATCATTGTAAAACCAAACACATTGATACCAATTAAAATTTTGTAAGAGATATTATGTCACAAAAGGATATAACTTTGTATTACATTTTAATAAATAGGATGATAACAAATCCATTAACTAAATTAATACCAAGAAATATATTTCAATCACATGTTAAGTCTTTAAGACTTCATAGAATTTAATGTGTTGTGATATATTGTGATTATGTGATGTTATATAATTAAAGAGTTTTTTTTTTGTTATACATGTATTGGTAATGTATCCCAAGTATTAATTGTTACACAATAAGTTTAATATAAAATTTATCCTAGTACAAGTTTCTTTTTATAAGAAAAGTAAAAATATGTCAAATAGGTTAAGATTAGTCCACTTATACAGATAATCACCTTTTATGCTAAGAGAGAATGTAAACCATCATATGAACAAAATTTTATATATAGAGAGGTTGCCTTAAAATGATCAAGATAAGGTTATAATAAGCAAAAGTTAGTATAAATTCTCACTCTTTATACAACTTATTGAAAGCCAAATGTAAGATCTTAGTTTGATACTAATGAATGACAAAATCACTTAAAGAACTCAGGTTAAATGCTTGAAATCGATTAAAAGAAGATTTGTATAGTGATATTATAAGAAAAATATATGAAATAGCATATGCTTCATACAGAGAATAATCACTGTAACATGTGTTTTATACAACATTTATTAGTTGACTAATAAGGAAAATGGAAGAATTAATACTTGCTTTTTCATTGTGTGACTCTTTTTAGGTATTATTACCTTAAAAACATTTTTACTCTATATGACTTTTGACTTATTTTGAGGTTACAGTATGATGTTTGCTACTTTAGTATATTTCCTATAGTTAAGAAGGACTTTACCTTTTAAAATATATCTAGAAAAGCGGTTGTATTGTAGTTAAAGAACATGAATATAAAAGGAAGACTATTGTTATCTAACATTTTCTATATGTATTAATTGCTTAACCAATTATATTCATTCATGATAAATGAAATATAGTTATGAATAAAATATAACTATCAATGTATATGAGGAAAATAAAATCTAACTTAGCATAAGAGGGATGTTGTGAGTTGAAATTGATGCGAGATAACCTATTTACCTATATAAATTACTTTTTAAGAATTAAATATTGAAATTTTATTAATGATTGAGTTTTTTTTTTTTTGTTGTCTACTATGTGTAAATGGGAGATGTAAATTATTTTGGGTAAGGTAGGCTCGTCCATGCTAAACCAACTTATTAAAAGGGAATTGGAGAGAGTTAAAATTCCTTCCTTATTATAAATACATGTTATAGAAAACATATTGGTAACTATGATGTCTAAAAACTAAAAATGGTTTGAAGTTCCCGACTTCTCCCTAGGATCTACTAATTTGTGATATTGAGAGGAAGGGTGAATTAGTATCACCACAATTCGCAATTTGTAAGAAAGTGAACAACTTCAACCTCTTCTTAAAAGTAAACTCTTTCTCAAACTAGACTAAGGTGGATTTATTACTACCAACTAATTACAATAGTCCCCAAAGTCACCTTTCAGACAACTTGCCTAATAGACAATTCAAATGTTCTTGTTTAGGTCTTTGTTAGGTTATGGGTTGGCTGATACTTTAGTTGCGTTCATAACGCAATTCAAAACATGGAATGTAAAGCAAATTAAGGACACATGAGATTTACGTGATTCCATCAACGTGACCTATATCTACAATGGTAGGGACTCTCCCTTACCAAGACTATCCACTATACTTAAGAATTCCAATTGTAATGGATGTCTTAATTCTTTGTTCCTTTCAATATTGCAATTACTAAGTAAGTATAATACAAAGAGTGTCAATTACTGTGTCTACCCTTCTTCTAACTTGTCTTGCCTCTATTGAATTGAAAGGCTTCTCCATTGCTGCTTAGAAGTTCATTGGTTCTTTCAATGCTTCACCGAATTCCTTATCTATATTGTTTCACATAACTCCTATTTTCATCGTCTTACTGTCTCTCCGTCTTCTTGTCTCATGGCTTTACTATTTCACAGCCTGCCCTTACTTGTTCGTTTCACACCTCCTTTGGCCGTATCAGATTTTCTCCCTTTACTGTCGATTACTATTCATCAATCATCGGGTTTCTCTCTCCTTCCACCGATGGTGAGTTTCTCTTCATCTATTTCACGATTCTCTCCTTGTCGTGTCATTCGTTTGTCTTATGCCATCGCAGATCTACTGTCTGCTCTTCTGGTGTGTCTCTCTCTTCATTCATCTCTCTCTTGTTGTCCCGCTAGATTTCTCTCTCTTACCGTCTAGCCGTTCACTCTTTTTTAGCCGTTCACCTCTGTTTTACAGTCAGGTTTCTTTTTCTCTCCTTCTCGTCAACTCATCTGGTCTGGCCGACGGGTTTCTCTCTCTCTTCCAACGGCTACGTTTTCTCTCTCTTCCAACAGCTGTGTTTTCTCTCTCTTATGTTTTGGCCAACGATCTCTCTCATTATTTAACCCAGTCGTCGACCGTCTTTCTCTCTCTCAACAGTTGTTCTTCGTTCAACCCGGTAGTCTCCTCTTTCTCTCTCTCTGTTGAGTTTATTTCTTTGTTGTCGTCGGTATATCTTCTTCTTCCAGCGATAGTTACTGTTCACTCGACGGCTACTGTGTGTCTATGATTTCTATTTGGCCGTCCCCTGTTATGCCGTTCTTTTGTCGTCGGTGTGCTTTGACCATGTGTTGTGTTTTTTTGTTTTCTCTATTTGGCCGTCCATACACTTTTGTGTTTTGTCGTGTATTTAATTGTGTTGGCCTTCCCCTAATTTTGTCTTCCAAGGTCTTTATATATTATCTTTCATGAAACCCTAATAGGGCTTACTTGCAGCGAATTTACTGTCTTACCCGTCTATGTGGCTTTTATGTTATTGCCTTTCTATGTGGCTTTTACCTTCTTGACCTTCTATGTGGCTTTACTTTCTTGTACACTTAAACATAGTTGACAACAATTACAACCCATACAAGGTTGTGGAAACAACAATCTCCCACTTTGTAATTATTGGCAACACTCATAACAAAAACTACTATTTAATAGTTTCAACTTCCCCTTTCTTAACAGCTCCCCTTGCACTGTTGTTTCTCTCCCCCTTTGCCAACCAATTACAAATCTGAAAAAATCATAAAGTAGAGATGGAGGATTCACCTAATTTTCAGGCTTGAGGAGGCATTCGCACTGACAGACTCATTATGTGCTTTTCAAATAGCTTTGTGGATAGAGATTTAGTTAGATCTTGTGTAGCCTTTTCAACATATTTAGGTTCAACTTATGAGAGTAATGCAATAGTTCCCATAATTCTTCTTCTTGTTGTAGCTCTTGCTGATGGGTCACCTATGATTTGATTTTCTTGATGAGCAATAGTCCACATTTTCCTTAGTTTTCTTTCTTTCATAATCTTAGTTGCAAGAGGATCTCTTTCTTTATCAATCATATACAAATTTCTAGCTGTTCTTTTCCCAATTACAATAGGATTGCCTTCTTTACTCTTTACCTAGCAACCTGTTTTTGTGAATATCACTTTGTGGTTATTGTTGCATAGTTGGCTTATAGATGCTAGATTATATCTAAGTCCTTCAATGTGTAGAACATCTTTTAGTTTTCCTCTTCCAATGTTTACTGACCCCTGACCATTGATGTTGAGTGAATCATCATTGCCAAACTTAACTCTGCCTTCTCTTGATTTGTTTAGCTTTGACAATTTACTCTTGTCTCTCGTTATGTGTGAAGTGCAACCACTGTCAAGGATCCACTGCTTATCCTTACAATCAGCCTTTAGTGCCATTTCAGCTATATTAGCCACCTCCCTTTTTGCTTTATATTCTTTCTTTTAAACTGGCTGGAAGATAGCTTTCCCTTTTTCTTAGCTTCGACTACACTGCTTGTTTTTACTGTGCCATTAAGTGCCTTTTCTTACTCAAGGAGAAGTGTTATGCATCTCTTGGCATTATGGCCATTCTGCCCATACATTTCACACTGTTCCAAGTCTGCCAATACAACAAACTTGTTCTTTAAAACCATTGGTTTGGGCTTCCACCAGCACTCCTTATCAATGTGTCCTTGCCTTTTACAGTATATGTAAGAACTCACAACAGGTGTTCTCCTCCAAATTTTGTATTGTCTCCCTTTGTATACAGCATTGTATCTTCTCACGTTGGAGACATATACTAGCCTTCTCCATTAGCAGTTACTCCCCTTATGACCCCCAAACACACAATAAAGGAAATGACCTTGAAACTACCTCTTCTTGGGTCTAATTACAGCTTGTCTTCTTCTATTCATCACTTGCTATGGAGGCAAAGTAGCTAGCTTCTTTGCTTGTGTGACTTTCATTTCAGCCACCTTCTTCTCCTTTTTCTGTTTAGTCATAACCCTCTACTAGCTGACTTTATTTTCTTCTTTCTTGTTTGCCACCCTAGGTTGCTTCTTCAGATCTTCTTTATACTCAGCTATCTTCTTTTGAGTCATAACTTTTTTTTTCAACTTCTGTAGCACATTTTTATTTTCTTTAGCCAATGTAGCCTTAGATTGCTGCACTTTCTCTACATTCTTCTCTCCTTTTGTAGAACTTGTTTCTCATATCATTTCAAGCTTTTGCAAGTTCTCTTTGCTACTTTTGAGTTGTTGCTGAAGTCTCATCAACTCTTTCTCCATTTTATCAATTTTTGAAGCCCTTGAGCCAAGCTCTACTGTAAGGTCTTCACATATTTTGATATGTTCCTCAAATCTTCTCTTCAAGTCAATATTGTCAGCCCTTATTTCATCCTTTTGACTTTAAGCTTCCTCAAACTTTGCTTCAACTTGTTTTATATGGGCCTCTAACCTTCTTATGGTTCTGCCCCTTTTGATTATCTCCTTTGAAGCTGCTTCCAACTCAGCTTCAAGATCTAGTTCTTCTTCATCAACCTCCTCTTCTGCTTCAAAGGTTGAACTACCACCTTGAACTGATGCCATAAAAACATACTCATCTGATGAGTCTTTATCTTCCTCTATATCAACTTCTTTTATTTGACTCACATAACTCTTAAATAAGTCTCTCTTCTTCTTTTATGGGTTGGTAGTTTTCTTGCTGGACTTCTTTGATTTGAAAGATGGTCTTCTCCATTTTGAATTCAGCTCATCATCACCATCCTCATCTTCATCATCAATTTCACTTTGCACTGAGAAGCAAAGTTTCCAATTTGCCCACAACAATAACATCTCAATGACAACTGTCCTTTTCCATTCTTAGACCCCTTTTTAAACTTCCGTGTGAAGTATTCCAACACTTTACCTTCTCTTTCTTTCTCCTTATCATCACCATCCTCACTGGATGATTTGTCCTCTTCCTTTATCTTCAAGTGCTTCATAACTTTAAAAGCTGCCTCTTTTGATACCTTTGATGTTAAGGAGCTCTCAGTTGACTTTATTCTCATCTCATATGTAATGGGATTGCACTAGAGATCATGCAAAGACATAGAATTGAGATCTCTACTCTCTTCTATGGCTACTACCTTTGAGGCAAACCTCTCAGGCAGAATTCTCAGAATTTTCTTCACAATAGATAAATCCTTCTTGTTTTTCCCATGACTTCTCAGGTTGTTTATAGCGTCAATCACCTTGTTGAAGAACTCTTGAATTGTCTCATTCTTTTGCATTCTAAGATATTCATATCTCTCCTTGAACACTTGAAGCTTGACCTCCTTTATTTTTCCATCACCTTAATAGATTTTTTACAATCTGTCCCATATCTCCTTGGCAGATTTGCAATCCATAACTTTAGCATACTCAGCATCTGTCAATGCTGAAATGATGACGTTTGAGGTCTTCCCATCTATCTCAAACTGCCTTAACTCCTATGGGGTTGGGTTTTTACTTTTTTCAAGAGTTACAAAACCCTCACGTACGCATTTCACCACATTCATTCCCATGGTTGCAAATACCACTTGCATTCTTTCTCTCCACATATGGTAATTGGTTCCGTTAAAGATTGGAACCTTCTTGCTGTAAGTGGTGTTAGTGCTGGTACTGACTTCCATTTCTCAACATGCTAAACAAGTCAAACTTCTAAATTCCTTCAAACTAGTACATTAAGTTGTTAAGTTTCAAATTGGTGAACCAGTGCTTTGATACCAATTAAAGTTGCCGACTTCTCCCTAGGATCTACTAGTTTGTGATATTAAGAGTAAGGGTAAATCAGTATCACCACAATTCGTAATTTGCAAGAAAGTGAATAACTTCAACCTCTTCTTAAAAGCAAACTCTTTCTCAGACTAGACTAAGGTGGATTTATTGCTACCTACTAATTACAATAGTCTCCAAAGTCACCTTTCAGACAACTTGCCAAATAGACAATTCGGATGTTCTTGTTTAGGTCTTCGTTAGGTTATGGGTTGGCTGATATTTTAGTTGCGTTCATAACTCAATTCAAAACATGGAATGTAAAGCAAATTAAGGACACATGAGATTTACGTGGTTCCGTCAACATGACGTACATCTACAGTGGTAGGGACTCTCCTTTACCGAAACTATCCATTATACTTAAGAATTCCAGTTACAATGGATGTCTTAATTCTTTGTTCCTTTCAATATTGCAATTACTAAGCAAGTACAATCAAAGAGTGTCACTTACTGTGTCTACCCTTCTTCTAACTTGTCTTGCATCTGTTGAATTGAAAGGCTACTTCACTGCCGCTTAGAAGTTCACCGCAACGCTCTCTAACCTCTCTTGAAGAAATATGGAAATACGTTGAGTTCTTTCAATGCTTCACCGAATTCCTTCTCTACGTTGTTTCACACAACTCCTACTTTCACTGTCTCACTATCTCCTTGTCTTCTTGTCTCACGACTTTACTATTTCATGTCCTGCCCTCACCTGTCCGTTTTAGACCTCTTTTGGCTGTATCAAATTTTCTCCCTTTACTACTTGTCATTGTTCATCGGTCATTCGGTTTCTCTCTCATTCTACTGGTGGTGAGTTTCTTTTCATTCATTTCATGGTTCTCTCCTTGCTGTGTCATTCGTTTGTCTCATGATGTCGCAGATCTGCTGTCTGCTCTTCCAGTAGTGTCTCTCTCTCTTGCTGTCCGGCTAGATTTCTCTCTCTTACCATCTAGCTATTCACTCTTTTTTGGGCATTCACCTCTATTCTGCCGTTAGGTTTCTTTTTCTCTCTTTCTCGTCGACTCATCTAGTCAGGCCGTTGGGTTTCTCTCTCTCTTCCAATGGCTGTGTTTTCTCTCTCTTATGTTTTGGCTGACGATCTCTCTCTTAGTTCAACCTAGTCGTTGATTGTCTTTCTCTCTCTCGATAGTTGTTCTTCATTCAGCTCGACCGTCTCCTCTTTCTCTCTCTCTCTCTCTCTCTCTCTCTCTCTCTCTCTCTCTCTCTCTCTCTCGAGTTTATTTCTTTGTTGTCGTCAATATCTCTTTCTTTATTCACTCGACTGTTACTGTTCATGCAACGACTACTGTGCGGCTATGATTTCTATTTTGTCGTCTCCTGTTCTGCCGTTCTCTTGCCATCGGTGTACTTTAGCCGTGTGTTGTGTTTTTTTGTCTTCTCTATTTGGCCGTTTACATACTTTTGTGTTTTGCCATGTATTCAATTGCGTTAGCCTTCTCCTAATTTTGTCTTCTAAAGTCTTTATATACTATCTTCCATAAAACCCTAATAGAGTTTACTTGCGGTGAATTTACTGTCTTACCCCTTCGTGTGGCTTTTACCTTATTATCTTTCTATGTGACTTTACTTTCTTGCACACTTAAACTTAGTTGATAACAATTATAACTCATACAAGATTGTAAAAACAATATAGTTTAATGCTTTCAAAAGGCAAAAAATTGACAAAAGAAAATTATTTCACATATTCTGAAATGAATGAGAGAAAAAACCTATATTCATTCTCATTAGTAAAAGGTTATTAGGTTGTACATAAGGTAATACTTGATATAATGATATCACTATAATTATGAGAAAAGATCGATTTATCAATGATCAATTTAGTGATAATATTTGGAGGTGTATAAGGTTAATTAGGATTCTAACATTTTTCTTTTAACAAAGAAAAAGAAGAAAAAGAGAGTTAGACATATAAAAGAGAAAGATTGAGAAGGAAAAAGATAAATAAAAGAGAGAAAGGTGACAAAATAGAGAGATAAAAGACAGGGAAAATAGTAAATGAGAAAATGAACATATAGAGAGAGAGAGAGAGATGAAAGAGAGCAAGTAAGAAATAAAGATGAAAATGAGAAAAAAAATAATTAAAAAAGAAGAAGAGATGCAATTAAATATAAAAACTAAAAAAGAAAAAAGAGAAAGATGTAAAAATAAAAAAAGTTGAAAGACATTAAAGAGAAAGAGAAAAAAGTAACAAGATTGAAGAGAGAAAAAATAATATATAAAAGAGATAAAGAAATGAAAGATAAAAATAAGTAAGATAGAAATGGAGGAAGAAAGAGAGAAAAAAATAAAAAAATAGATAACAATAAAGAAAGAGATAAAAAAAATTAAGATAGATAAAAGAAGGGAGAGATAGAATTAAAAAAAATAATAAATAAAAAATAAAAAGGAATGATGAGTGAGATAAAAAGTGAGAGAAATTAAAAATAGAAACGATGAAAAAAGAAGAAAAGTATTGAGAGATAAAGAAAATGAAGGAGAAAAAAAGTGAGAGAATAAGAAATAGAAAAAAAAAGAAAAATAATTATTGTTGGTTGAAAATAATTTATTATATATTTTTTAAAATTTAATTTTATAGTACATATATAAATAGATTTTCTAATATATTTCAAAGTCATAAATAAACAATAAAAAATATATTTTTTTTCAAAATAAATTTGACTTTAAATATAGATTCTACAAAAATTTTTTTTTTTTTTTAAAAGGAAATGAACCTTACCATCTCCTTTTTGTAATAACCCACTTGTCGCTAATGATCGAAATACCTAACTATGGCCTCCGGCTAATTGGCTGGAAGAAAACCAGAGAAAAGAGGAGAATTTTTAATTTTAATTTAATTATATTTTATTTTTAATTTTAAATTAAATATTACTTTAGTAAATTATATACTATATTATATCAATAAAATTTTATATGAATCTATTATGTCCTAAAGTTTAAAAGTTCATATTAGAATAAATTAATAATACGATGGATTTTTTATTAAAAAATTATAACATTACCAAGTTGTTATTTTTTAAAAATGAGAATATATTTATTAGTGAATATAAAATTTAGAAATTATTTGTATATTAATTTATTTTTATATTATACAAAAATATTTTATATTACATTAAATATTTATATATAATATACAATACATCTTATATTACATATAAATATTTTTTACTTAAATTTATTAGTTTTTTTATGTCTATGTAATTAGACCGTGTTATTCTTTAATTGGTCTTAAATTAAACTTGTTAAAAAAAACACTCATAATTTTCATTAAAATTAATTATTTTTAAAATTATACATACATACATACATATATATATATATATATATATAATTTTACTAATATTTTCGCGGAGAATCAGAATGACAACCTTACGTGAAACGAACGATGGTTGGCTTGCGGGAGCCACCACAATCTTCTGCCAGTTCCCTTTGTCGTCCTCTCGTGCTCTCGCTCGTTTCCAGGGACTCTGCCGTTGCTTTGCCAGCCAGAACAAAAAGAAATGGCTTCTCTTAATTATTATTATTACTATTATACTTCCACTATTTGCTTCCCAAACCAAAACCCCATCAATACATCTCCATTTCCCATTGCAAGGTCCAATCTTTTCTTTTCTAAACCCAATCTCCCTTCCAATGCCAAACCCTCTCTTTCAATTCTTGGCTTTAAATCAAGCACTGTGGGCGGCGCTTCTAAAAGATACAATCCTTTGCCCTGCAATTGCAATGGCGGCAGCGGCGTCTCCGTTACCACCGCCAACACAAACTACGAGGTTGTCCCTTCATCACCCTTTCTTTGCTTGCCCCCGTTAGGTTGCTTTTCTTTGAGATTCAATTGCCTCTTGTCTTCTTGTAACGTAAACAAAAGGTGGTTAGTTTCATTTGAGAATATTATATGAGTAGCCTAAGGCAACAAAGGTTTGCAAAAGTTAGCAAATTTCATAGGTTGCTCTTGAGAAAGTGAAGGCTTTTGTTGGGACCCTGCAGTAGGCAAGTAAGCCGAAAATGATGGAAATTTAGATTAGAACTTGGGATATTAATAAGACAAAATTTCAATCTCTGTAAGTTTCTGTGCCCTGTGTAATTCTTTGTCTCGACGCTCCCAAAGATTAGGATAAACATATTTTGGTTCCCAAATTTAGATCTATTTTTCGTCTTGCATCTCTTTGATTCATAGGCCGTTTGAGTTTGATCTATGCAATGTGCTACCTTTCTAAAATGTGCGGCAGTTTTATGATGGTCCATCAGAGGTGGAACTGAGGTTACCCCTCGGTAGCCAAGATATTACTGCCAGAGACATATTTGTGGATGCGGATGGGACCTCCTTGACAGTCAGGGTACAACGATCTGGGCCACTTGTCACATTGATGGAAACTAAAAATCTTTTTGACAGAATAAAGCCCACTGAAACAATATGGTTTGTGAGCCTGCGTTCAATATTGTGTTAGCTAGTGTTTTGCTATTTTTAAGTGTTTCATGCGAGATCCAGTTTCCTGAACAGGTTGATTGATGATGATGAACTGGTTATTAACCTGAAGAAGCAGGACCCTGATTTGAAATGGCCTGATATTATGGAGTCGTGGGAGTCCTTGACAGCAGCAGCTATGCAACTTCTGAAAGGAACATCAGTTTACATCATTGGCGATTCATCTGAAATTAACAAAAAAGTGGCCCAGGAGCTTGCAGTTGGTCTGGGGTATTAATAATTCTTCCTTTGGGTTTCAGAGAAGAAAATAAAGAAGTATGTTAATGGGCTCACAAGTTGCTGTGAATAATCATGCTTTTCTAACTAGTGTCTTTTGCTTCTTTTTGTTCGTGTAGGGCATTGATTTTACTTGACTAGTTCCTCTTCCTTGGCTGAGAGCTTTTTAAGTTAATGGAATGAATTTCATTCTAGTAATTCTAGTTACTGGTTAAATTGGCCTTGCATAATTCCAAACAAAATTTCTGCTTTCCATGGCAACATTTTGTTTTCTAACTCTGGTAATGCATGTGGCCGATATCTGCTTCAAGCTTTAATGGCTTAGAGGACCTAGTTTGCTTCAGTCATTGATAATGTGCGACCAACTATTATCCTGGTTCAGCAATTCATGGAACAGCCAACTTCATTTTGTAACATTTATTGTACTGTCTCAATTTGCCAATGTTTTTCTAGAGGAGTTTAATGAATGATATGCTTTCCAGGTATACACCACTCAATACGCTGGAGTTGTTGGAGACATTTACCAAGCAAACAATTGACTCATGTGAGTTAATTTGTCTTCTATGTACACTCATTAATAGTCATCAGTACTATTTTTGAAGCTTTGTAATCTAAACTCAAACCAATGTTTTTGTGCACACCACATAAAGATAAAATTTCAATGTTCAATCCCTCTTAGTTTGGTAGCTTATTCTAAATAAAGTTTGACTGTATGCTAGCAAAGAAAAGTTATTTTTTTCTCACCCATGTTGAGTTAGTTGCTTGTAGATAAAATTTCGCCCATGTTATAACTAAGCAATAAAATCCTACTGGTCATCGAAAGGCTTTTACCCTATATAAGCACCCTCTTTCTTGCAATTAATTTTCCATCCTGTGTGATTGTACGCCATAATGTTTTGAGTGATCTTTACTGCAATTGTCTTTTGGAGAGGCTTAACCCAACATTCTACTTTCTCAAGCTGACTATGGTATACTTGTACATAATGATTGAAAAGAAATTATACAAATCTCGAAAGTTGCATCCTTTATAAATATTGAAATGACTCTTACTGAACCTCTCACCGTGATCTGACAAGTTTCGTTGATTCCAGGGGTGCTTGCCGAAGGATCTGACCCAGTAGCTGCAGCAGAAAGTGCAGTGCTAGAGAGCCTAAGCAGGTACTACACTGGGGTCAACTTACTTTGTCCAATATTTGCATGCTGTTAGAACCACAATACCATGCCTTTCGTTTGGCTTGGTTGGTCTTGCAGCCATGTCCGGACTGTTGTTTCAACACTAGGGGGAAAGCATGGAGCTGCTGGAAGGGCTGATAAGTGGCAGCATTTGTATGCAGGATTTGCTGTCTGGCTATTGCAGACTGAGGCCATGGGTAAACCATTATTAATCTTTTGCAATTTTTTTTTTTTTGCTCCCTTTTCAATGTATGTGGTGCTACATGCCACATTTGATGTAGGTGTAGCTACCCAATTACCAGAGACAACTCTCTGCTTAGTCTTCTTGAATGCTGAGTCTTCTCATTGTCTCTGAATTCCCTTAAAGACAGCTGATTCTGAGCCTTCGTAATTTCAGTATTCAGTCAAGAGAGGAAACTAGTTAACTGTGACGATTACGAGGTGTGAGTAATTTGCAATCACTACAGTACTATTTGATGCAGATGAGCATTCAGCAAAGGAGGCTAGAAGGCATAGTCAAGATGGTAACCTAGCTTACACAAATGCAGATGTGGTTGTCAAGCTCCGAGGCTGGGATGCAGCTCATGCCAAAAGTGTGGCTCAGGCATCCTTGAGTGCACTCAAACAGTTGATTCTGTCAGACAAAAAGCTTCCAGGTATTTATCCAAATTGTTCTTGTGGAAAAATGAAATGACATGAAAATCATAACCAAGGCTTAGCAGAGATCCAGAGACTGTATTTGAGAGATCATACTCGTGTCTGCAGTATTATTACTGGCTTATGTGCTGTTAAGAACCTCTTACCGATCGTGCTTTCTGCCATGCTTCTCAGATAAGAAAAGCCTCTATATAAGGTTAGGATGCCGCAGTAACTGGCCAAACATCAAGCCTCCTGGTTGGGATCCATCAACTGAAGCTGATGCAACCTTTTAGTGCTTTGCCCTGTTGATCTTTTATAGAGTGAGATAGATGGATGAATGTACAAATTATTTGTGCTCAAATTCTTCTCTGGTGAATTATTTTTCGTAACTAGTCGCCTGTGTGCTTTATGCTCAATGGTATTTGTGAATACTGGGGGTAAATTTTTGTAGTTTATTAGTGTGGTTACATCTGGCCATAAACAACATAAGAATGCAGCTTGTCCCTTTGGTAAAGCCGCCCGTCACCACTTCTTAATAGCGGCCCGCAGACTAAAAGCAACAGAGCATTATTCACATAAACGAAGGAATAATCTCCCTTGAATCAAAACACAAGTGATAGGTGACACTAGACTTTTAGTTGTCAGTACACTATTGCGGTATAGGGTCAAGGGCATTTCAGGGGTGATCTTAAACTTTTCAAAGTAAAGGTAACACAAGAGCCCAAAAAAAAAAAAAAAGGCTAACTAAGAAAAAAATGTAAATTATGAGAAATGTTTAGGTTTAAACAAAACCCAATCTCCATTTTTGATACATTAAGATTAAAAATAACACAATATTTTAGTAAAGAAAGAAGAGAATTTATATAATTAACTGAATTATATAAATATATGAACTTGAAACTTTGCTGGCAAAGAGAAGAGAAAAAACAAAGAAAGTTAAGGTAGAAAAATAAAAAGAAAATTTTAGATAATTTAACTAACTTTTATAATTATTTAGCTGAATTAATTTGATTTAATTTTTTATTAGGCTTATAGTTTTAGAAAGCAAAGGTGAACTAAATTAAAATATTATTTTATAGGTATATTTTTATTTTTTTATGTTAATAATATTAGAAATTATTATTATTAGAACTATATATAATAAATAAATCCCATAATTACTTATTTATTTTATATAATGATAATCATAAGCTTTTGAAAAGAAAATAAAATTGTATTTTTTACTTTATTCATTTTCTTGATTTCAAAAAGATTTTCGAATACTTTTATCTATGATACTAATAAGATTTATGAAATACTTATACAAAATTTCAAACATTATTGTATTTATTAGAATTTTTTAATTAATTAGTATTTTATTATTTTTAAGTAATATTTTTATTAAGAACTCTACTATAATTTGATTCAATTTGTGAAAAATAATTTTATATATTATTATACTATTAAAGATTATAATATCAAATATAATAGGTTCAAGAAAAATCTCCTTCCTTAGACATCTCATCATTTTGCTCTTGTACTTTTATTTATATTTGGAATAAAATCTAGAACATAATTGAGACTTTTGAGAAAATGTTGAAGTTGGGTTTTGTCAAGGATTTTGTTTAGAAATTTCTTAGTAAATATTAAAGATCTTAGATTTTAATTTGTAAAACAATGTTTTGCAAAATATTTTTATCATTTAAACAAATGATAAGGTTTGAATAATAATTAAAAGAAATTAGATCATTGCAAAGACTGTACTTTATAATACTTAGTAATGAATCTTGAAAATTTGTAAACTTTGCATCCCTTACAATGACAAGTATAAAGGTATTCAAAACTTAATTGAATAACACTTCAAGTATTTATTTTTTTATTACAAAAAAAAAAAATGATCTTGTGCTTTCACATTCAAAGATCTATCTTTTTTAAACATAGATTAGGTTTTTTGGTTACTATATTTCCTAAGAAAACATTACCACTATAAAAAGATTTTTCATATTTGTTGAAAACATTTTAGACTAAATCCTTAACAAAACCTAGCTTTAATGTTTCCCCAAAAACCTTAAATAGAAAATTAATTTCATGATTTTATTTTTGAACAAAAAGCACACATTTTATTTTTTAATTGGTTTAAAGTGTATGCTTCACAAAATAATATTTCTAATTCTTTTCATCGATAAAATTATTGTAAGTTCAATTCATTGTATTTTATTTCAAGTTTTTATATTATCATTAACTATTATAATTTATCAATTAGAAAAAGTAATCACTTACTTAAACATTGCTTTGTCTTATTCAAGTAACCTTTAGTATAATAATGTCATGTACTATTTTAGTATCAAAGCCAAAAAGATCATTTTGCAATAGGTATTTATGCATTTAATTGTTTTATATTTCCTTTTCTTTGCATCATATTATACTATTTTAAAGACCTTTTATCTTGAGTTATTTGGACACTCTATCTTGTTTGTTTATGTTAGGGAAGATTCTTGTCCTTTAACAATCTTTTAAACTATAGCAAATAGTATATTCTTGTTCTTATATTAAAAATTATTAATCAAATTCTTTGAGAACCATTTCTTATTATAACTACTAGCTCTATAAAACAACAAAATAACTTTTGGTATGGGTAGACCCTCGTAACTACCAATATCATAAAAGGACAATTATTTTCAATGGTTTCAACTATAAATAGAAGTAAAGAGTTTTAAGTTTCACGGGGGGTTTCTTCTTTTAATTATAGTTCATAGAACCTTTGATTGATTTTATAGTATTTGAAAACATGCCCTTTCTTTCCATATTATAGTAAATGACATCTTTCAATTGTTTTTTCAAAGAAGGTTTTAGCTAAGAGTGCATGTTTAAGGCCTTTAGGGCTTTGTATAATAAGGTGTTTTGTTTGATTAATATGGTTTTCTATGTCTTTTTGAAAATGAGTTTTTGGGCTTAGAGGTATAGACTTTAAGCTTTGGAAAATCTAGATTAAATTATTAACAAAAAGTTCCTCCTACTAATTGAGATTATTGTAATTCCTATTTAAAATGTTTTTTTGGTTTTAAATTTTGATAGATTTTGAAATCTTTCTTTTGGGTATAGTTGACTAATTCTCCATAAGTCAATTTTTTATAGGGGATTAGATTTTCGTATGTGTTCCTAAAGGTGTTTATGACTCTTTCTCCTAAAAGAGTTAAAAGTCCTACCAGAAATTTTTCTTTGTAAAGTGGTTGACTAGAATCTTCTTTAAGCATAATTTTAGTAATAAAAGTGGTTTTTTAATTTTGAAAATCATTAAGTTTTTTAAATCTAAGATTACTAAGAAGTTTAGCATTTTTATCTTTAAGGATAAGGATATCATCTTTTGTAATTTTGATGATTTGTAGGATTTTTAATTTTTAGGATTCTGTAAAATGGTAGTTTTACCTATCTTTTTAATTATCCTAAAAATCTAACAATAAAAAATTAGAAACTAATTTGTTTGAAATTTGGTTTTATATTTTAGACATTTACAGTCATAGTCATATATTGGAGAAGACTAAGGATGTTATATTTAAACATGCCATCAATATTTCATTTATGAATGGAAGAGACATTGAATTTGTATTAGGCCAAAGTATTGAGTTTATTTTCAATGTTGACCAAGTAATTTGGTTAAGCTTTAGGCTTTCTAGGTTGTAAACTTCTTCATCTAGATTTTGTCCTAAGGTATTTACTATTTTAGGAGAATAAGGTTTGTATTTCTTAAGATGAGCTTTGATGGCTTTTATCAAATCTTAATCTTCTAAAAAGGGGTTAATTTTATAACTTGGTATGATTTAAAAATAGGATTTTTTATTTGTGAAGAGGAGGGATTTATTTATGGCTTCAAATTTTTAAAAATGCTTCTTTATCCTAGTTAACTACATTCCTAAGGTATAAAGATGTGCATTTGAAAAATTATTTTGTTGGATAATCATTTTGGAAATTTTATTGGAATTATTGTTTTCTTAAAGAATTTTATAAGGAGCTAGGTCATTGGTATTCTATTGATGTAAGAGTTTTAATTGCCTAAAGGAAGGATGTTTGCTTTTATGACGTTGTCATCAAAAGTAGTCTATTCCTTAGTTTTATTTATTATAGTAAAAAGGTTTGTAGAATTTTGAAAAGGACAAAAAATATTATTTTGTAAAGTATAAATTTAAAGCTAATCAAATAATAAAATGTGTCTTTTCTTCAAAAATGAAATCATAAAACTGATTTTATATTTATTGGCCATTTTTTTACAAAATTTTTAAAAATCATGTTCTTTTTTTAAAGTTATGTGCAACATAAAAATCATTGTATGAATATTTTTTTAACTTGAAAATCCTTTTCTAAAATATAAAGCTCATTTGGAACATTTTTAATAATGGTTGAAGAAGTTAAAGAAGTTAGGGGCAATTGGTTCGTAGGAATTTTATATATTAGATAAAGGATGTTTGTATGATAGTTTGTATTTCATAGAGCGGTATTTGGAAGATTCAAAGTTAAATATTTTGGAAGTTATGTTTGTAATTATGTCTTATATGGAAAATTAATAGGAGGAAAATCTAAAAAGTGTATTAAATTTATGGTAGAAGATATAAAGATTACTTCGAAAAATCAAGAACTAGTTAATTCTTTGTTGAATGTTAAACAATCTTTCCATCTTGGTAATGGTAGACTTTGAAAAGTTCAGTGTTTACTTCTATTTGTAGTTGACAATATAATTTTATTATTCCTTCTAAGATTTGATCTTTTAGAAGAGTAATATCCTCCATTAGATTACTCTGGGGATAATAGCAGGTAATTAGGTCAAATCAGTTTGTAATAAAAGAGATTTTTCTTTTTGGATTAAAAGTAATATTTTGATGTAAATGTAAAAATTGTAACTTTATAATAAATTTTAAAAATTAATGCTACTAAGTTTAAACCATCTAATATGTTGTAATTATGAGTTTTAATTTATAAAACAATACTTTGTAAAATATTTTTTATTATTTAAAGAAATGATAAAGTTTGGATAATTACTAAAAGGGATTGTACCATTGCATAGATTAGACTCTATAGTACTTACAATGAATTTTAAAAATTTGTAAATTTAGCATATTTAAGGACTATAAGTATAAAGGTATTTAAATGTTCTTATATGAGTGGCTTGATGCCCACTTTAACAATCTTATATGGATGTTTTATAATGTTTTTTTTTTTTTGTGATTTTGTATAGACTTTTGAAAAAGAAAATAAATAGATTTAAAAGATTTTCAAATTTAAATGCCTATTTTCTCAATTTTGATTGTAAAATCTATTTTGAAAAAATTTAATTTTGAAAGTATGTAAATTTTATCCTTTTGTATTTTAGAAAATTTTCAATCATCAATTTCTTTTATAAAGTCTTTTAGGGTTACTTTCTCATTATTTATTTTATAGTTTTTAAAGGTTTTAGAGTAAAAAGAGGAAGAACAAAAAGCAATTTTACAAAAAATTGGATTTAGAGTTTCTTAATCTAAGAACAAGAATATACTGACCTTAAAGAACTATAATCCAAGGAATCCTAGGAATAACAAAACATAAAAAAGGTTGCAGATTTGATTTGATTATGGTTACCCTTATTTTCTTAAATGATTTCAAATTGATACTATTATTTTCTTTGATATTAAAGCAGATTTGAACTATATCAAGTGAGGTATAATACTACTCAAATTTAATTAATACAAATGAAGAATTTTCTACAGCAAATGACTCTAAAATAACCATTATAAACAAAACCACCACTTTTGTACAAAACCATAATTTCCAAATAAAAATTATTTTCGTACTTATTAAAAATATGTATCATATTGTTCTTTTAGGGACACTATTTATAAACTTAATCACTCCTTTTTTTTTTCCCCAATTATGATGATATTTTTTAAAAGAAAATCTTATAAACTTATTTTCTCTTTCATTAGAAAACTAAAAATTGGAAATCTTAACATCTTAAAACCTATTCAATCAATGAAAACAAAATTTACAATCTAGTCATAAACCAGAATTTAATGAAAAAAAAAAATTTCTACAAAAGCTTGTCTTCTTCAAATGACTATGAAACTTGAATTACTCTTTAAAAATAAAATTAGGAACTTAGAATCTAAAAACCTAATCTTACAATCTCATTCTCATTGGTATTGTGTAACATTTTATGTAAATAAGAAATGAAAAGGAACACCAAGATAAGTCATCAATTACAAACCACTTAACAAAATGCTTAAGTGGATTAGGTATCTTATACCTAACAAAAACAATCTTTTACAAAAATTACATTTTGCAAATTTACCTAACAAAAAACTATAACTTATTAGATATATCATATTATTATAGGAATTTACTTTGGAGGTTAGAGATAAGAAAGGAGCGAAAAACTCCATGACAATTCATTTACACATATTAGTGTATAAGGAGGATGTGTTACCTTTGCAAGAATCCTTTATTAATGAGTAATTATTTTTTGTTGATAAGGCATTACCCTAGTTTGTGCATATTGTTAATTAAATAGTGAAAAATTAAATGATCACATTTATAAAAATCAAAAGGATAAGCTTAAGAATGATGCAAGATATTATGTGTGTAATAACCTATATTTGTAGAGATTAGGTAATAAAAAAGTGTGTACTTTGAAAGTGAATTTTTATTGATCCTAAGTTTTTTGCCATTTTTATGCTTGTAGGGGTCATTTTTAACCTAAAAGGATAGCTTATAAGATTTTAATTTATGAATTTTATTAACCAAATTTATTCAAGGATGGTTATATGTTCTATAGATTTAGTGAGAATTACCAATGGATAAGTAATATATCTCATAGAGATCAAATGTCAAAAAATTCTATTCTAATTGTTGAGATTTTTTATGTTTAGGATATTAATTTCATGGGACTATTCCTAGTTTTTTTTTTTTTTGAAATGCTTATATTTTTCTAACTATCAATTATGTTTTGTAATAGGTAGAAGTTAAAGAGACTAAAAATGATGATTCTAAGGTTGTTATAAATTTTGTGAAAACTAATATTTTTACAAGGTTCAAGACACCAAAGGCTACGATTGGCTATAAAGGTACACATTTCTCTAATAGGATAGTTGATGCATTATTACAAAAGTGTTAAATTACATGTAAGATTACCATAGCCTAGTAACCCCAAACAAGTAGTTAAGCTAAAGTGTCAAATAGAAAGGTCAAATTCATCCTTGCAAAGATAGTTAATCTAAATCAAAAGACTAAAGTTTGTGGCTAGATTATGCATTGTGGACTTATAATACAACATATAAAATGCCTATAAAAATGTCGCCCTATCAATTAGTTTATGTTAAGTTCTGCCATCTTCTAGTGGAGTTAGAACATAAAACTTATTGGTTAATCAAGTAATGCAATGTGAAGATGGATGAGATGGGTGAACAAAGGAAGTTGCAACTGCAAGTGATGAGGATCATTTTATGTCTCATACTAAGAAAAGAGGTGAATCAGTGTGAGATATATTCTTTTTACAAATCAATCTAGATTTAACTTCAACGACTTGTTAGAATCGATGATCTAATTTTTTTATTTTTCTTCTTTATATGAATGCGATCATATGAATATAAATTAATGCGCAAGCACCCAAACACACATGATAATTTTTATGTGGTTCACCCACAATGTGTGAGTTACGTCTACAATGTGGTAAAATCATTCCTAAATTACACAATCCACTCTTGTTATTAAGGGATAAAATTTGGTTGTGGAAGGATCACTCCTTAACTACTTACAATGATCTCTCGATCACTTTAAGAGTATTCCATCTTATTGTTTAACAAATTATAAAGAGTTTATGGAAAAACCTTCCTAGAGAACGAGTACTTAATGTGTACAGCACTTAATTACTGTTGGTGTTGTTTCACTTGCCACCAGTGTTATCTCACCTACTGTCTTGGCAAGATCTCTCCTTTGCTACCGAGCATGTTTTCTCCTTGATTGCTCCAAGTTGCCAAACTTGCTGTTGGACATACTTTCTCCTCTTGTTACTATAAGCTACTGGACTTGCTGTCAGGCACTTTTTCTCCTTAGCTATTACAAGCTATTGGGTACATTTCCTCCTTTTGCTGCTACAGGTTGCCAAACCTGCTGCTATTGCTGCCTATACGTGTGTTGTCGCTACCTGCATACATTGCTATTGTTGTCCACATATGCATGGGTTGTTATTGCTACCCACATGTGTTGTTAATGTTGTTCATACACACTACTACCGTTGTCCACGCACACTACTAGTGCTGTCAATGTTGTCTATACGCACTGTAGCTACTGTCTACATGCATTGTTGCTACTGTTCGCATGCATGCTACTGTCTATATGTATTGCTGCTATTCTCTACGAGTGTTATTAATGTTGTTTGTATGCATTGCTGCGGCTGCTTGCTGTCCGCACAAGCTGTGCCTGCTGTCCCCACAAGCTTTACCTACTATTTGCACATGCAGTGCCCGATATCTGTAAAAGCTCTACCTACTATCCATACATGTTGTGCTTGCTATTTACACAAGCTATGCCTGTTATCCGCACAAACTATGCCCATTATTTGCACAAGTTGTGCCCGCTGTCTGCACAATCTCTACCTGCTATTCGTACATGCTATGCTTGCTATCCGCACAAGCTGTGCTTGTTGTTTGCACAAGCTACACCTGCTATTTGCACGAGCTCTACCTACTGTCTGCACACGCTGTGCCTGCTGTCCGCACAAGCTATGCTTGCTATTTGCTAGTGCTGCTGTTATTATCCATCTGTGCTAATGTTGCTTTCTCGCATCACTATTGCTATTCCTGCATGCTATAGTAGTTTTCTCGTGTCGCTACTACTAGCCCCTCATGTTACAACTATTTTCTCACACTACAGCTACTCTCCATGTGCACTGTAACTATTTTCTTGCGTCATGGCTATTATCCCTGCATGTTGCAGCTATTTTCTAGCGTCGTTGTTACTACCCCTACGTGTTGTAGTTGTTGGTGCAGTACCCTTCTGCTGTTGCTCCACCACCTGTTAGGTGTTGGTCCACCACCTACTAAATGCTGCTTTACCTCCTATCAGTTGCTACTCCACCACCTACTAGGGTTGACTTGTCATCACTAGCTTTGTCCAATGATTTCTCTGCATTTCAACAGTATTCATAACATCAAATTAATACATATAACTGTGTGAGATGGTGTTAACAACAAATCTAACATTAGCCATCAAAGATGGGCTTAACAGTAAGAACTTACAGAGATAAGGAATAAGGCATTTAAGGGCTCAAGAATCTACAAAGGGAAGACAAAGGAATTTCATGATCAGAGGATTTCAAGGAGGAACTTTGTTGTTGGATAGAAAGCTTTCTTATACCATTTTAGGCTTAAACTATTTCTAGGTAAGTTGCCCTCTTAATGGGTTGGTCATTTCTTATTATTATTGTTTTTGGTCATAATGCAATTGAGATAAGTAATTTATAGATAGACAAGGTATTTAAAGTGAATGGTTATAGACTTAAACCTTTTTATGAAGGTTTGTAGGTGTAGAATGTTGAGGTAATGAAGTTAAAAGATCTCATCTATGCTAACTAAAGTAGCATGTTGTCAAGCTAACGACATTAAAAAAAAGTGCTACTTAGGAGGCAACCTAAGTATTATTCAAATTTGATTTCCTTACTTTCCTTTTTATTTATGTGCCAAATAACTTTTCATTAAATTTGGTCTTACATTAAAGAAAATATAAATTTTAAGCATAAGGGAGAGGTTTAGGTCAGATTTTTTTTCCTTTTTTGTAAAATTTTTGTGAAATAGTAATTATATGTTAGTGATGCTTTAGAATGTTTTATGATGAATAAGTATGAAATTGGCTTATTATATGATACACTGCATGACTCAAGTTATTAGTAATGTTTTGTAAAATAGTGGTAGATGTGTTTAATTTTTTAATACTCAATTGAAACAATATTGATGAGGACCTTTTTAAGTCTTACAATGAGAGGAGGAGGGGTTGAATCAGTGTAAGATGCTTGCTTTTTACAAATCTTTTTGGATTAATCTCTGTGACTTGTTAGAGTCTATAATCCAAATTTTATCTTTCTTCTTTATGTGAGAGCAGTCATACGGATATCAATCAAATGCAAACACCCAAGAACACATAACAATTTTTATATGGTTCACCCACAATGTGTGAGCTATGTTCACAGTGTGATAGGATCACTCCTAAATCACACAATTCACTCTTGTTATCAAGGGATACGATTAATGTCATGAAAGTATCACTCCTTAACCACTTATGGAAGGATCACTCCTTAACCACTTACAATGATCTTCAAATTAAAGAGTTGATTTCTTAATTACTCCAAGGGTATCCCACCCTTTTTTAACATGTTTATCAAAAGGTTTGTGACTAACACTTTCTTAAGAAGGATCACTCAATATGCATAGGTTGCTAGTGCAGAACATGGATCTTCTCCTTCCTTTACTACTAGTGCTACCTCACATGTTGCCTTGGTATACTACCTCACTTGTTGCTTTGGCAGGTTCTCTTCCCCTGTTAGTGCTACTTGCCTTGTTGCCGAGGCAAGTTTTCTCCTCTTACTGTTGGTGTTGCCTGCCTTGTTGCTAGTTCTACAAGCGGCTATTTGTGATTCACTTACTACCGGACAGGTTGTGCTTGCTGTTGCAATTGCTAGTTGTACTTGCTATTACAATTGCTAGTTATGCTTGCTGCTGCAATTTCTAATTATGCTTGCTGTTGCAATTTTTGGTTATGATTGCTACTGTAATTGCTGGTTATGCTGCAAGCTGCTTTCTCCCTCTTTGGTAGATGCTGCACATTCTCCTTTGGGTGGTTGTTGCACCTTTTCCTTGGATGACTGCTGCATTTGCTCCTTTATTGGTTTGTCGACTACTACACCTCTCCTTAATTGGTTTGCTAGTTGCTGTACCTTTCTTTGATTGGTTGTTGCACGTTATTCTCTGGTTTGGTGTGATTGTTATATGTCTCCTTCGGTTTGGTGTGGTTACTACATGACTTTTTTTTTCTCTTTTTGGTTTGGTCAACTATTGCCTTTTTCTTTTCCCTTTGGTTTTGTTGGTTGCTGCCTTTTTCTCCCTTTGGTAAGGCTACCAATTGCTGCAACTCCTCTTTCAGTTGGTATGGTTCCTCCTTCTTTGGTGACTGCTTTCACCTTTTGGTCGGCTACACCTCTCCTTAGTGCTACACTCTTGGTCGGCTGCACCTTCCTTGGCTAATCACTCTCTTTTTGGTGGCTGCCTCTCTTTTTGTTGTTCTCTCTTTGTAGCTGATTAGTCTCTCTTTTGTAGCACACACACATCTTGAAAGATGCATAAATGTATTTATAGGCTTTAAGATTTAGGGTTGCACAGTCATCAATGATTAACATTGATTCCCAAGGGTTGCCCTACAATCAACGACCAAATTTGATTCTTAAAATTTAAGGTTAATGGTCAACATTCACTTCCTAAATTTTAGGGTCAATAGTCAAGGGTTAAAGGTTAGTCTTGACCCTTAAAATTTAGGTTCAAAAGTCAACATTAACTCATTGACCTCAAAGTTAACCTACCATCAACGGTATTGACCAACAACTTCTTTACATGTCAACGACATTCAAAACATTAAATCAACATGAATAACTATATAAACTGATATTGATAACAAATCTAACATTTGCCATCAAAGATGGGCTCAATAATCTCCCTTTTTGGATTTGTTGGTAACACATTAAATCCACAAATCAACAATTCACAAATAGTAGCCTTTAACATTCATAACTCCCCCTAAAACATGCATCTCCCCTTTTGTATGTGGGCATACCTTTAACTCCCCCTTGATAATTTCTCCCCCTTTATTTATCAAACTACTCCCCTTTTTAATTAGTATATACTCTCTTTGGATTTATGCAAAATATCTCTTCCTTTGACAATAAATCTAAAGAATAATAGAAGATGGAATAAGAGAGGGGTTGAAGGTATACCTTAATCTCTAGGGAGTGGCTGAACACATAGAATTAGCCTTAACTCTTGAAATATCTCTCTTGACAAAGGTTTGGTGAATATATCAGTAACTTACTCTGTGGTAGGCACATACTCCAACTTTACTTCATTTTTTTCCATCTTTGGTACTTGATTTCAATATGTTTAGTTCTGGAATGTTGGACATAATTCTTTGACAAATTGATGATACTTTGGTTGTCATAACCAATCAACAATGGTAGCTACACATCTATCTTCATATCTTCAAGCTATTGTTTCATTTATAGTAATTGAGTACAAGCCTCAGTAGTAGCCACATATTCAGCCTTTATAGTACTTAGAGTCACTGAATTTTGCTTCTTGTTGTGCCATAAAACACATCTACTACCTAAATAAAATGCACCACCTGATGTTGACCTTTTATCATCACAATTTTCAGCCCAATCAACATCTGTATACCCATACAAATTAAGTTATCCAATTCTATCATAAAGCATCCCATAATTTGTTATGCTCTTTACATACCTTAGAATTCTCTTAGTAGCCATGAGATGACATTCCTTGGACTTACTTTGAAATTTGGCACAGAGTGTTATAGCAAAAACAAGATTAGTCCTTGATGCTATCAAATACATTAAGCTTCCAATCAACTTTTTGTTTCTTTTAATCAACCATGTTGCCTTCTTTATCCTTGCTTAACTTTGTTCTAACCATGATGGGAGTGCTTACTTCTTTAAAGTTCTCTATCCCAAACCTTTTTAACAACTTATAAGCATACTTTTCTAGGAAGAGAAAAATTCCAGCTTTGCTTTGCAAAACCTGTAACTCTAAGAAGAATTTAATCTCACCTAGCATCGGCATCTCAAGCTTCTTCTTCATATGTTTAACAAAAGTAGTGCAAAGGGCCTTCTTTTCTGGAACAAAAATTATGTCATCAATATAAACCATAATAATTCACTGGCCTTATTTATCTTCCTTTATGTATAAATTGTTGTCCACATTCCCTTTTCTGAACTTTATATTTTTTAGGCATTTATCTATCTTGGAATGTCATGCTCTTGTAACTTGCTTTAAGCCGTATAGAGCCTTGCTCAATTTGTATATACTTGAACCGTTATAATCAAGTATAAAACCATCAAGTCGTTTGATAAATACCTCTTCTTTAAGCTTTCCATTTAGAAATGCAAACTTCATATCCATTTAATAAACTTTATAGTTTTTTGAGCAACAATGACCATGAATATTCTGATTGCTTTAAGCCTAGCCACAGGAGCAAAGGTCTCTTCAAAGTCAACATCTTCTACTTGTAATTAGCCTTTGCAGATAAGTCTTGCCTTATTTCTTACCACATCACCTTTTTCATTGAGCTTATTTTTGAAAACCCACTTGGTTCTAATGATGTTTTTCCCTTTAAGACTAGGTACTAAACACTAAGTGTTGTTCTTTTCAATTTGATCAAGCTCTTCATTTATAGCATACACCCATTCCTTGTGCTTTAATGCTTCTTCCACTAAATTGGGTTCAACCTCGAAGATCAATGATGTTTGTTCACCACCTTTTAGTCTTCTCCTAATCTGCATAGAGTCCTTTTTATTGGCAATAATGTTCTTAGCCTTAACTTCAACTCTGACTCTTCTATAAGTTTGGGAATGCCTTGATTTTACTTCTTCATCACTTGTAACTTAAGAATCAATGTCTTTCTCATGTTGAATGTCCTTTGATTCATCACTTTTAAATTCTTTTCGATTGTTATACACGACATCTTTAGCTTCCTCATATGTGATTGTATTGTAGAACCATCTTTAATCACTTTAGCAACCTTTTGTTAAAGCATTTGAAGCCTCTTCCATTTAGTACGTAGCTCAAGAATATGCCTTTATTAGCCTTCTCATTAAATTTGCCTAGATGCTTGCCTTTGATTTTAATAAGACATGGGCTTATTAACACTTTAAAGTGTTTTACACTCGACTTCTTTCCATTCCATAGCTTATAAGGTATCTTCTTTGTATGTGGTTTCATTAAACATCTATTTTAAAATTAAGTTGCAATGGTGATAGCCTATCTCTAATAACTATGTGAAGTACCATGCTCAGCCAACATGGTTTTTTCCATATCCATTAGGCTTTTATTCTTCCTTTCAGCCACTTCATTTTATTAGGGTGTGTAGGGACTAGCAGATTCATGCTTCACTCCATGCTTCTCTAAATAATCTTCAAATTCACCCATGTGTATTCTATCCCATTGTTCGTCTTGAGCCTTTTAGTTTTTCCCCTCAATTAATTTCAACTAACCTTCTATAGCTCTTGAAATTATTGAGAGCCCTTGACTTATGTTTCATGAACATAATACAAGTCATTATTATAAAATCATCAATGAAGGAGATGAAGTACCTATCACCCTTTGTCAATATTTGTCTTATAGGCCCATAAACATCTGAATGAATGAGCACTAATGGCTTCTTTGTATGAATCTCCACATTTTTGTGGAGAGCATTCACTATCTTCCCTTTTTGACATGTGTTGCAAATTGCATCTCTTTCTCTTCTCAGCTTGGGTACACTTTCATAGCTTCATTTTTGGACTACTTGTCAACCTTTTTTTGTCCAAGATGTCTTAATCTTCTATACCACTACAAGTTCTCATCTTTGGTTCTCATGTAGCATGTCTTTTTGCTTTTAGAAACTTGGTACAAGTTTCTATATGTTCTTCCACCTTTAGTAGGAACGACACCATTTTTTAGTATCTTTACTATGCAACCACTCTTGTTGAAAGTAACTTCATGTCCATTATTGCAAAGCTAGCTAACATTGATGAGATTGTGTTTAGCCCTTTAACATAAAGCACTTTCTTCAATTTCAGCTTTTCTGCATCAATTTCAGCAACATCAATACCTTGAATCTTTAAGGCACCATCATTGCCAAATTTGACTAACCCTCTATCATATTTGGGTACTCCCTTTAACATCTTAGAGTCTCCTATTATGTATGAAGAGCAGTTGCTATCCAGGATCCATGGCTTTTTTTTCTTGGAAGCTTTTAAGGCTACTTCTACAACCATAGTCATTTCTCTTCCTTTTCTTCTTCTTTGGCTGAATTTAAAAGCATATGTAGGTGTTCTCCTTTACATTCTTTGACTGGGTAGTAATGTTTGGCTGAATGTAAGAGTATGTATAAGTGTAATCCTTTGCACTCTTTGATCAAGAAACAATGGCAAGCAATCTTTAGTAGTGTCTAGCCTTTTCATATCTTTCACAGATTTTTCCCAACAAATCAAATATGTTTTTCAGTAGAATATGACTTCTTTTCACCTGTGACTGTTTCCTTTCTTGATAGAGTCTCCCCTTAAACTCTTGCCTCACATTCCTCTTCATTATAGACCCATTACTCTAGCACACATTAGCTTGTACCCATACTTACTACAACTCCAACAAAATCCTTTAAATCTAGATTTTCTTTTTTCACTAAGTTCATGTCTCCTTTCTTTAGCAACTATTATGGCACCCTTCTCTCCATCTTTGACAACCTATCTCCTTGGATGGGAGTTTTCACCATATCTTTCCTAATTCATTTTACCTTGGGTTGGTTTCTCTTCTCTATCACATCATTATACTTGCTTTTAGGCACAAACATAATTTTCTTCTTCTTTGCTACCTTTTCATTTGGCTTTTCGATATAGCCAAGGCTTTTCTTCCCCATCGAATAAGGTTTTTTTTTACTTTGACACTCATCCAATTTTTTGGTAGCATCCTCCTTGATAGCATTTGTTGAAGCCGACTCTCCTCTCATTTCCAAAGCCTGCATAAAGTTTTCTTTATGCTTCTTCAGTTTAGACTCAGCCTTATAGAGCTTGGCTTTCAAAATCAGCACCTCTTGCTCTTATGGAATCACCTTAGCATTAAGATCTTTGTGTAACTTGCCTTGCCCTGCTCAAATACAATTAGCTCCTCAATTCTCTTTAAGTACTCCTTTTTTGCTTCAAATTCCTTTCCTTTAACTTGGATATTAGATTCATCAACAATAGAATTATACAACTTCTTGAGATGCTTTATCTCTTTTTCTAGCTTGCTATTTTTATGCAAACAAGCTCTCAACTCATTCTCAAGTTATTGCACCAACTCATTCGCTTCCTCTTCGGTTGATTCCTCATCACTTGAAGATTCTTGATCATCATCTACTTGAGCAACCAGCACATCCTTTAAAGCATCATTATAGGAATCATCATCAACTTCTTCTTCAGAATCTTTTTCATCCAACTTGCTTAAAAAATTCCTTTTTTTTTTGATCTAAAGAGTTGCCTTTTCCTTTTGGCACTTGAATTTCCATCTTTTCAATAGTTAGATTGCTTTGTTCTTCTCTTTGGGACCAACTTATCATCCTCATCACTATCTGCTTCTATTCTTTTTAGGCAGTCCATAATAAAGTGCTTAATTGCTCCACACCTAAAGCACTTTAAGGGTAATTTTCCCTTATACTTCCCTTTTCCTTTCCTCATATTCTTAGTATATATGTCATAACTTTATCCATTTTAGTATCACCATCTTCTTCTTTAGAGCTATTATCAAATTCTTCTTCTTAGTTTTTAATCTTTAATCTCTTTATTGTCTTAAAAGCTAACTCCTTCTCCACCTTAGACTTGTTGTCTTTCTTCATTAGGGCTATTCTTATTTCACAAGCCACCAATATGCTATGCAAATCATTTGAAGGCAACCTATCCAAATCTCTATTTTTTATAGAGGAAACTTTGGCATTGTAAGTTTTTGGTTAGGTTTTAAATATCTTTCTTACTATAATAGCATCGTTGATTTGCTTTCCATAGCCTTTAATAAAGCACACAATTTCGTTGACTCTTGTGAAAAAGGCATCCATAAATTCATCATTTTGCATCTATATGTCTTCAAATCTACTCCTTTAAATTTGTAGCTTGGCTTTCTTCACAACCTTGTCTCCTTCATAAATATTCTTCAATTTGTCCCAAATTTGTTTGGTTGTATTACACCCCATTATATTGGTAAATTTTTTTATTTGATAAAAAGACATACAAGGCATTTCTCACCTTTCCATCACACTTTAAATTCTTCTTATCAATAGATGTCATATCATCAACTTTAATAATAAGGATAAAGCCACTAACAGTAGATTCAAACACATCCAAACCAAGTGACATCAACTATAGGAGCATTCTATTCTTTCATAATTAATAATTATGTCTATCAAAAGTAAGAATGCCCTTACTGTTAACATTATTCATGTTATCCATGATATCAACCAGCAAAAATTCATAGTAATAACAACAATTTTATATCAAAGCAAACAAAATGGATCAACAGAGGAAACCGGTTTTGATACCATTTGATGAGGACCTTCCTAGGTCTCACATTAAGAGAGGGAGGGGGTGAATTAGTGTGAGATACTCGCTTTTTACAAATCTTTGCGGATTAACCTTTATGACTTATTAGGGTCAATGATTCAATTTTTAATTTTCTTCTTTATGGGAAAGCGGACATATGGATATCAATTAAACGCAAGCACCTAAGAACATATAACAATTTTTACGTGGTTTACTCACAATGTTTGAGTTGCATCCATAATGTGATAGGATCACTCTTAAACACACAATTCACTCTTGTTATCAAATGATACAGTTAATGTCATAGAAGGATCACTCCTTAACCATTTATAATGATGTCCAAATCAAAAGTTGATCTCTCAATCACTTCAAGGGTGTCCCACCCTTTTCCAATAAGTTTATCAAAAGATTTGTGACTAAACTTTTGTAAGAAGGATCATTCAATGTGCATAGACTGTTAGTACAGAATGTGGATCTTCTCCTTCTTTTGTTGCCAGTGCTACCTCACTTACTGCCTTGGCAGGTTCTTTTCCCATGCTAGTACTGCTTGTCCTACTGCTGGGGTAAGTTTTGTCCTCCTACCGTTGGTACTACTTGCCTCGTTGCTAGTTTTGCAAGTTACTGGTTGTGATTCACCTATAGTTAGTTTTGTAAGCTATTGGTTGTGATTCACCTGCAATTAGTTGTGAATGCTGATACAATTGCTAGTTGTGCTTATTGCTACAATTGCTAGTTATGCTTGCTACTGCAATTTTTGGTTGTGTTACAAGCTGCTTTCTCCCTCTTTAAGTGGCTGTTGTACCTTCTCCTTTAGGTGGTTACTACACTTTCTCCTTTGCATAGCTATTGCACCTTCTCTTTTATTGGTTTACTGACTGTTATACCTCTCTTTGATTGGTTCTTATAACTTCTTCCTTGGGTGGTTGATTGGTTGTTGCATGTTCTCCTCTGGTTTGGTGTGACTGCTGCATGTCTTCTCTAGTTTAGTGTGGCTACTCCACATCTTTTTTAGTTTGGTGTGACTATTGCACGCCTTCTTCTTCTCCTTTTGGTTTAGTCGGTTGTTGTCCTTTTCTCCCTTTGGTAGGGCTGTTAGTTGTTGCAACTCCTCTTTCAGTGGGTATGACTATCTCCTTCTTTAGTGGCTACTATCACCTCTTAGCTGGCTGCACCTCTCCTTTGTGCTACACTCTTGGCTAGCTACTACTACACCTTCTTTAGCCCCGGTCACTCTCTTTTTATTGGCTATCTCTCTTTTTGTCATTCTCTCTTTGCAGTTGGTCAATCTCTTATTTGCAGCCCACACACATCTTAAAAGATGCATGGATGTATTTATAGGCTTTGAGATTTAGGGTTTCACAATCATCAATGATCAGCATTGATTCCCAAAGGTTACTCTATAATTAATGACTAGATTTGATTCTTAAAATTTAGGGTCAATTGTTAAGGATCAACTGTCAATCTTAACCCTTAAAATTTAGGTTCAACGGTCAACATTGATTCATTGACCTTAAAGTTGACCTACCATTAACAGTATTGACTAATGACTTCTCTACATCTCAACGACATTCAAAATATCAAATCAACATGAACAATTATATGAGATGATGTTGACAACAAATCTAACATTAACTATCAAAGATAAGCTTAAAAAATATTTCTTGAGAAGTTAAGTATATTTTATAATGAAGTATGATTAAGTAGTGTGTGATCTCAAAAAGGTTTCTCTTAAGCTAGTTCTAAAATTGGGTTTAATTAAATAGGGTATTGTTTAAAAAAATGCAAAATTTTAATTTTACACTACTATTAAAGATATCTACTAATTATTAGTATTTCATTAAAAGTGTTTATAATCATGTTAAACAATGACTTGAACTTGAGTATAAAAAACACCTTGATGTAAGTTTCCTAATTTTTGGGTATATCTTAAGGAAGATTATTGGTTTTATTTTTCTTTTTTACTAAGAGACACCCTAGTTTATGACTTAGTTTATGACAGTAAAAAGGAATGATTAATTGTCGAACTATACATGATTTGGTTGTATTAGTATAAGACTTGTATTACTTAATTGAAAACAATTATAGATAGAAAGGAAGAGAGTTGAGTATATTGGTGTTATTTTATTTAACATTATTGTATTTTTAAGTTAGGTGTGTATGTTGATTAAGAATTGAAAGTAATTACCCTATGCATTACAATAATTTTTTAAGATATGATTAGTGTGAGGTTTACTATTCTTTTGAGTTTGATTTTATTTTGCATAAGAATATACAGAAACTAAGTGTGAACGAATTTGATGAATGATAATTTATTTATTTATTCCTTTTTACATTTATTCACTTTTAATAAACTTTATATTTATTTAAATTGATTAGAATATGTTTTGTAACTTATGAATATTTTGAGGAAGTTTTGAGAAATTATTCTTTTAATAGAAAAAATTCTAGCATTTGACCATTTTTGCCTTTATTACTTATTTTGAATTCTTCATTGACTTAAATGTCCAAATTGAAAAAATAGTCCGTAGTAAAGTTGTAATAGACATCTCAAATTTTCTGTGTTAGGATCGTCAGTTTAAATTTGAGTTCATTTAGATCTTACGACACTGCTTCAAAGATAAAGTAGAAAACAGAAGTCCAAATCCTAATTAAAGTAGGATTCTTATCTAAGAATAAATTATTTAAATGCATAGAACATAAGCTTTATATGTCTAAATTAGGTGATTCAAAAGCCTATATCAAAGTGCACATTTAAGCCTACAATTCGTATGAAGACACCTAAGTTCATATCAATTGTTTAATGACTTAAACATATTTAAGAAGTTGTTGTAAAATCTATTATGGGTTGGACTTAGTTAGTTTGAGTTTTTAGCTTATAGATTGAGCCCTAAACATTTTTTCTAGAAAAAAAATTAAATGTATTGGAAAGCTAACAAAGAGGACTATACCTTTGATAAAGAAAATAGACTCTAATTTAAATTATATTTAATGAGAAAGCAGCTTGGAACTTATTATAGGAATTTTGTTGTAATTAAGGAAATAAGTGTACTATAACCTTAAGAATTTAAAAAAGTCTTTAAGAGTGTCCTAAGGCTTTCTTGTGGTTGCTATATATGTTTTCTAGGATATAAAATATATTCCTTTTAGTTGCTAAAAGAAAAAGAGAGAAAAAAAAAAGAATGATGGATGGCAAAAGAAAGGTAGCAAATAGCTTAAAAGAATTGATTTTTAAGTATGTGTAGCTATGGCATTTAACAATTTTAAGGGATTTCAAAAATGTGGTATTATGATGAATTATAATATTTTGTTATGTTGTTCTCTTTTCTTTTAAAATTGCTTAAGTTATTTTGATTAAATAATGAATGATTATTTGTTTAATGAATTTAGTTAAACCTGCTAAATTGATTAAATGATGGTCAATTGTTAAAATCAAGGATTGTGACTTGTATTCATTCTATTCCTAATCATTAGGTAGCAATTAATAGTTAGAGATTATGAATAAGTATTCTTTTTATTGTTATGAATAATTCTACATATATTAGCTAATCTAAATTTGTGATTATTGCATGAATTAACCTAATTTTTAGCTCTTAAAACTACTAATATATAACTTTAGAAAGTTTGTTCTAGAAATATAATGATTAAAGTCTAATTAAAGAGCTTGTTTTGCTTAGCAAATATCTAAGGGAAGATTTAGATAATACAACTTATTGTTTTCTAAGATTGATAATTCTAACAAAATTAAGACAACATTATATATAATTAAAAATATTAGATATCATAATTGTGAATAAGCATGAAATTACAATTTTGTTTATTGATATTTTTATAAGTTGTTTTGTTTATTTTAATTAGCATAAAGTTAGAATTTAATTACCCTTATTCTTATTAGCATTTTTAAAATTAAGTTGTCTATCATTGAATTAATAACCTCCTTATGGCATTGATGTTAATTCATACTACCTACCATTGTTAGATTAAGAATAAAGTAATTAATTTTTGTAACCATGATGACAACTACTAGTACCATTTTTTGCTTTAGGTTATACCCTTAAGTCCTATGATGTTAGAAGTTGCTACAAATGTCAATTCTAATGTTGATGTTTGATTAGAGGAGTTTACTTTAAAGTTGTAGTCCTATTGGATTGCTTTATCATTCTAAAGAGGATAATAAAGTGTAGGAGGAGAAGGTGGAATCAAAGTTATTAAGTAGAATATTTTTGGTGGTACTAGGTTTCTTTGATGCTCAAAAGGTAGAAGTGTAAGGGTTGATACTTCGATTATGTTGATTTCGTAAGAGCTAGGATTTAATCCTTGGCTATTGTTGTCAAAGCACTCCTTAATTTAGTTTACTACCTTTTGATAAGGGAGGGGATTGGTGTTGACATCAAATTTTCTTTTAGCTTGTGAAAAGTTCATCCATCCTCCATCACTCAACTCTTAGACTTTGCACTTTAAAGTCAAACAATTCTTAATAGAATGTTTGATTTGTCCATTATTATATTTACACTTTGCATTAACATTATATAAGGGAAGATAGGGCAATTTTAGTTGTTCTTTAGTTAGAATGGTAACTAATTCATTTTGCATAAGCTAAGGTAGTAATTTAGAATAAGATACTAATATAGGATCAAAATTTCTCCTTTTCTGCCTTATGGGGTCAATATGATTTCTAGGAGGAGTTAATACACAAATATTTGATTGGGAAGGTCATGGTTGAGAATTTTGATTTAAAAATGGAGTTATTATGTTGTAATATGACTATTAAGGCTTAAATTAGCTCTGCAGGTTGATGAATGATTAGTACATAAGGCATGGTCTTAACTAACTATCATACTTAATCACATGGACTTTATCTTTTTTTTGGTCGCACCAATCTTCTTAGACATTGTAGTGTTAATGGCAATGTTAATAATCTTGCCTATCCAAATGCCTTCATTGATTCTTTCCCTTACAATTATCATATTGGTCAAACTTTCTAATGCACTTTTTACTATCTTGTTTTAATAAAAAGCCTTTAATATATTGAGAAAAATGAAGATCAATTTGAGTTCATTTGAGGTAGTATTGATAAGGTGAGTTACTAGAGTGACATTTGGTGCATATATTTTAAAGCTCAATGACTGCACTATTGTTATTTGTCTTGAAGAGGGTTGTATTACTAATTAAGAATAAATGGAAGGTATTAGAAAAGTTCCTAACACTAAAGTCTACCAACTAAGGTAGGAAAACTTTCTTTAGGTATAGTTTCTCATATGGCTATTTTTCTTTTAATGAATGCATTTTCTCTTTTAATTCCTTAATTAAGGCCTAAATTCTATTCATACAGCCAATTAACTTCTTAACTTTGTCCTTCATTTTTTTCAAATGGGACTACATTAGAAATGTATGTCTTGTTAATTAAGGCCCCTTTATGATTTGTTGTACTATAACTTCAATTAAGGTGGATAAAATAGGGCATGGCTAAATCAATGCTATAAGATGCCATATGGAACACACATAGGAAAACACATGATATATATTAATATAGGGATTACAAAAATAAGGTAGGAATTGTAAAGTATTATAGTAAAGACCAAAAATTGAACAAAATGATGCATGATGTAATGATTAAGATATGTATCAGTCCCTTAAAACTTATTGGTTTAAAGATGTAAGTAAATTAGTAACACATTGCACCAATTCTTGCATGAGAAGCTGAGTGTGGGCTCTTAACGAAGGATTAAGCATTGGTGCATTACAATATAGCATAAAAGTAGGAGAGACTGGCATTTAAGGTGCATTAGCAGTGTGGCAATAGGTGCTAGTGATAGGCCAACATGTAATAGAGCAATAAATGGCAGCTTAAGCACATCAATGTCCCTTTTAACCAAACAACTAAATTCCTTAATGCTTTTGAGAGCTCTTAAAGTTAGTAAAGGCTAAGTTATTCTCCAAAGGATTGGCTACAACCACAACATTGCGCATAGGCTATGAGCTTAAGCTAACACCAAATAATGACTAATTATGGCTAGCTAACATATTAAGGGTTGAAAGGGCAAATAAGGTCAGATGGTTTCTCCATGTACTATAAAAATAGGGAATCATAGGTGTTAATCTCCACTAAAATGTGGGAAGTGGTAAAGGTGATAGAAATGTATGACCTATAGAAGCCTTATCTAAGACAAATGTGTTGGCATAAATTCCTTAAAAGAAAGAGAACATGGGTGGTTAAAAAAAGTGGTTGAAAAAGATCTTGATGAGGTGTCATACTCTCCTTGAATGGAAAAGCATGTTCTTATGAGATAGTGGGGGAGTGCTTGAAAAAGTGGGAGTCCCACTATATTTGATTGGCTTAACAGCCAAGTCATGCATGCCCCTAGGTAATTGGGGATGTCAACTATTAGCACTATAAATATGTGTGGCATAGTAGCCAAGGGTTATATAGAAAAGTGTAGAGAAGATACTTTGGAGAAAGGTCTTATCATTCTTTGTATAATTTGAGTGAAGTAATAAAAGTTGGAAGTAATTCCTGTAAGCCCTATTATGCCTCATGTGTGAAAAATTTTGCTAAGACTAAGTGTGAATTAGTACTATCACAGGGCCAAAAATTTAAATAAAGTTTGGTTGTGTGGCACTTGGTCTTAGAGCACCAAGGTTTAATTTATGGCTGGTGGATTTGGTCTTAACATAGTGTGTGAAAGGGTGTTAAAGATTAAGAAGGCTCTTAATGATGTTCGTAAGAAGCAGACCTTTTTGATATTAGCATGACTTGATGAATTGGAAAAGTCAATATGTATCTTGCAATTAAACTATTATAGTCTCGATTCTTTATGGTTTTCTCATTTTGGTGAAATAAAGCGGGGTGTTATTATCCTTAAAAGGGTCATAGGCACACAACCAAACCAATTCTAGTCATCTAATAAAGGTGCCAAAACCAAAGGCCTTCGAGGGAAGCGTGATGCCAAATTAATTAAAAACTTCTTATGGGACATAGAGCAATACTTCATGGCTATTTGGGTGCCCAACAAGGAAATCTGACTTTAACAAGCATATACCTTGTTAAGGAAGCCAAGTTATGGTGGCAAACTATATTGGATGATGATTTGAATTTAGGTAGGTCATGGATAGAAATGTGGGAGAGCTTGAAGAAGATATTGATGGATTAGTTTCTTCCCTACAACATCTCATAGGTTAAAAAGGAATAATTGAAGAAATTAAAGCATAATGGCACTGTGTGAGACTATGTTAAGGAATTTAGTTCCTTGAAACTTGATATTCGCGATATGTTGGATGAGGATAAACTTTTCAACTTTCTTTCAAGTCTTTAGCCAAAGGCTTAAATTGAGTTACAAAGGTAAGGTGTCAAAGACTTACCTTCTGTTATGGCAACAGCCAATGGATTGGCTGATTTCAAAATCAACAAGTCCTCTAAGGCTGATGCAAGATGGCAAATGCCTAAAGAGAAAGGCAAAGAAAAGAAGGAAGGCAAGAAAAAGGATAAGTACTAAGATGTTAACAAGAAAAAAGCTAAAACTGTTGATTGAGAGCAAGGTAAAACCAAGTCTAATTCTCATTATATATGTAACGGCTCTCATTGTGTTAAGGAATGCTCGAAGAGGAAAAAGTTAAGTGTTATTATTGTTGAGGAAGGTAGGAAAAATGTTGTTGGAGACAAAGCTAGGCCTTATTGTGTTAATCCTTTATAGTTAGTGAGTGCGGTTCAAGTGGAGAAGGCCTAATAAATATGAAGATTGGGTTAAACAATCAAGAGATAATAGCAATGGTAGACATTAGTGCCACCCATTTATGGTTGAAAGAATGGTGAAGTCGCTTAGGCTTAAAGTTTCCAAAAGTGACTGTTAAATGAAAGTAGTCAACTCAGTAGCTAGTGAGGTCTTTGGCATGACAATGGGAGTAAAGGTAACCATCGGCAATTGGATTGGGAACCTTAACTTTACGATTGTACCTTTAGATGATTTTGATATCATATTGGGAGTTGAGTTACTTTATGTATGCCAAAGTTACTTTATTGCCTTATTTAGGTGGATTAATGATCATGCATGAGAACGACCCTTGTTTTTTTGTAAGCAAAATGACTTCCCTAGCAAATAGTAGGGAAAAATCAGGTAACAATAAAGGTAGAGCATGGCTTGAAAAAGGGCAAAGCCATCTACTCAGCTACATTGATGGAAATGAAAAAAGGGGTATTCATGAAGGTACCTAATAGAGTTATCAATCTAATGGGTAACTTTACGAATATAATGCTTATGGAGCTACTAAAGTGCCTTCCCCCTTGGCGTATTATTGACCACCAAATCAATTTGGTGCAGGGTCCTAAACCCCAGCTCAACCCCCTTTTTGCATGAGTTTAAGGGAACTAGCTGAATTGAGGAAGCAACTAACAAAATCAATAGATGTTGGCCTAATTCAACCATTTAAAGTGCCTTATGGTGCTTCAGTATTGTTCCAAAATAAGCACGATGACTCTTTATGGGTGTGCATGGAATATAGGGCCTTGAATAAGGTCATGGTGAAGAACAAGTGCCTTATCCCATTAATAGCAAACTTGTTTGATCAGTTAGCCGAAGCATCATACTTCATCAAGCTGGATCTGCAATTAGGGTATTAGCAAGTCAAAATTGCAGAAGAAGATGAGAGGAAAACAACTGTATCACTTGCTATAGCTCTTACGAATTCTTGGTGATACCCTTTGGTTTGACTAATACTCCTACTATATTCTATAATTTGATAAATGATGTATTTCATGACTTTATTGATCGATTTATGGTAAGATATTTAGATAACATTATTATGTATAATGATTCCCTTAAAGATCATTTAGTCCACCTATGGAAAGTGTTATCCCAGTAAAGGAGCACAAATTATATATTAAAAAGGAGAAATGTGAGTTTGCTTAGTAAAAGATAATGTTCTTAGGAAATAGAATTAGCAACGAGCATGTCAAAATGGATGAAGGAATGGTTCAAGCCATTGTAGAATGACCACCTCTTACCAAAATGATACAATTGTGACCTTTTTTGGTTTGTCTAATTATTACAAGAAATTTATGGAGGATTACTACAAAAAGGTGTCCCTTCTCACTTACTTACTCAAGCAAGACCGACTATAAAGGTGCACCATTGAGTACCAAGAAACCTTTGACAAGTTAAAGATAGTTATGTCAACAAAACTAATGTTGTGGCTACTTAACTTTGAATTTCCTTTTGGTGTTGTCATGAATGCATCAGATAAGACAATTAATGGGGTGCTGATTCAAGAAGACCATTTTTTTTTCTATATAGCCAAGAATTGAATGACGTAAAACAATAATACTTGACCCATGAAAAGGAAATGCTTGTGGTTATGCATTGCCTTCGCATTTGGCAAGTTTATTTATTGAGTACCAAGCTTGTGGTATGCATAGACAATGTGGCAAACACTTTTTCCAAACTTAAAAGAAATTGTTTGTAAAACAAGCCCACTGGCAAGAATTCTTGGTAGAGTATGACTTTGTATTAGAGCACAAGCCAAAAAGGCATAATCTAGTTGCAGACACCTTGAGCCATGGGGAGGTGCAAGGATTGGTTGCTACCCTTACAAATGTGCAGAGTGATTTGCTAGATAGAATAAAGGTACAAGTGGCATAGGATGCAACTTATTAAAAACTTGTGTAGCAAGGGAACGAGGGCATAATATGACAATATTGGCTTAATAATAGGTTATTACATGCTAAAGGTAACCATTCGTATGTTCCCAAAGGTACTAGCTTTAGTCAAAAGATTATGCGTGAATGTCGCGACTCTCAATGAGCAGGTCATCCTGATGTGGAAAGGATGATTGTCTTGCTATCCCATAGCTATCATTGGCCAAAAATGGAAATGTGTATTGTCTATCAATAAGATAAAGTTGAGAGATGTAAGGAGGCGAGGCTACTGAAACCATTACTAATTCCAACGAAACTATAAGTGTCAATTTCAACGCACTTCATTGGTATATTCCCAAAGATCAATGGCAAAGGGTCTATGATGGTGATAGTTAACTAGTTTTCAAAATGTGTCATGTTCGTTGCAATCCCTTCCTCATGTCAAGTAGAGATGGCTGCAAAATTGTTCTATAAGAATACGGTGAAATACTTCAGGTTACCTAAATATATATTGAGCAATCGAGATCCTCGCTTCACTGGAAGGTTTTGGACAAATCTTTTCAACATGATGGGCTCTAAATTGAAGTTTTCCATTGTTAATCATCCTTAAACTGATGGCCAAACTAAACTTATCAATGACTTATTTGAGGAATATCTTTAGTATTATGTGATGGCAAACCAAAGAAATTGTTTAGAGTTATTTGATTTGGCCTAATTTTGCTACAACCTCATCGGTCATCTGCAACCAATATGAGTCCTTTTGAGTTGGCTACGAGGCATGAGCCTTTTACTCCCAATGAAATTACAAGAATAGGAATAGGAGGGAATTGTCAAGCTACCTACCACTATGCTCAATCAAAGCAAGAGCTATTAGACGAAGCCTAAGATAGCTTGAATAAGGCAACTTAATGCAAGAAGAAGCATGCTAATAAAGGAAAGAGAGACATGGAGTTTCAAGTAAAAGACAAGGTGTTGCTCAAACTAGCTCCTCACAAATGGAAAAATATTAGTCATAAAACAATGCATTAGCAGTTGATTCCTAAGTACAATGGTCCCTTTATTATCATAAAGAAGGTTGATAATGTAGCTTATCAACTGTAATTACCCAAAAGGCTAAGGTGCATCTAACCTTTCATATAAGATTCTTGAAAACTTATCATGAAGAGTCAAGTGATAAGCCTTTATAGAGACAAGTAAGACATGTTTCCTTAATAATCAAGACAAAAATACAACAAGAGGTAGAAAAGATCCTTAACCATTGAACATTGAGGCAAAACAAGAAGAATCACTGAATTGAGTATTTAGTAAAGTGAAAGAATTCTCTAGATAGTGAGAACAATTGGTAGAGAGACATGACTCTCCAACAGTTTGAGAAGCCAATCCAAGACTACATATCAACCCCATCAATGAGGACATTGGCTTTAATTGGTAGGGGTGGTTTCTTAGTCCCTTATTAGTTTAAGGATATAAGTAAGTTGGTAGCACCTCGCACCAATTCTTACATAAGAAGTTAAGTGTGGGCATTTAACCAAGGTAAGGCAAGTCAAGGACTAGTGCATTAGAGCATAATGTGAGAGGCTATAGCAAAGGAGTGAGAGAGATTGGCATTTATGGTGTATCAACAGTGCAGCATTAGGTCCTAACGATGGGCCAATATGTAGTAGAGCAATGAGTGGCCGCTTAAGCACATCAATGTCTCCTCCAGCCAAACGACTAGATTCCTTAATGCTTTTAAGGGGATAGTGCATGCTTATTAAAGTTAGTAAAAGCTAACATTATGCTCCAAAGCATTGATTATAACCATAATTTTGGCACATGAGCTATAGGCTTAAGCTAACACCAAATAATGACTGGTTGTGGTTAGCTAGCACATTGAGGGCTGAAGGGGTGAATAAGGTTAAATAGTTTCTCTATATGCCATAAAAATAAGGAATTATGGGTGTTAATCTCTACCAAAATATGGGAAGTGGCAAAGGTGGTAAAAATGCATAACCTCTAGAAGTCCTAGCCAAAACAACTGTAATGGCATAAAATCCTTAAAACAAAGAGAACATAAGTGGCTAAAAAATGTGGTTGAAAAAGTCCTTGATGAGGTGTCATGCTTTCTTTGAATGGAAAAGCATATTCTTGTAAGATAGTAAGGGAATGCCCCAAAAAGGGGAGTCCTACAATGATGATTGGCTTAGGAGCCAAGTCATGCATATCCTTAAGTAGTTAGGGTTGTTAATTGCCAGCACTATAAATATATGTGGTATAGTAGCCAAGGGTCATACGAAAAAGTGTAGAAAAGACACTTGTAAGAGAGGTCTTGGCATCCTTTGTATACTTTAAATGAAGTAATAAAGGTTAGGAAGTAATTCTTATAAGTGTTATTATACCTTATGTGTGAAAATTTTGGTTGAGACTACATGCAACTTAATGCCATCGTAGGGTCAAAATTTTGAGTGAAGCTTGGTTGTATGACAATAAGCATATATTAGGCTTCTTATCCTATAATTAATGAATCTAATAAGTCGATGACTTAATTGGTATAACAATAGGTGGGTGGTTTAATGAATCTAAACTATGCTAAAGGTCCCTAGAATATTCCATCCCTTATCATTCAAGGCTTGAAGTTTGAGATATTAGTATAAGTGAAGTATTTCAAAACTATCATGTACAAAAGTCATAGGCTTTATGAAGGATCCATACTTTCTCTCATCTAAGTTATAAAGGGTAAAGGTTAGGTTCCAAGCCCTTGTGAGTGTGTGCAATTAAGGTTATTAGGCAAATGACAATTATAAATATCAAAATGAGAGAAATAAATAAATAAGATATTAGGTAAAATAAATAAAATTATAGTAATAAAATAATGTTAGAATAGCCTCTCTCTTAAATTTAGTCTTTGGTTAAGTTACTAAGTTGTTGCGATGAGCTTATTAGTGTAGGGGATGTTTAGTCGATGTGAAGGGAAGAAGTGCAACATACTATACCTTTTTGATGAAATGTCAAGGGTTATCCTAGGATGTTGTAATGTGTGTGTGTTAACTTTGAAGTCACTAATAATTAGTTTAGATGTGATTGGAACACTATAAGTGATTTGGTTTGCTTTACTAGTATTTTTTCAAGTTTAGGAGCATGATTACATTTAATGAAGGTTATAGCTAATCTAAATTTTTGTTGTATACAATGTTGTTGTCATTCATATGTTTTTATTTCTATATTTTTCTTACTAATACTTTATTTATTTCTCTTTTTCTCTTTTATGACTTACTATAAAAAAAAACACTTATAAAGGTTTTAAAAAGTTGATGAAATTTTTTCTCTTTTTTTGATTATTTAGGATAATTCTTATGATGATTTAACATATCAAAAAATTTTAAAAATTGTTGACATTATTTTGTGTTTATGAGCCCACTAAGGATATCTTAAAGTGGTATTATCGTTAGGAATTTTGTATCTCATTTGTTTTCTTTCTTTTCTTTTTCCTTTCTTTTTCTTCATTATCCTTTTTTATTAGACTTAGATCTCTAACTTTTTAATTTCTTTCTCTCAAATAATTGTCTTACTACTAAAACTCTTTTGCCCCACCTTTTATAGATCCTTTTGTCCACTATTTTTCATGCTTCTAAACCTAGAAATGCTACAATAACAATTATTAAAGGCAATTCTTGTAAAGGAATACAAATTTTGGCTTCAAAAATGATTTTTTTTTGGTTAATTTTAAACCATATGTGGTAAAGATAAGGAAGGCAACAATTGTAGCTAGTGAGATATTGTTGATCATTGATCAACACATGAAAGGTAACAATGGATAGATTATTGCTTGCTAAGTCCACTAATACTAATGTTATAAGTTGATAATGGCTAGAAATGGTACATATAAGAGTTGGGACAAGTAATGACATCTACCTTTGAGCTAATAGTTAGTGTGACCATAAGCTTTGTTCGGTGTATGAAGAGTACCATTAGATAGAGTAGAAGATGACACATTAACTAGTGATAATCTCAGGTTAATGTGGTATTAGTAATGGGTTATTGGTTAATTTAAGTATTTATCAATGCATAACCTTCAAGATGTATAAATCAGCTTATAAAGATCCTATAGGTAATGTCAATGATATTTTTTGGTGGCTAATAGTTTCCATCAATGACTTTTCTAGCAACTTTTCAAGGCAAATTACCTATTTTCTTTACCTTTTTTGACTACTTATTTTTCATTGGTATGTGGTTATTTTTCTAACTTTGTAGTATATATATATGCAAAAAGAAAAAAAAACAAAAGGTACTGATATTATACTTTTATTGGTGTAGGGAGGCTTTGATTAGAATGAGAGAAGTACCATTATTCCTTGAGATAAGTTTCTCTTTACTAGGTTAATTTCTAAATGTTAAGTGATTGTGTATGTTATGATTACCTTTTTTTTGTTGATTTTATCAATTTAATTTAATTGAGGTTACTACTTAATGGACACTAATGCCTTTAGGTAGCTAAAATAATAGTTTTTTACTAGACTTTGGATCACTAATATTGGATTTTAATTTATATTATTATCCTAATCATGATTTGAAACTCAATATAAGTTGTTTCTATGTAATTATGTCCATAAAAAGTGCAATAAAAATGAAAGGAAGAATTAAAAGGTCTTATAGTCTTATTAACTATCTTGTGTAAAAGTCGTAGGTTTAAAAAATGACCAAATCTAGTTTTAACTTCAATCAATTGTTATGTATGAAAATCATAGGCTTCACTAAAGACCTATATAATGTTTAATAAACATAAAAGAAAAGATAAAAAAAGGTCTTAAAGTTTTGTTATGAGTATCTTTGTTTTTATCAATGTTGGTCGAAGGATATTGCTCCTCCTCCTAAGTTGCTATCTATACATTTTGATTATTGGATGATGATTTGATTTACCTTAAATGCTTATGATAGTTTATTTGACACTCAAAAATTTCTTTTAACTCTTTTTTGTGGTCCAATTACATTTATTGTTCTCTATTACATTAGTTGTTCGAAGGAATTAATTTGGTTTAAAGAAAAGATTTTTTTAGCATAAAGAATTCTTTTTGTCTCTCTCTCACATGTCTTTCAAAAAATAAAGCCCCAAAAACTTTAAGACTCTCTTAAAAAACCCCTTCACTCTAATGAATGCTAACTCTTTTTATAAAGCAATTAATTTGATCTAAAATATTAATTCTTAGTTACTTTTTATTAAATGGTTGAGATCAATTCTACTTTTCAAAACCTAATATTAATCATCGATCTTTGTTAAGATTTAGATTAACATGTCTCTTTGCTAAATAGTTGAGATTGATTTTCCTATTTGTTAAAGAACTAAGATTATTTTTGTATATATTTAATATTTTATAGTCTTTGACTTACAAGACTTGTACTTAGATAGGGCTATTAAACTTTAAAGAGATAACTAGGCTAATATTGTTATACTTGTATATTATGAGTTAGACTTTAAGTTATGTATTAGATCTTGTAAATTAATTTACAATTTAATTTATATTTTTTTTTCTTTTCTATGTTTTTTCATCCAAATAAATAAATTATGATCCAAATGCAATTGTATTTTACCCATAAATTACTCTTGTACAATAGTAAAAAAATGTTAAGCCCTCCTCAATTAAGGTGAATAAAATAAGAGTATAGCAATTGCCAAAACAAAAGTACAAAAAAAGTAACAAGAATTGTAATCTAAAGATAAAATTGTACCTTTTACATATCTTTAAATTTTAGCCAAATTTCTTGCACTTCGAATAGTTCACAATTGAAGCTTTCTTTTCATCAAACATTACTTCCTCCTTTTCTCTTATCCTTGTCTTATTTGGTCTACTTGCATTCCTCTTAATTTTTGGTGGTTGTATAAGTGGTATTTCATTAGTTTGATCCAAATTAGTTTTATTAAGAAGATAAATGACATTATAATAGGTATCTAATCACTTTTGCACAATAAAGTACTCATCACACAATTGTTTCAAGTTGATCTTAGAATGACTTGCACAAAAAATTACATGCTTGCAAGGAATTTTAAAAACAATTCATTCCCTATAAGTTCATGTCCTTCTTTTGAGATTAACTAAGAATTTGTTTGCATCATAAAAAACTTGAAGTTCCAGACTTCTCCCTAGGATCTACTAGTTTGTCATACTGAAAGTGGCAGTGAATCAGTATCACCACAATTCGCAATTCGTAGGTAAGCGAATAACTTCAACCTCTTCTTAAAAGCAAACTCTAACATACATCCACGGTGGTAGGGACTCTCCCTTACCAAGACTATCCACTATACTTATGAATACAGGTTACAATGGATGTCTTTAATTCTCTACTCCTTTCACTATTGTAATTATTAAGCAAGTATAATACAAAGAGTGTCACTTACTATGTCTACCCTTCTTCTAGCTTGTCTTGCTTCTGTTGAATTGAAAGGCTGCTCCACTGCCGCTTAGAAGTTCACCGCAACGCTCTCTAACCTCTCTTGAAGAAGTCTAGAAATACGTTGAGTTCAATACTTTGCTGAATTCCTTCTCTACGTTGTTTCACTCTTACTTTCACCGCCTCACTGTCTCCCTATCTCCTTGTCTCACAACTTTACTATTTTATAGCTCACCTATCTGTTTCTCTCTCTTACTATCCAATTGGATTTCTTTCATCTCATTAAATTTCTCTCTCTTCGTCTGTCTTTGATTCTGTAGGTGGTTTCTCTCTCTTTGTTCAGTCGGATCTCTTTCTCATTGTCCAGCTAGATCTATCTCACTATCTAGTTGGATCTAATTTTGGCTGTATCGACTCCTCTGTTTCGACCATCTCCTCTTTCTCTCTCTCAATAGTCGTTTTTTGTTGTTGTCGGTATCTCTCTCTTCTATGGCTGTTTGGTTTCTTCTTCCGTCGGTCTGCTTTTCTTCATCCTACCGTCCAGCCCTATCTCGCTGTCACTTTTTTCTCCTTCACCTGACGACGACTCCGATTTGGCTATATATATATTTTTTCTCTTTTTTCTCTCCTTCGGATGAATTTGTTTTCTCTCTCTTCTTCTTTTCTGACAATGGCTATAATTTTTCTTTTTCTCTTCTTCTTCTTCCTATTGATGGCTCTTCTCTCTCTTTTAAGTATTTTCTCTCTCTTTGTCCGTTGGCTACTGTTCACTCAATGTCTGCACTATTCACGACAGTTGCATTGTTTACTCGACAATTACTGTTCACTGTTCACTCCAGCTACTCTTTTCTTTTGCAAGTGGTGTTCTTCTATGTAGGGTTTGGTGTTCTTGTTTAGGTTTTGCAAATGCTTAATATTGTTGACTCCCTGTTCTTTGTCTTCCAAGACCATTATATACTCTACTCCATAAAACCCTAATAGGGCTTACACGGTGAATTTACTTTGTTGCCCTTCTGTGTGGTTTTACATTTTTTCCCTTCCATGTGGCTTTAATTTACTTGCACACATGAACCTAGTTGACAACAATTACAACCCATACAAGGCTGTGGGAACAACAATCTCCCCCTTTGTAATTGTTGGCAACACTCATAACAAAGGCCATTATGCAGCAATTGCAATTTCAACTCCCTCTAAATATGTACTCTCCCTTTATTAATAGCTCTCCCTGCACTATTGCTTCTCTCCCCCTTTGCCAACCAATTATAAATCTGAAAAAGTCACAAAGTAAAGATGGAGGATTCACCTGAACTTCAGGCTTGAGAAGACATCTGCACAGATAGACTCAATCTGTGCTTTTCAAACAACTCTGTGAATAGAGGTTTAGTTAGAATATCTAAAGTTTGATCTTTATTGCCAACATACTCTAACTGAATTGTAACCCTGTTCCACTTGATCTTTGATGAAGTGATACCGGATGTCAATATGCTTGCTCCTTGAATGTTGAACTGGATTCTTACTAAGATCAATAGTACTTTGATTATCATAAAGTACACTCACTGGTAACTTCACTTCAACACCCAAGTCTGCCAATTGTCTTAGCATCCATATCACCTATGTACATGCTACACAAGCAGCCATATACTCTGCCTCAGCTGTGCTCAAAGCAACACTATTCTGCTTTCTACTTAACCATGCAACACACTTTGAACCCAAGTAGAAGCTGTAGCCACTAGTTGATTTTTTGTCATTTATACTTCCTGCCCAGTCTGCATCAATGTATGCTTGTATTTAACAGAATCCATAACTGGATACCATATACCCATTTCCAGTGTTCCTTTGAGGTACTTAGGATTCTTTTCACTACCAACACATGAGATTCCTTAGGATCAGCTTAGAACCTGTTAGCAACGCACATAGCTTGTATAAGATCAAGCCTTGATGCTGTAAGGTACAGAAGGCTCCCTATCATCTTCCTATATTCTATAGGACTTGTACTCCTTCCCTCATAATCTTTTGTTCACTTACAGCCCACTGTCATAAGGGTACTGATAGGTTTGCTATCCTCCATGCCAAACCTTTTCAGCATCTCTTTGGCATATTTCATCTGAGAAATAAAAATACCTTCCTCACACTGATTTATCTGTAATCCAAGAAAGTATGTCATTTCTCCAATCAATGACATCTCAACTTCCTCACTCATCTTCTATACAAAATCTTAACATAGCTCAGAGTGATCCCCTCCAAAGATGATGTCATCCATATATACTATAGATATTAGTGGCCTTTCTCTGAGTTGAACACATATAAGTTATTATCAACTGTTCCTCTTCTAAAGTTCAACCTTCTCAAGTATGCATCCAGCCTGCTGTACCATGCTCTTGGGGCTTGCTTAAGACCATACAAGGCTTTCTTAAGCTTTCACACGTGATTCTCATCCTCACTGATTTGTACTCTATTGGGTTGTTCAATATACATCTCTTCTTTTAGGAGCCCATTCAGGAAGGCAGATTTCACATCCATCTGATAGACTTTATACCTCTTGTGTGTTACCAAAGCTAGGAACATTCTGATAGTTTCTAACCATGCTATTGGTGCAAAAGTTTTATCAACATCTATGTCTTCTATCTACGTGTAACCTTTGTAAACTAGCCTGGCCTTGTTCCTCACCACCTTACCATCTTCATTGTGTTTATTCCTAAACACCCATTTTGTTCCTATGACATTCTTATTAGTGGGTCTTAGAACCAACTCCCATATATCATTCTTCTCAATTTGATTTAGCTCCTCATTGATAGCTTTGACCAGGCTTTGTCTTGAATAGCCTCTTCAATAGATTTAGGTTCAATTTGTGAGAGTAAAGTAGTAGCTCCCACAATTCTTCTTCTTATTGTAATTCCTGCTGATGGGTCACCTATGATCTGATCTCCTTGATGAGCACTGATCCATGTTTTCTTAGTTTTTCTTCCTTGCACCGTCTTAGTTGCAAGAAGATCTCTTTCTTTATCTTCAAACTCACTCTTCTCCGAGTCTAAACTTACTTCTTGTTCTTTTTCTTCAGGTTGGTCTAATTCTTTATCTACATTGAAGTCATCTTCTTCTTTGACCTCAACTTCTCCATTCTACATTGTTTTCCAGTTCTTATTTATTCTCACATCACTGGAAGTGATCACTTTTCTCAGCTTATGTAGGAAAACCCTATAACCTTTTGTCTTTTTTGAGTATCCCACAAAGATGCCTTCATCAGACCTAGCATTGAATTTTCCCAAGTTCTGCTCCTTATTCTTCACAAAACATGGGCTACCAAAGACTCTGAAATACTTGGCTGTTGTCTTCTTCCCACTCCATAGCTCATATGAAGTCTTATCAGTATTGGGCCTTAGTAATACTCTATTTAGTAGATGCATGGTTGTAAATGTTGTTTTTATCTAAAATCTTGTGTAAAGCTTGGATTACAATAATAGAGTTCTCACCATTTCAACAACAGCTATATTTTTCCTCTCTACTACCCCGTTTTGTTGAGGTGTTCTTGCTACTGCCATTTGATGATGAATTCCATACTTTTCAAGATAATCTTCAAAAGCTTTATTTGTAAATTCAGTGCCTTGATCTGACCTCAATACTTTGATCTCCCTTCCATAAATCAGTATGCACAATGTCAAACACTGCTTCAAAACTGAACTCTTTGGTCTTGTATTGCTTTTTGGCATGTTTTCCTTTAGAGCATGCTGAGCAAACACACTCTCTTTCTCTCCTGAGGTCGGGAATGTCTCTGATTGCATGAGTAGTGGTCAGCTTCCTCATGTTCATCTGTGATAAGTGTCCCAGCCTCCTATGCCAGAGTTGATTTTCTTCTTCTTTGGTGAGTAAATAGCTGCTTGTCTTGTCCACATCAATCACATATAAATTTTCATCTGTTCTCTTCCTGGCTGCAATAGTATTGCCTTCTTTACTCTTTACTTGGCACTCTATTTTTGTGAATATCACTTTGTGGTCGTCATTGCATAATTGGCTGACATATGCTAGATTATATCTGAGTCCTTTAACTTGCAAAACATCTTTCAACTTTCCTTTTCCAATATTCACTAACCCTTGACCACTAATGTTGAGTAAATTATCATTGCCAACCTTGACTCTGCCTTCTCTTGATTTGTTTAGTTTTGATAATTTACTCTTGTCTCCTATCATGTGCAAAGTACATCCACTATCAAGGATCTACTGCTTATCCTTGTAATCAGCTTTTAGTGCAATTTCAGCTATATTATTCACCTCCCTTTTTGCTTTATATTCCTTCTTTTGAACTAGTTGGAAGATAACTTTCTCCTTTTTCTCAGCTCTGACTGCACCGCTTGTTTTTACTATTTAATTAGGTGTCTTCTCTTGCTTAGGGAGAAGTGTTATGCATCTCTTGGCATTATGGTCATCCTGCCCACACCTTTCACACTGTTCCAAGTCTGCCAATACATCGAACTTGTTCTTTGAAACCACTGGTTGGGCTTCCACCAACACTCGTTGTTAGAGTATCCTTTCCTTTTATAGTATGTGCAAGAACTCACGACAGGTGTTCTCCTTTGAGTTTTATATTGTCTCCTCTTATATGCAGCGTTGTATCTTTTGAAGTTGGAGACATATACCGGCCTTCTCCACCAACAATTACTTGCCTTATAACCCCAAACTACCATTTCTTGGGTCTGATTACAACTTGTCTTCTTCTGTTCATCACTTGCTGTGTAGGCAAAGTAGCTCACTTCTTTGCTTGTGTGACTTTCATTTTAGTCACCTTCTTCTCCATCTTCTGTTCAATCGTATCCCTTTACTGGCTGACTTTCTTTTCTTTCTGAGACGTAGCAGCTATGGGCTGCTGCTCTTTAACCACATACATCATTTTTGGCCCTGGCTTTGGTTTGATAACTATCTTCTCTTCTTCAGTTATCTTCACCTGAGTCACAGCCTTCTCTTTCAACTTCTGTGGTAAAGTCTCATTCTTCTTTTCTCTTGTAGAGCATGTTTCTCCTACCACTTCAAACATCTGCAAGTTTTTCTCACTCTTTTCGAGTTGTTGCTGAAGTCTTAACAACTATATCTCCATTTCTTTAATTGTTAAAGTCCTTGAGTCAAGCTCTATTGTAAGGCCTTCACATATTTTGATCTATTCTTCAAATCTTCTCTTTAAGTCAATATGTTCAACCCTTATTTCATCATTTTGACTTTTAGCTTCCTTAGACTTTGCTTCAACTTGTTTTATATAAGCCTCCAACTTTTCTATGGTTTTGCCCCTTTTGATTATCTCCTTTGAAGCTGCTTTCAACTCAGCTTTAAGATCTGACTCTTCTTTTTCTTCCTTTTCAGAGGTTCAACGACCACCTTGTACTAATGCCATAAAGACATACTCATCTGATGAGTCTTCATCTTCCTCCTCATCAACTTCTTTTCTCTAACTCATATAACTCTTGAATGAGCCTCTCTTCTTCCTTTATGGGTTGACATTCTTCTTACTGGACTTCTTTGATTGGAATGATAATCTTCTCCATCTTGAATTCTGCTTATCATCACCATCCTCTTCTTCATCATTAAGTTTCACTTTGCACTGAGAAGCAAAGTGTCCAGTCTCCCTACAACAATAACATCTCAAGGACAACTGTCCTTTTTCCTTCTTAGACCCCTTTTTGAATTTCCTTGTGAAATAAGCCAATACTTCACCTTCACTTTCTTCCTCCTCCTCCTCCTCCTCCTCATCATCATTATCATCCTCACTGGATGATTCTTCTTCTTCTTTTATCTTCAAGTGCTTCATAGCTTTGAAAGCTACCTCCTTTGATACCTTCGTTATTGCAGAGCTTTTAGCTAACTTTATCCTCATCTCATATGGAATGATATTGCACTGGAGATCATGCAAAGACATAGAATTGAGATCTCTACTCTCCTTTATGACTGCTACCTTTGAGGCAAACCTCTCAGGCAGAATTCTCAGAATTTTCTTTATAATCGATGAGTCCTTCTTGTTCTTCCCATGATTTTTAAGGTCATTTACAGCATCAATAACCTTGGTGAAGAACTCTTGGACTGTCTCATTTTTCTGCATTCTGATAGATTCATATCTCTCCTTGAACATTTGAAGCTTAGTCTCTTTCATTCTACCATCACCTTCATAGATTTTCTGCAATCTATCCCATATCTCCTTGGCAGATTTATAGTCCATAACTTTAGCATACTCAACATCTATCAATGCTGAAATGATGACGTTTGAGGCCTTCTTATTTATCTCAAACTTCCTTAACTCCTCTGGGGTTAAGTTTTTACTTTCTTCCGGAGCCACAAAACCTTCTTGTATGCACTTCACCACGTTCATACCCATGGTTGCAAATACCATTTGCATTCTTGTTCTCCACATATGGTAGTTAGTTCTATTGAAGATTGGAACCTTCTTGCTATAAGTGGTGCTAGTGCTGGTATCGGCTTCCATTTCTCAATATGCTGAATAAGTCAAACTTCTAGATCCTTTCAAACTATTATACCAAGCTGTTAAGTTTCAAACTGGTGAACCTGTGCTCTAATACCAATTGAAGTTCCCAACTTCTTCCTAGGATTTACTAGTTTATGATACTGAGAGGGAGGTGAATCAGTATCACCACAATTCGCAATTCGCAGGTAAGTGAACAACTTTAACCTCTTCTTAAAAGCAAACTCTTTCTCAAACTTGACTAAGGTAGATCTATTGCTACCTACTAATCACAATAGTCCCCAAAGTCACCTTTCAGACACCTTGCCTAATAGACAATTCGGATGTTCTTGTTTAGGTCTTCGTTAAGTTATAGGTTGGCTGATACTTTAGCTGTGTTCACAACTCAATTCAAAACACAAAATGTAAAGCAAATTAAAGACACATGAGATTTATGTGGTTTTGTTAACGTGACGTACATCTACGGTGGTAGGGACTCTCCCTTACCGCAACTATCTACTATACTTGTGAATACAAGTTACAATAGATGTCTTTAATTCTCTACTCCTTTCATTATTACAATTACTAAGCAAGTACATTACAAAGAGTGTCACTTACTGTGTCTACCCTTCTTCTCACTTGTCTTGCTTTTGTTGAATTGAAAGGTTGCTCCACTGTTGCTTAAAAGTTCACCGCAATGCTTTCTAACCTCTCTTAAAGAAGTCTAAAAATACATTGAGTTCAATACTTTGCCAAATTCCGTCTCTACATTGTTTCACACAACTCTTGCTTTCACCTTTTCACTGTCTCCTCGTCTCCTTATCTTACAACTTTACTGTTTTATGGCTCGCCTGTCCGTCTCTCTCTCTCTCTTGCTATCCAGTTGGATTTCTCTCTCTTCTCGTCAGATTTCTCTCTCTTCCCGCCAGATTTATCTCTCTTTGTCTGTCTTTGATTCTGCCGATGGTTTCTCTCTTTGTTCAGCCGAATCTCTCTCTCACTGTCCAGCCAGATCTATCTCACCGTCCAATTGGATCTAATTTTGGCCGTATCGACTCCTCTATTCTGACCGTCTCCTCTTTCTCTCTCTCGATGGTTGTTCTTTGTTGCCGTCGGTATCTCTCTCTTCTATGGCCATTTGGTTTCTTCTTTCGTCAATCTACTTTTCTTCGTCCTGCCATCTAGCCCCATCTAGCCGTCACTCTTTTTTCCTTCACTCGACGAAGACTCCAATTTGACCGTATATATATTTTTCCCTTTTTTTCTCTTTCATCCGACAAATTTGTTTTCTCTCTCTTCTTCTTTTTCTGACAATGGCTACAATTTCCTTTTTCTTTTCTTCTTCCCATCGATGGCTCTTCTCTCTCTTCGTTCGTCGGTACTGTTCACTCGATGTCTATACTATTCACGACGGCTGCAATGTTCACTTGTTGATTGCACTGTTCATGACGACTGTACTGTTCACTCCAGCTACTCTTTTCTTTTGCAAGTGGTATTCTTCTATATAGGGTTTGATGTTCTTGTTTAGGTTTTGCTAATGCTCAATATTGTCGATTCCCTATTCTTTATCTTCCAAGACCATTATATACTATATTCCATTAAACCCTAATAGGGCTTACGCGGTAAATTACTTTCTTACCATTCTGTGTAGTTTTACCTTTTTGCCCTTCCATGTGGCTTCAATTTACTTGCACATGTAAACCTAGTTGACAACAATTACAACCCATACAAGACTGTGGGAACAACAAAACTTAATACTCTTCATTGCTAGTAGGAATGATCTTTAATTTTATTGTAGTGTTAAACACCTTATCTATCCTCTCTTTCACCTTTATTATTACTTTATCCTCATAAGTTGTAGCTTTTGAATACCTTTTATGTATTCTACCTATTAATTTGATTCTAATATGCTCTAAGGGTGAGTATAAGCTTGTTCCTAAACTTTTCATCATCATCAAATCCATTATCTTTTTTTGTATATGTATTTATCACTTTTATACTTCTTGTAACATTTTTCTTTTTTCATTGTAAGCTTTTTGATTTTTTTTTTGAGAGCGACCATTTTCCTAATTGCATGCTTTTCTTTTCAACTCTAAATTATAAAAGAGGTACAATGAACATTAATTTATGTAGTTTCATACACTTGTATAACTAGTAGAAAACTAATAATCCTACAAATATTATTCATTTGATTTTGTTTATAAACTTTATTTTTTCATTAATTGTTTTGTAATTTTAGACTTAAACCTTGGAATTTTACTAAGAATCTTAGATGCTAAGTCTTGACTATGCATAATAGAATTTTCAATCATCCCACACTTGCCAATTTCTTTCAAAGATTTAGTGGTGACACTTTTACATTCAAAAGTTGATATACAATGTTTATAACTTTCTTAACATTCATACTACTATTTACATTCACAAAATTCACTTTGAAATTTATACCATCATTTCCATCGACAACATTTATAGCATTAGAATGATGCTTATCATTTATGGAAAGGTAAGAATATTATCAAGTTCATAAGGTAACTTGTATGGCAAGGGGTTTGGCTTTAAGGAAAAAGTAGACAACCTAACTCTCTGTCTTATTAATTGTCCTTTGCACATATCTTAGCTTTGATATATAAGCCCCCAAACGATGTTAGTGTGAAGCCATCAGTCTCCATGTCAAACTTGGCCTTGCACACCCTCATTAGGTTAATGAATATTGTATAGTCATTATTAGTATTATCATCAACTTCTTCCTTTTATTCATAATAGACATAAAAAGTAATCATTGCATATCTTTTAATAAAAAAAGGAATACAAAATTAGAAACTGTACAAATATAAAACCTTGTTTATACAAATCAATTACAAAAGCAAATAGCCTTGACAATATTTAATTTAATAACCTATATAATAAATCATATTAAAATCCATCCGTGCACAACTTTTTATTAATAAAATTAAACCCTTAATTAAAAAATTAGTACATGAAACCTTAAAAACCTAACCTTAACCTTAAAACATAAAATCTTAAAATCAAGCACATACCCCAATGTCTTAGTTGCTTATTGCTTAAACCTTAAAAAAGAATCAATTTGAACCTTCAATAAAAAGATTAGTAAACTCAACAATCTTTAAATCCATGCTTTAAATGAATTTTTTTATTCAAAATTCCAACTAACAAAACCCTAGATTAAATATTCTACTCAAAATGAAAAGTAAAACTTATAAGAACCTTAATGTAGGCTAGTAAAAGTGTAAACTTACTATTTCTTAGAAAAAATTGAGTGTGAGCAGTTGATTAGAGAGAGAAATTAAAAATAAAGCTTTTAGAATTAGGAAGGAGGTTTAAAAAGAAAGAAATTAAGATTTTTGTTTATTGTGTTTATAAGATACACACACACACACACATAAGGTAAAAATGATATTATTATGCTTTACATTAGCTTAGACTAATGGTAGTGATTATAATCTATTTTTTTTAATTGTTAAAACTTTAGCTCTTGATATATAATTATACCTTATTTACATGGGATTAGACATAATTGACCCTAATTTTCGTAGTTAAGTAATTTTTCTTTATAATTGGTGTATGTAATTGATTATATTAGTATCATTTATTAAAATTTTTATTATGATTGAGTTACAATAGATAAATTTTATTTTAGAAAAAAATTCATCATTAAAATTCATAAAGGAGTTAGCAAATTTGCCATAAAGAGTTGACTATTAACTGATTACTGTTATTCCATAAGTTTTGATTTCCTTTTATTTATTTTTATTTTTTATTTTTCATAAAAGAAACTAATATTGATTTCTAAGCCAACTTTTGTACCTAAGATGATCAATAACTTCCTTAAGTAGGTGTTGAAGATATATCCAAGTAGGCCTCGAAGCTTGATGGTTTCATCAAATGATTAGGAGAGGAGATGAGAAAAATCAATAAGTTAAGTACAAACCACCTCTTTGCACTTTCCTTATTCAATGATAGTTTTTTCTTTATAAAGCATTAAACAATAAGAAACAAATTTTATTAATGATGATGTTGCCTTTTACACATACACACACACACACACACATATATAAAATTGAAATAATCCTAACAATTAGGTTAATTAATTGTTTTATTTATTATTTCTTTTTGATAAGTATGCTTTGTTCTTTAGATACCAAACCTTCTCATTGCTTGTTATTTTTTAATTTCACATCTTTTCTAATTATTGCATTTGTAATATCTTATATTTCTTTTAACCATGTCATTACATGGGTTTTAAATTTTAACTGCGACACATACGAAATATACTATTATTGATTAACAAGCTAAACCTTAAATTTATGTAATCTTAAGAGTCATATTTGCTTTTAGATATACAATGGTAAAAGTGGTGGAAAAACTTCTTCATATATTTTAAATTAATGGGGTCTTTCTCTCCCTTTGCAAGATACCTCTTAATTTAATATTCATAAGTCATACATATTTAGTCATAATCTTTATTTATGACTTTCATATGCACTATGTTATAGGTTCAATTAATAAAGTACAAGATTTAGTTGATGTAGTTTGAAAAGGATAGGTTGGCATGAAAGTGCAAGAATTGTGTATATTCTTAAATATTATGTAAGTCTAATATTATTATATTAATATTATTAAAATAAAGAGAAAATTAATTATTTGTATTTATATTTTAAGTCAAAATTATTTATATAATGGTGTTTTTTATTATTTTGAAAAAACCTAAAATTTAATTTAAGTTGTATTTTTTTAATGGAGTTAAAAAAATTTTTTTGTCATGTTTAATTCTATCTTGCCAATCTTGCCAATTAATCCATATTTTAATGAAATTAAAATTTTAATATGTGTTAAGTCACTTTTTCGTACTATAATCAAACATGGTTAACTTGTTGGAAAACAAAATATTTGAAAAAGAATAAAAGCGAAACAAATGCAAGGAATTTACATGATTTAGAACTCTTGTTCCTACAGCCTTGTATGAGTTGTAATTATTGTCAACTAAGTTTAAGTGTACAAGAAAGTAAAGTCATATGGAAGAGCAAGAAAGTAAAGTCATATGGAAGGGTAAGAAAGTAAATCTGTTGCGTAAGGGCAAGAACGTTAATTAGCCATGTAAGGGAAAGAATGTAAATATGCCACGTAAGCCTTTCATGAAAGAGAGTATATAAAGACCTTGAAAACAAAATTAGGAAAAAGCCAACACAATTGAATATACGATAAAACACAAGAGGGTGAACGACATAATTGAATACTTGGCAAAACACAAGCAACTATTCAACTAAGGGAAGTCAGCAATTAAGCAAAATAGACAGAAAACCTAAACAACTAGCCAACGAAAGAGAGAAAACAAGGAAAGACACCACTAGAAAAGAACCAAAGGTGAATGACAAATCACAAATAAGAAGGTGTTGGACAGCAAAACACAAAGGGTGCCAAAGAGAAAACAAGGGAGGAACGACTGGATAGCAAGTGTTGGACGGCAAAACACAAAGACAACCAAAGGGAGACAACTAGCCAACCAAAGGTGAACGTCCAAACCAATCTACATAACTAAAGGTGAACGTCCAAACCAATCTACACAGCCAAAGGTGAACATCCAAACCAATATACACGACTAAACAAGATAAATGTCTAAACCAATCTATACGGCCAAACACAACCAATGACAAAAGGGTGGATAGCCAAGCAAGGAGGAGAATGGCCAAAGCAAGGCTGGACGGTAAGGGAGAACACACGACAAAGAGGTGTGATGGTTGGAGAAAATCGTGTGACTCACGTAAGAGAGAAGACATCACAACGTCTGTAAGGGAAGAGAGGAGAAACCTTAAAAACCAGGAGAGCAAACCAAGCTGTCTGGAGGTGTGAAACAAACAAGTGCAAACTAGAAATAGTGGTAAGGCATGTGACTAGCAAGGCTTGCAAACAAGAAACATATATGAGACGTGGAACGCCAAACCAAAGAGTGTGTAAGGTGTGTGACCAACAAAGGGTGCAAACCAGAAATGTGCGTGAGACGTGTAACGCCAAACTAGAAATGTAAGGCAGGCCATGAGAGGTGAAATAAGAGATGGGTGAGACTGTGAGACAGTGAAAGCAGGAGCTATGTGAGACAACCTAGAGAAGGAATTCGGCGAAGCATCGGAAAGAACTCAACGTATTTTCAATTTTCTTTAGGTGAGGTTAGATAGCATTGCGGTGAACTTCTAAGCAATAGTGGAGCAGCCTTTTAATTCAACAAAAGCAAGACAAGCTAGAAGAAGGGTAGACACAGTAAGTGACACTCTTTGTACTGTACTTGCTTAGTAATTGCAATAATGAAAGGAGTAGAGGATTAAGACATCCATTGTAACTGGAATTCTTAAGTATAGTAGATAGTCTCAGTAAAGGAGAGTCCCTACCACCGTGGATGTATATCATGTTGACGGAACCATGTAAATCTCATGTGTCCTTAATTTGCTTTACGTTCTGTGTTTTGAATTAAGTTGTGAACATAGCTAAAGTATCAGCCATCTCATAACCTAATGAAGACCTAAACAAGAACATTCGAATTGTCTATTAGGCGATGTATCTGAAAGGTGACTTTGAGGACTATTGTGATTAATAGGTAACAATAGATCTACCTTAGTTGAGTTTGAGAAAGAGTTCGCTTTTAAGAAGAGGTTGAAGTTGTTCACTTACCTGCAAATTACGAATTGTGGTAATACTGATTCACCCCCCTCTCAGTATCATAAACTAGTAGATCTTAGGGAGAATTCAGAAACTTCAAGAACCTTAATATTCTTATATCTACAGTCACACTAGGGTTTTTAATATTTTAGGATTCTTATAAAATTATATAATAAGCATACTCTTTTATATAAGGAGATAAGGAAACTCTTATATAGAAATAAATTTATTAGACTCTACTTTTATAAAAAATTTTCACTTAAAAATTGATTATCAAATTGATAACTATCATAATGTAATTCTAACCTAACTTATATAACCTTAGTGTGACACTTAATAATTAATTATGGACACCAATTAAAGTTATGCATAACTTTAACTTTAGTGTAACCATTGACTTAATTAATAGGTCAGTAGGATTTTTTACACCATATCTCTTTTTCAAAGTCAATGTCCCATCGTAAACCAAGTATGAAATGATACTTCAATAAGTTATGCTTCGTTCTTATATGATTTTTTTTTTATAATGAACTCATTTCTTCTTTCATAGCTAACTTTCAAAGTCTTTAACTTGCATTACTTTATTAAAGCATTTTGGTTTGCCTTTGTTAGTTAATAATAAACAACAAAAAGAAGGAGATGACCATTATGGATGTTTAGATATTCTATTAGATTTTGCCACCTATGCCATTGGGGTAGAATGCCCTGACTATACTATGATAATTTTAGATTTTTTACCTAAATCATATTTTGAAATTTCCTATAACTCAATATATTTCCCTTTTATGTCATGCTTCCTTGTATTATTAGATTTTGCAACTTATATATTTTTATGGATAATATTTTCATTAAATATGATATCTTTGCTTCTAAAGATTTTTTTATTTCGATCATCTTAAAGATGATATCTAAATTTATCAATTTTATACATAATAAAAAGACACTTGTAGGATTTATAATCTAATCCATCCCTCTCATCAAAATCCACATACACATAAAAGATACAATCAAGGACTTTTAGGTGTGATAGATTTACCTTTTTACTTATCCAACTCTCTTCTAATGGTTTTCCATCCAAGGGAATAAATAGTTATTGGTTAATCAAATAAGTTGCATTATTAATAGCATTAGCCTAAAAATGTTTTTAGCAATCCAATATGTATTTTTATACTCTCGACACGCTCATTCAAGGTTTTGTTCATGAGTTCAATAATGCCATTATGTTGTGATACTTCAAAACTATTTTCTCCATTTGAATCCTATTAAACAAAAATATTTAGATTCTTTATTGTCATACCCACTATCATTATCAAATTTCAAACTTTTATTTTTGTACTATATTTATTTTTAACTTAATTTTTCCACTTCTTAAAAATCATAAATATGTCAGATTTATTTTTTAAAATAAACCTATACCTTTTAAGTAAAGTCATCAATAAAGTTGTCATAATAAAGTGAGTCACCTATAGATACTATTAAATAAGGACCCTACATATTAGTATGCATAAGTGCTAACTTCTATGTCCTGTATGTCCTTATAACTTTGAAGAAACTAACCTTTTTTTACTTTTCAAAAATACAGTACTCATAAATGTCAACATTTACAATTTTTATGTTTGGCAACTTACTTTTTGCTATAAGTACCTTCATTCTTTTGTCACTTATATGTTTGAGCTTGTAATGCCACATCTTGGAATCAATCCCTAACTCAATAACTGCCACTAGATCCTTTATACTTAACGTTATATAAAGTGTTTTTAAAATGTCCTTCTTCATCAAGCTACTCTATAGAAAATAAATTCCTTTTAAATCCTAAGACGTGTTTGACATTCTTTAACTTCCACATATATTCATTTGATATTCTTATATAAATATCACTTTTCCCTATTATATTTAATGGTTCATCATTAGTAAGATAGACTTTTTTGAAATTACTAGTAACATAATTCTATATACAATTTCTATGTGAGATTAAGTGAAAAAAATACCCCAGAGTTTATAATCTAAGACTCCATTGGAGTGTCAATTCTTAAAATTAAAGCATTTGAGATATCTTTAATTATTGTATTCACAAAATATTTATCCTAATTTTTCTTCTTTGCCTACTTGTAGTCTCTAGTAAAGTAACTCATACAACTACAATTTTAGTGCGTGGTTCCAAATTTTGATAAACTTCTTTCCTTGAATTTCTATTTACTCCTATTATCATCATGTTAAATTGTTTCTTTTAATTTCAGTACTTATAACAAAATCAAAACAGGATGATATACCCAATTTTTTCTTCAAATATTTTTATTTAGAATTAAATCTTGAGTTGCATTCAATTGTAATTGTTACAAACCATGCAAGACTTGGACTAAGGGTCTCTCTAGAATGAGTTCAATATGAATTTGCTATAAGATATAAAGGATTTTTAAAATTTATTTTTAAATTTGTTTTACTAAAAAGTAAATTTAGATTTTATTTTAAAAAATAGTTTTTCACTTATCATATAACCATTAAATTTCATTTATTTTTAACTACAATATATAAATAAATTAATTTTACAACCGTGTAATTATGAAATTTTTAACTAATCAATTTAAAAATAATAATAATAATAATAATAATAATTTTGTGATGGAATATTGGCGTGGGTTATTTCTTAGTTAAATAAAAAAGGCCGAAAGGTGGACTTTGGGTGAAAATAACCCAAAGCCGAGCCTATTTGTCCTCCCCTAAGATCCGAACATTAGAAACTCCTCCCGTGTTGGCTGGGCAGCCACAGCAGCCGATAAGACGAAGACCGCGAGGGAGGGAGACAGTAAAATCGAATGGGGAAAGAAGGTGAATTATGGGATGACTCTGCCCTACTCAACGCCTTTGATGATGCCATGTCCAAGTACAAGGTCTCTTATCATGCTTTCTCTCTCTACCTGTTCTTTCTCTCTTATTTGTTTCGTTTTGAAGTTGTAGACCATTCAACAAGTTCTATTCTTTGTTCTACTCCACTCCCCCCTTTTGTTTTCTATTCCGTGGTTGCAGAAAATGCATGGCAAGAAAAGGCAGGACAATGCCACTGACGGGGGAAAAGTCGCCGGCAGGGCTTGGGAGACTGTTTCTGCCACTAACGCCCCAACCGATGGAACTACCATTAGGTAGTGTAAAAGCCGAAATCGTTCTTCTTCCTGAATTTTAATGGAACCACTTAAAAAGAAATGGATTAAATTCACTTTATATAACATGAAGATTGAGGGATAATTTGAGGCCCTCAGGTCAAACCTATTTCTGATTGTTTGCTCTCTGCCTTTGTTTAACGCTATTGAATTTTGAAGTTTAGACTATATATATATATATATATATATATATATATATATATATAAATGGGGCTTGGGCCCAATTAGAAATTAGAATATATAGGTAATTGATTTGAAGCACGAGAGTATAAATTTTCATAGTTTTGTTTCCTTGCTTGTGATCTTCGAAACATAGGGAGGTGGGTGAGAATAGCAAAGCTGTATCAAATATTATGACAGAGGTGGGAGAGAGTAAAAGTTCGGCAACACCTGAAGAAAATCAGGGTTCAGAGTCAATTGGACCTGGACCCTGTATAGACTTGTCAAATGGCACAAATGTGCATTCCGTTGATGGTTATTCGTATGCACAAGGTGCAGGAGATTATAACCAGTTACTCAGCCAGTACCATGAGCTTGAGGAGAAGAGACAGAGTATTCTACAGCAGCTTCAACGATTTGGTGGTTATAATTATCAGGGACTTGAAAATTCTGGTTATGGTTTGCAATTGGCTACCTCTTTCACTTCTCAAGATTATCATGTCCCTGCAAGCCAAGCATTTTGCTCAACTGTCAACTGTTCATATTGCTGCTGTGCTGATCCTTGTTCTGCCCCTTCATGCACTTCTGCCTGCTCAATGTATACCACACATGTCGGCAAAACATGTACCGATTCTTCTGTGATTGTGGGTCCACAGAAATCTGGTGCCCTTGTTGATGGGAACATTGTGAATACGGCATTGGGAGCTGCTGAAAAAGCAATATCTTCCATGAAGTTGAAAACATCAATTGATGCTGGTGTAGAAGGTCAGTGTGACTTTTTCCAAAATAAAATTAATGTTGGTATCCTTTGTGAATGTTTTGGCTTCTTCTTTCAGAGTTGGGGACAACAGCTTCTAATGTTTTAGCACCTTAAAGTCTCCTTTCTTTGACTTCCCATTTAATCTTGTGGTTACTTTAAATTGATAGTTAGTCTAAATTGAATCCAAACAATATTCATCAGGTCAGAAAAGTCATCAATCAAATAAGCAGCATGCTAGTGTTCATGTGCCAATTTATTAGAGTACATGTTTGTTTATTGGTAAATCTTGTGACTGTTCCATGTGTTGGCACTAGATGTGAGGTTGGAATGGCCATCAATAATTAAAAAAAAAAAAAAAAGTTTGGAACTTAGAGGCTTTAAAGATATTAATTGAAGGAATTACTCATAATTTGGAGGTCTTTATGGTCAGAAGTAAAGATTGTAGTTTGTACACTAATGGCTATATGTCAAATTAACACTATGAACATGTTGTAGTTTCGTCATGTAAACTTTTACTCTGAGAATTGGTTTTGTTGGTAAGGAACATCCAAATCTCATTGTAAGGATTTGATTGGTTGACTTTGACTCCTTCAACATTCACAAAGAACTGTTAACTTACACTCTTGAGAGTCAAGAGACTTGGGGCTGTCCATGGAAGGCATAAAGCTTTTTATTTTCAATTGTTGGATATAGTCAGGCATCATATTTGTTTTCTCCTAACTATATTTACTATTTAATCCTTGTTTATGTTTGCATTTTTGTTTCTAGATTTCAGCTTGCAGAATTGTTAAAAGTATAGAAAGTTAGAAACTTGCATTTGTAGAAAATTTTAGATAATTACACTGTAGGTGAGGCATTTCTGAAATGAGACAGCCAGGGAAACATTGATGAAAAGTAGATAGAGATATTTTAGGCTGGGAAATGGATATGAATTGTGGGGTACTGAACCTCTCTGAATAAATTGGAAGAGAGATCTAATTGTAGAAAATTTTAGGTGTGGAATAATAGCACACAATTGAATGCAAACTGACTTGATTCACTAATCCTTTTGAAAGCATAAAGTTTATTCTTTTGTAATCTGGTAACCTTTTAGGGATTGTACTAACACTTCAATCCTGGGAATTAAACTTCAACAGGCTCTGAAACTAGTTATTAATTTATAAAACCCTGAAAATCCCAACATTTCTTGCTTGACACAATACTAATATTTACTACTAGATAGATATGTGTTGTGATAGCTAGGTCATTGTTCCTATGGCGCAAATGTTGTTTTATTTGCTATACCAGCATATTCAGAAAATTTTCAGAAAATCATGCTTAAATAGAATATCTCTGGTGTCACTTTCCTCAAGGAAAATTTTGATAAGTGATTATGGGATGTGGGATTGCCTCTACCTGAATAGCTCTTTTGGTGGATGAATTTTACCTCTTCTGGAGATGTTCCAGTTCATTCTCTTTGCAAGAACTATGATTGTGAACCATTCATTTCTTGAAATTTACCTTAGTTATTATGGGTGTTTGTGAAGATTCACTAGTCAAGCTTAATGCAGAGTGTTTCTGCATATGGGTGAGAATTATTTGGGATGCTATTCTGTTGATTATTATCTAAATTGTTATCAGAGGTACACACACACACACACACATAAATGTGTTTTTTGAGTTTTGGACAAAGCAAAAGTATTTCATGAATTTGATTACTACAAAAGTGTGGGAGTTATTTTAGGATTGTATATTCTAAAAATATTTTGACTGCCCCTTGGTGCCTCTGTTTATAATCTATTCTAAGGGATTGTTATTTCTTATCATTATTTCCCAGGGAATAAAGGGCAAGACAAAAGGAAAGACAGTGATGAGGAAAAGACACAAACAGATCTGAGCATTGTTTTAAATGCCTGGTACTCTGCTGGTTTCTATACTGGCAAGTAAGTAAACTTTTTGTGCTTACTGAGAAAAATAATTGCTATCTGCATTCTTATTTTTGGCAGACAAAAGGAATAAGGACCTTACTATGTTGATATACTGTTTGATGAACATAGTGTAGTCTTTATCACATGAGATAACATTGGTACTACATGGATAACATTTTGTTTCACATAAATTTCACACAAAAATTTACTCTATTTTTATACCATATTATGCTGTACCAAATTCTATCCATGTGGTATAACCACGGTGTGTCTAATTGTGTCCATTAGACAGTGTGTCTACCTAGTATTTTCTCAGAAATAATTTATGCAGAACTCAAATATCCAAGGTACAAAGCATTTGTCACTTTAGTACACTAGATGATTATCTGAGCTAAAAAGATCTGGTTGGAGAAAGAAAATGCAAAATTTAATTACCATTGCGCTAGCTTTTCCCTCCCTTTATGACGCTTTTATATGTGCCAAATCTATTCTTGATGCATCTGAGGTTAATTCATATATGAAAATAGGCAACTCCATAGGCAGCACAACAGTTTTTGACTTTTTGTCAATGGAGAAGAATTTGTCTGCATCTAGCAATGGACAGTTCTGCAGAAGTTGGCCACGTAAAAGTTCTATGGATCTTGAATTGTCCAACCTGAGGCCTATCATTTATATTTAGAATGAAGTTTTAGTCTGATGAGCATGTTTCTTCAATCTGCTTCTCATATTGTGATATTGTCAACATTGCATGGCCTTGGGGTGGGTGCATGCTTTTGGATGGAAAATTATCATCAGATTTGTCTATTGACTCGTAGGTATCTTACAGAGCAATCTATTGCAAAGAAATGATGAGGCGAGTTATTCAGCTGCAGCCCACGGAATTTTGTCCAGTGGAATGAAACATATAGGTCACTTACGCGCAGATGCTTTGTCATGGTTAAGTCCATTGCTAAATCAGCTACTGTTTTGGCATTTGTTTTTTTTTTCTTTTTTTCTTTTATCATTGTTTCTATGTGGTAATTATGCGAAAGGAAGGAAGAACATTGTTTTGAAAGACCAATTGTCGGGTCAGAGGCAAAGTTTGGGCCTTTAGTCTTGGTGGCTAATCATCTGATTCCTGAGTCGTTGAAGAGAGTTCCATATTATTTATGCCCTCATTTTGGTTCTTCAGTTATTGCTCTTTACATTTGTTTCTGCCAGGAGGGTAAAAAAAAAAAAAAAAAAGAGAGAAATTAATGTAAGCCCTCTTGGTTTTGTGAAGTCTCTACAATTCCTAAGATTTAAGTCCTTAAATATCTTCTGTATTTGTACGACCGGTAACCACACCGATTTTTGATTTGTCCAGTCAAACTGGGCGGTCTGGTTGAAAACCTTCCAGCAAAGTGGGGGATAGCTCTTCCATCAAGAAAGGTTGCCTGGATTCTTATATGGTTGATTGCTCTAACACTGAATTGTGTGGCAAACGAACTTCCCAATTGAATTCTATGTACTACCAACTTTTGGTATGGATGTAAAATAGTTAATGTGCACTCATTTATGGCAATGTCTATTTCATCTAAGAACGTTCCCCAATCTGAACAGCTTTTCACCGATATTATTGCTTAAGTTAGTTGGGCAAAATGTGCCTAGGAGTTATTAACCAAGACATCTTTTGATGCCATGCATGCATGTATATAATTTGAAGGAACAGTAGCTTTTGGGGAAGTTAACAACGTGCGCGTGTTCACTTAGGACTACGGTTTTTCCTCCGCCTTCTTAACAATCGTATGGTAATTCAAATATAATCAAAACATTTGCTGTCAGATCAACGTTTTCTAAGGCAAAAAAACTTACAATTTAGCATTTGCCTTCAAATTGCATCGGTCAGTTGAAAAGCTTCAGAGTAGCTTGGTGTGCAAAATGCAGGTAAATCTCTAATGAAACTCAGTCCTAGAGGCTACTTCACACTTTCACATTTGCTGCAGCTTCCTTGATTTGTTCGATTGTAAAAACACCGAAGATGTCGTCATCTGTTACTGCATTTATCACTGCAAATGCAACATCATCAACGCTGACTGGGGGTGCCAAGAGGAGATCTGATGCTGGAAGAGAAGCTAAGGGTTTGATGATGTTCTCAGCAGCACGGAGAATTTTCTCAACAGGCTCCCCAATCAAATCTAGAGGAATCTCTACTCCATCAACCCTCCTCTTGCCATAGATAAAACCAGGTCTCAAGACCACACCTGAGGAAAAATCAATTGAAGAACAATAGAAGATGAGACTGGAAGGAAGAGTTGGGAGATTTTTGGAAGGATTGGTCTCTTTGCTTCCATTGTTGTCTTTTATCCTGGGGAGGACTCAATGTGAATCCAAATCTCAGAATAAAGTTGGAAGTTTTGGACAGTGAAGATCATTCCAACCCAGCTTTTGGAAATTCACTTGAGCATAAAGGAGTTCAACCAAAGTGCAGCAGAAACAAGCTTTTTCAAACCCAGTCCAGTTTCACTGGCGTGCTTTATTTCAAAGATCTGGAGTAGCATGCTGATTTGTATGCAGACAAATACCTTTTAAAGTTTCTGCTTTCTATTCAATGTCTTTTTCCTCACATAGGCACCAGTAAGACCATCCCAAAACTTGGAAGAGGCACATTAAAAATTTCTAAGACATGACCAGACTCGGAAGGGAAAGACATGAATTACCAGAATTTGGATATTTAGCGAGAACCTCTGATTCAGCTTTTCTCTTTCCTGTGAAGTATCCAGAAGAAAGTAAAAAGGGTGGTAGATTGTAATCATGCACTGAGATCAACATGAACTTGGGAATTCCTGCATGAGAAGAGAATCAATCAGAAGTTAGGAATGACTAATTTCCAGGCAGAGGAATTGATTAAAAGATGCTTACCAAAAAACACAAGAGACTTTGCCAAAAACTCATATTCTGTATATGTGGTTTATATGCTACGTCCATGGAATCATGACCGCTATACCATAACAATTACTGAAACACTATTCAATCAAGGATCATGGATGGGTTTGTTCAATGTAGTCCCAGATGAAGAAGGAAAAAATTTTCATTTCCCTCTCTTACTTTCTTTTCATCCCAATTTTGTTTGCAATACAATTAGTGATGCTTCCAGTCACTTGCATTTTGTAAGCATCGAAGAAGAAAGCTGTATCCACAAAAAGGCATGCTTAATCATATCTTGTTTCAAGATCAGTTTTAGGGCAGTGATTATCTTTGAAGGCATTCCAAAGGGTACACACATAGTTATTTGTCAGAGGTAACAGTGAGTCACACCCATTTCTTAAAATGTAACAAACAACCACAAGATAGTGCATGGACATTCATATGAAAGCATACATGCATGCCTTCACACCATTGTAGATGTGAATATTTTCAATTAAGATAAGCAATCTAACTTTTAATTGACTTATGATAATTCCTACCAAACTCCTTTGCAGCATTCACTGCAACAATGTTAGCCTCGCCATTTATCCTTTGCATCTGCTCCTCATTGCCAAAACCTCCGAGGGTTGAAACCACAGCGGTGGCCCCTACTAGAACTTCATCCCATTTTACATAGAAAACATCTCCTACAAGATACAAAAATAATCTTAACATTTAGGATCAATAATGAAACTACAAAAATGTGAGCCAAAAGTTATCAAGAAGCAAATAAAGAGTTAAGCCAAACCTTACACAGCACAGACATATAGCATTTTCATAAGAATCAAAAGGCTTATGAAGTGTTCCAATATCTGATTAAGGACTAATAGGCACACGTCCAGAGATATATGTTCATAACTATGATAAGACTGGTTAGGCATGCACCAAGTCTGCAAGTCTAGGCAAGAAGCTGGATCCAACAGTTTCATATTCTTCCATTAAAATTGGTACCAATCTTAAGTTTATGGCAGGTAAATCATGTCAATCGTATTGAATGATGCTTATCACAGCTTTGTGGAAGCCATGTAAATAAACCAGCACCTAAGACAAGCTATATAGTCATAAGTGGTGAAGGCATGAACCAAAAAAGGAGAAAGAACAACACCTACATATCACAAATGCAAGGGGTAATGGTGGGAAGGAGAGGAATGGACAACTACATCATTGCCCCAAATCGATCATGGGGTCATTGGGGTGCCTTATGTGGTTAAAAGTTTTTAATAAAATTATGAACCTAAAGGCACTAGATGATGCTTAATGGTTGCAGTGCCATAGTGGTAGGGCAATCATGCTAATATTAAGCCCATGGCATTTCATATCAGCTTGCTAAATTTTGTTATTTCAATGAACATGATAATAAACGGTGACCAACTAGAAATTCCTGTAAAAGATTATGATTCGTGACTCAATTTAGTCATCTAATGAACAGTTAAGTATATGCTTACTGAAGACCATTGTTTTATCCAGACAATGACACATTGTTGCTTGCCAGCAACAATTCTTGGCTGCTATTAATGGTTGACACAAGTGATAAATTTTCTCTAAGGAAAACATGGATTTTCATAATGGATTAGCTTCTGAGATTGACTATAAAAGACAAAGGAAATTGATGCAGTTGCCTGTTGTCATAAGGATTTGTATGTCAAAAAAGTATCATAAACAACAAGGTACTTTCAGCGATGAAATTATGATACTCCAAACCACATATTTCATATTCTGCTTTTGCCACTACAATTTTTGCAAATGAAAAGCAATATTTCACCATTTAATCTTCAGCATAGATTTTCAAATTATCATACTTGTCTATTTGATACTTTGTTCTCCTTCCACCATTATTAATGTCAATTTTCAATTAAAATAACCATATTTCACTAGTTATATGCATTTGGTCTAAAAATATTTAAAGCTTCAACAATGATACCCCATCAACTCAAAAATTCATTATAAATAACACATGCCTGGCATCCAGGTGACTTGATCCACCCATGAACCTGGGTAGGTAGGACGCCCAGACCTGAAACATGACAAAAGTTTCAGCCTTCAAACCAAGTAAGAGAAAATGATAAAAAAACACAAGACATACAATGTTTAAGAATGTTAGCATAAATACACGAATAACATGCATGTTGCCAGTTGTTTGAATATTGGAACATATCTTTCACCTGCTGAGACTTATAACTTCTATGCCCTTAGATACAGCAGCCTTGCAAATTGCAGAACCAACAAAACCAGTGCCTCCCAGTACTACAACCTACTAGACAAGCATGAGGGTAAGATTCTTTCTCCAAAAAAAAAAAAGGCCAAAAAAGAGTAAACAAATGATGTCTGGTCCAGCTGATTTGTACCCGCTCAGGCTTAATGTCAGCAACAACATCAATTGTTGCAGCTTTGTAGTCATCCTTTACGCCTGCCTCTACATAGCTGCAACTGACACGACACTTGCAAATGCTGACCAAGCATATTATGCCATTAGTTTCAGCCTAAAACAACAATGCAGATGATGGAAAGAACAAAAGGTGGTCCTTTAATTTGAACAAAAACAACTAGTGGAGTTCAATGAAAGCAATAAAGCATTCCATTTCTTTGGTCTATTCCATTGTCTATATGTTACAGTCCTGGAACCTCGATATGCTTTCCATTAACCAATTCAATATGTAAGACACTCAATTTTTTTAAGAGTTAAGACTTGATTATTTTATTTGAACAAGGGAAAGGAAACACACACACACACAAACAAACAACACTCACCAAGGCATCCTAATGGAACATGCCATTAATACTAAAACCAGTTAGTTTGGATTAACACAGAATTCCTTATATTGGGTAGGGCTTAAGACTTCACTCTAGAATAAGTTTACTGTTAACATTTGTACCATTAAGATTAATGGGTCTATAACTATATGAAACCCAGTAATGGATTCCAACTAATCTAAAATGTGCATGATTTGGAAAACTCAGGATTCCTGCGACATGGTATGTTACTAAACATGACATGAAAATTGAAACCATAGAATCTGAAACATGTTCTAATCCAATTTTCGCTCAAACAATACAAAATAGTTCTTAACCAAACTGCAGAGACACTTACCAACACTCATTGGAATGTGGGCTTGAACTAAAATTTGACAGGCAAACTCCATCCCAATTAATTAACACAGGGAACCCCCAAAATGCTATCTTGATCAAATTCTTTCATTAAAAGAAGCCTTTTCATCAAATTCACCAAATTTTCTGAAAAACGTATGCAAAGGAACAACTGAAAAAAAAAAAAAACGTAGAAGGTTCAGAGAGAGAGAGAGAGAGAGAGAGAACCGTTGATTAGAAAGAAAGGAGGACAGCCGAGATGGAAAAGGAGTCGAAGAAACAGAGAGACTGAGAGGTCTGGAAATGGCAGGACAACTTGCAAACGATGTCGTCATTCTCTGCAACGCCCCACTTTAATTACTGTCTCTTTTCAATTTCTGCTTCTTCTTCTCCGCTTTTTCTCTCTCTCTCTCTCTCTCTCTCTCTCGGTCCGAGTTCCGACAAATGAGCGAACCGTGAGGCATAGGTCCCGATATCTTACGATGAAGAAGCAATGGAAGCACGAAAATGATCCGCTACACACGACCACAAACATTATCATTAGCGCTCTTGCGTACAAAAAAAATAAATAAATAAATTAGGACCCACAAACACAGAGCCATTGGCGGATATGATACGAAGCTTATACGGCGCTTTCGGTTTAATCTTGGTCAGACTAATCGGACCGAAAGAATTGGTTGGTTTCATGCACACTCCAAGTAAATCTAACCATGGGTTGATTTTCGAGTTAGTTAAGATGCGCAATTAACAGGAATAGTGAATCTTAATCAAATCGCCTCAAAGTGTAGTTTTGGCTTGGCTTTGATAAACTAATAGTTTTGATCCAATTCAACTGCCAACTTTGGTTCTAATTTTAAATCAACTGTCAATTTTGATTTAATTTTAGTTTAGTTCAATTTGATTCAGTCTTTTTTTTTTTTTAATAAAAAAATGAAAATTTGAAATATAATAAAGGAAATTTTAATTTATTTTATTTATTAAAAAAAACTCAAAAGATTAGTTATTTATTTATTTATTTTTTTTACATAAATTGACAATTAATCTGCATTTAATTTTTGATTAGAAAAATAGGTTAATTAATTATCGAGTTGGTGGTTTTTGGAATAGTTGAAACTGTAACTAGTTCACTTGGCCACTTACAATTTGAATCAAAATCTACTAGACAAATTTAAGTTAGTTCTGATCTTCTTGCCTGTCCAATTCAAGACCAAATCAGTCTAATGGCTAGGACTAACGTCAAGTTGGCATCAACTAGTTTAGAAATTTATGTCAATTTAAGTATTAAACTAGTTTTTTAATCTTTATTTTTGCTTTAAGGAAAAACCAATTGTTACCATTATATTGTTGCTTGGTGCAATAAAAACAAAACGAGTGATGTTATTTTTCACGACCAAATTTTTTGACTAAGTAACATGAAAATACTAAATAAATAATATGAATCAATGAAATTATCTTTTTTATTAAATAATATTTCAAAGTATATCTCTTTAAACTAATCCACATCAATATAACTATAAAATCAAAAAAGATCATGACACTCATTTGAAAATAATATATATATATATATATATATATATATATTATCCATATAAAAATTGCATAATTGATTAATCTACTAAAAATGGTGGCTTAATACTCTAGGTGAGGTTATATTATTTTTACAAAGCTACAAAGAATTAAATATCATGCACAAAGATGTAAAATTCCAACTTATGAGACTTGTAAAAAATTATAACATAAGCAAATTTTATATAATTTATATGTCAAATAGGTTTAATAAGATGAAATTAATTTGAGAATATAATTGAATTAATTACATCTTGTGAAATATTTTTTAAGACCGTATAACAATAACAACACAATTATAATCTCAAGTGATTCTTTTAAGTTTATCATACTAATAAAGAGAATTCAAATTACAAAAATTTTTTTCTTATAAATATAATTAAAAATATATTTAATAAAATAATTAATTAAAATTTTAAATTATTTTGTTATAATTTAAAGTTGAAAATATAAAATATATAATTGAAAAATGAGTCAATTAAGTCTTTAACGAGTTCTTCTTTATTTACTTACTCATAAGTCTTATAATGTATTTGAAAAAGAAGAAATGGGGGAGAAAGGGCAAAGTATAGCAAAAAAAAAAAAAAAATCTCATTATCTTATTTAGATTATGTTTTATAGGTATGTAAAATTTTAAAATTTTCTCCCATGATTCAACAAACTTATTTATTTGAATTTTGGGACAAATATTGTTAATTTCTCCACTTCATTTGTAAAATCACTAATTTACCAATCTTAGCCTTTTTTTATTAATACACATTAATTTTATTATAAGAGTAAAATTGATAGTAGAATATATATTATTTTCTTTTCTCTTACTTTGCATTCATTTACATGAGTTAGTTTATAAACCAACTTGTTTACATCACTATTAAAGAAGAAATACCCATAATAAGAATAAAATGAATAATACTTAAAAATATATTTTTGATTCATGTATGTATAAGTAAGCTTTTGCATATTATTACTTAATAATTCTATGTACATAATTACTTTTATTTTATCCATGATGTTATTTTACAATGATAATGTGAGTGTATTTTATCATTTATAACTATAATATAAGGATATTATTTTAATTTTAAAAAATATTTATTGCTTATCGATTTATTCATTGACTATAAAAGTCAAATCAAGTTTATTTTGTAAAAAACTACATATTTCATTATGTATTTAATATATGAGAACTTATTTTTTTAAATAACTTACAAGGAGTTTGATCAAGTAAGAACTTAATTAAGACAAAATAAGAAGGGCCTAAATTTGGATGTTTTAGCTAGATCGAGGTGTGGATTAGATCTATTACTTACAAGAAAAAGAGAGACTATGGGGTGGTAGGTCTTAACTTGGTATTAGCACTTTGATGTTTAAATTAGTAAAAAGTGTGATTATATGAGAATTGACAAAGTTAAAGAATAATTAATGTGTGCATTAAAATTAAATTTATGGGATATTTATAGCAAGATTTAGGTGCTAACATAGTTAGAGGAATAACTAAAACAAATCCATGTGTAGGGCTTAAAGGGTGATGCATTTAATTTAAAAATAAAGGTATAGGATGTTAATGGGTAAGGGTTCTACCCATTAAGGGCCTATAAAAATTATCCTTTTCATATGCTAACCCTTTGAAAGTCTTAGCTTTTTTTAAAAGCTCAAACTTAGGAGCCGTTTTCTTCTTTAAGTGTTTCTCGAGGACTAAAAAGACATTAACCATTTTTAGATTTCAAATGGCAAATGCTCTTTGAATTATGATTGTTAAATTTATTTAGGTTGACCTTTTGTTTTCTTGCCTATTATTTATGTAAGATTTTCCTTTGTGTTGTTACTTTTGTTTAATTTTTTTAAAGGTTATTTAAGAGTCATTTTTGTATTTTTACTATTATTTAATTTCTTAAAGGAAATTATCTTCAAAAGGACTTTCTGTCTTTATGCTTATGTTTTATAGTAGAGCTTTGTCTTTTTTTTTTTTTTTCTTGTTTTTATCCTTATTACTTGCTATGGCATTTGGTGATAAAGTAAGCATTTGATCTTCCACTTCTTCAAGGGATACTTCTTTAAGATCTTCTAATAGCACTCTGCTTGTATAAGCCTTTCCTTAGGTTGAGTCTTTTGGAGTAAGGCTTGTTACACAATCTTAGGAGGCTATTCTTGCTCTAATAGCTATGAATTTCTTGAGTGTAGCACCAAGATGGACAGATTTAACCCCTTAACGATCAATCTCAAACTTCTTAAGGGATCTGTGTACCAAATTAAGAAAAAAAATATCTAGGTTCTCCTTCTTGACCCTTTAAAGTGAGCTTGTCATACACTTGAAGGGTTTATCTCCTTTTATACTAAGATTTGGCCTTAGGGCTAAACATACCCATCCCAAAGGTCTCCTAAAGATTCTTTAAACATTATGAAATTATTCTTAAGCCATTGCACCCTACTAGTTGGTTGAATTTAATTAAGATGTAGAGGTACTTATTAGGTTGATTACACTTTTAATGTATAAGTCTAGTTGTATTTTCATGATTTTAAGAAGATACAAAACCATAAAAAGTTTTACCAATCATCATGCTAAGCTAAATGTAAAGTGAAGTGAGGTGAAAATCCTTCCAAACAATAGTTTAAAGACAAGTTCATATATTTTAAAAGATCTTAACCTTACATGCTACCCATTTATGTGGAATCACGAGGCTCAGAGGAAGAAAAGCTTAACCTTGAAAGATAATAACTTCTTTATTTTAAAACAACTTAAGAAGCTAAATATCAAGTAAGCTATTAAAAGGTCTATTTCTAAGCCAATTTCATCAAAGTCCTTTAGCCATGATAATTTCCTTGAAGTTCACATCAAGGAGGGTTCTCATGCAATGAAAGTTATGAGAACGCAACTTATAGGCAAAGTTAAAGCTTCCTATAGGAAACAAAAAGTGTTTAATCAAAAAGAGGTAAAAGTAGAAGTGGCTCCCCTTTTTAAGAAGGATGTGTAGCTTAATTAGGGGTTGTGAGCTTTATAGAATGATGGAATATTAGAGTTAGGCTAGAAAATTATGACAAGTTAAAACTCTTTTGAGAAGGAATAATATTTACTAGTATAAAAAATTTAAAGAGTAAGATACTAAAGCAAAAGAGACTAATTATGGGCCAATGAGGTAGAAAAGTAAATGGGTTATCTTTTAAAAAAAAATTTTAAAGTGTGAACGAGCTCTTAGAGAAAGTTAAGTCTTAAAGATAAGTTTTAAGTTGCTAAAAAAGGTTTACTTGGTCCTATTGATAATGAACAATAATTTTAGCAAGTGGCTTTGACCATTTAATTAATTATGCTTAAATTAGCTTGACACTCAAAGGAATAACTTAAGGATATAAACCCAGACATTAACCTTAACTAATATGTACCTTTATCATTAGGATTTTTCCTTAAGAAACATTAAGGTAGAGGGTTTGAGTTAGATAAAGTGTGATATTGTTATCCATATACCTTTCCCAAGTTTAAAATGCAAATCTTAACTACCTTGTAATGACCTAGGATTTAGGCTTAATGATAAATCAATTTTGACTTTATTGTTTAATAAGTTTGGACCTTTTAGGTATCACTTTATAGTTTTTTTTTTCTTTCAAAATTTTGGGCTTGTTAGGCCTTGGCATATTATTAAATACATTTGTCACATGTTGCTGGAGAACAAGGTATTATTCAAGTGCAATAAAGCAAGTATTCCTTATATTATTTGCAAAGAATTGGTAATCTAAGACTAGGGTAAGGACAAAGGGGATGAAAAAGATTTTACGAGGCTTAATCATGGAACTATATGACAAAGAGGATACTCTAAAAGATTCCAAGGCTATTTTAAAAGTTTTCAATACTACTACAAGGATAATCACTTATCTTTATGTGCAAGAGGATGGATAAGGCTTAGAACTTGAAGAACAAAACTTGAAACCTATGATATAAGTCCAAGTTGCATGACCAAGGTAAGAAAAGGCTTGATTTGCATGATAAGTTGTATTAAAGGACCTAATTTTGTTTTAGGTTGCTGGATTTTAAGTTAAGGTCGAGTTACATGTAGAAATGGCTCAACTTTTTAGGTTTATTTGGGCTTATAGATTCAACTGAGTCTTGATACATTAGTTAGGGTTTTTACTTTAACTTTTATACCTAGTTATCATTAGTTGTAATCTGTTTTAAAGATTTTTAATCAAGGCAAATTTGTATTTTTTAAAATTCCTAATCAAGGTAGATTTATATTCCTTAATTAGAGAAATCTCTTGTAATTGAGGCTTTTCCTATATAAGAATGCTAAGAAACACCTTTTCTTATAAGATTGTAATATTTATATGCTTATATTTATAAATATGTAAAATGGAATCAACAAGATTGAACTATTTTTCAACAAACTTTGCTTTTCTTTCTTTTGTTCTTAAAAGAATACATTGTCTTGACCTATCAAAGAATCCTAAGATTGGAGCTTTTAGGACTTGGTTTCCTTAGAGTTCTGATTTGATCAACCTAACTTGTTTCTTAGCTTTCTGGGGTATGCATAACAAATTGATTTAAGGGTTTTTAGAGTAGGTCACTTAGCAAGTTTTTTGTCAGTTGGTATTAAAGCCTCAATTTTAAAAATAAGTTACGCATACATTTTCCATTTTTGTTTAGTACTTTTCTGTATGCTTTATTCATTCTATGTGTTTCTTTACTTAGTTCTTCTATTTTGTTCTTATCAGCTTATTACTCTTAAAGTTATGTTAATTTTGTGGGTGTTTTAATAAAAAAAAGTTTGAGAAAAAAAAAAAAGATAAAAGGGAAGATGAAGAAGTTGTGCTTAAATTAAGTAATATATATTTATTCTTGTAACCTATTATGTACGTTTATAAGGTTGCAAATCTGATTGAATTTGTTTTAAAAGTTTTGATTTTGAAATTCGCGAACATCTAACAGATTGCTCCTTATGATTTGTTGATCTTAAGTCTTTCCAAAATATAAAAGGGGCTTAGCTTGAGTGGACAAGGCGAGAGTGGTGAGATCATCATTGTGAAAAGCTAAAATAAAGTGAAACATGAGTGATAACCATCTAATTTAAGGGCAAACATGTGAGGGAGTGTGTGAGGAACAAATTTCTTTTAATTACTAACATATTTCTATAGGTTGTAAACATAAGTAGTGAAGGAAAACTATATGATATATATGTGAAATTTGGATGAAGGTTGTCATCGATCAATTTAAGATGATAAGTGCAAGGTTAGATGAGTTATAATCACCTAGCAAATCCAAATCCTTTAGAAAGCATGTGATTAAAGAAGAATTAGACTATGAAGAATTAAGTTCAAGAAAAGGCGGGAAGGCTATTTCCAAAAGTGATAGTAATTTGGGCAGTATAAAGATGAAGATTCCAATATTTCAAGGGAAGAATGATTTTAAACATTATTTGGAGCGGGAAAGAAAAGTTAAGCATGTATTTGATTGCCATAATTATTTCAACAAGAAGAAAATAAAATTGGTAGTTATAAAATTCATTGATTATGCAAGTATTTGGTGGGACCAATTGTTGATAAGTAGAAGGAGGAATGGTAAGAGGCCAATTCAGTTAAAGGGAGTGATGAAATTGGTAATGTGTAAGAGATTTATACCTAGTCACTACTATAGAGACTTACGTAGAAAGTTACAGGGGCTAGTGCAAAGGTATATGAATGTAGAGGACTATTACAAGGAGATGGAAATAACTATGATTAGAGCTAATGTAAAGGAATACCAAGAAGCTACCATGGCAAGGTTTATTAGTGGTTTGAACAAGGAAATTACAGATGTAGTCGATTTGCAACACTATTTGGAGATGAAGGAGCTATCGTATAAGGTTATTAAGGTGAAGAAACAAATTAAGTCCAAAGGATTTAAATTTAAATCAGTTTTTAGTTTTATGTAAGAACAACTGTATGGATATCAAGTAAGTGCAAGTACCCGAGAACACACAGAATTATTATGTGGTTCACTTATAATATGTGAGCTACATCCATAGTGTGATAGAATCACTCATAGATCACATGATCTACTATTATTATCAAGGGATATAATTGATGTTGTGAAAAGATCATTCCTTAACCGCTTACAATGATCTCTTGATCACTCAAAGGGTTGATCTCCTGATCACTCAAAGGGTCTCCTACACTGTTTCAAGAAGTGTATAAAAAGTTTATGATAAAACAACTTGCTTGAAAAAGATCACTTAATGTACACAAGTTATTGTTGCAGAAAATGAATCTTTTCCTTCATCACTACAAGTGTCTCTTCTCAAGCTTTGTGATGAGAACTTTCTTAGGTCTCACATTGAGAAGGGAATGAGGTGAATTAGTGTGAGATGCTCACTTTTTACAAATTTGTTTAAATTAACCATTGTAACTTGTTAAAGTCACTAATTTAATTTTTTATCTTGCTTTTTATATAAAAGCCAGCTGTATGGATATCAATCAAATGTGAACATCGGAAAACACACAAAGATTTTTATGTAATTCACCCACAATGTGTGAACTACGTCTATAATGTGATAGGATCACTCCAAAATCACACAATCCGCTCTTGTTATCAAGGCATACAATTAATGTCATGGAATGATCACTCTTTAACCATTTATAATGATCTCCTAATCACTCAAAGGTTTGATCTTTCGATTACTAAAAAATTTGATCTCTCGATCACTCCAAGAGTCTCTCACCCTTTTTCAAGAAGTTTATAAAAAGGTTATGACTAAGACTTCCCTAAGAAAGATTACTCAATGTACACAGGTTGTTATTGCAGAAAATGGATCTTTTTCTTCCTTATTGTTGGTCTTTGCTCAAGTTTTGTCGATCTCTTCTATACAAGTTCTCTACAATACTATTGCTATTTCTCCTTTGTAGGTTCTCTCGACTGCAGGTTCTCTCTGCTACAAGTTATCTCTGTTGCAAGTTCTCTCCCTCTGTTACCAGTACTCCTTCATTCTACCTTGGCAGGTTCTCTCCCTTTACTACTAATGCTGCTTGTTTCTACCTTGGCAAGTTCTTTTCCTTTGTTATTAGTGCTACCTCACCTGTTGTAGGGGCAAGTTTTCTCCTTTGCTACTAGTGCTACATGTTTTTGCCTTATCAAGTTCTCTTCCTCTACTACCGGTGATGCCTTACCTCCTACTGCAAGCTCTTTCTTTTTACAGCCACTCCTCTTTCTTCCTTTTGTTGTAATTTTTACCTTTTCCTTGCTACAATTGTTGCCTTCTCCTTGCTACAATTATTGCCTTTTCCTTACTATAATTTCTACCTTCTCCTTGCTGCAAGTGTTGCTTTTTCCTCACTACAATTTCTTTCTTTTTCTTGTTGTAATTGTTGTTGCTTTCTTCTTTTAGTTGTTACTGCACCTTATTCCTTTGGTTGTTGCTGCATCTTCTGCCTTGGGTTTTTTTGGTTGCTGTTGCACCTTTTCTTTCCGGTGGTTGCTACACCTTCTACTTCTATCAGCTGTTACACCTTTTTCTTTTGGTGGTTATTGCACTATCTCCTTCTCTTTTTTGGTTTGACTATCACCTTTTTTGGTGTGGCTATTGTAGCTCTCTTCTCCTTTTACCACTGAACAACTTCTTCTTTGGTGTGGTTGCTGCTACACACCTTCTTCCTTGGTATGGTTGATTAGATGCTGTTACACACCTTCTCCCTTGGTGTGATTGATTAGTTGTTGCTGCATACCTTTCTTTTTAGTATAGCTGACCTTCTTCTCCTTTTGCCACTGCACCTCTTTCTCTTTTGGAGTCTGCTAATTACTGTTACACCTTCTTCTTCCTTTGGTGGGGCCACTAACTGTTGCAACTCTTTTCTCCCTTTAGTGTAGCTACCAGCTATTGCAACTCCTTCTCCTTTGTTATGGTTGTCAACTACTACAACTCTTCATTCAATTGGTATGACTGCCTTCTTCTTTTATGGCTACTCTTACCTGTTGGCTAGCTACACCTCTCCTTGGTGTTGCACCTCTCTTGGCTGGCTACACCTCTCTTTGCCATTATACCTCTCCTTAGTCGGTCATTTTTTTTGTTGTTCTCTTTTATTTTGCAGCACACCCATCTTTTGAAAGATGCATAAATGTATTTATAAGCGTTAATTTTAAGGTTGCCTAATCATTAATGGTCAGCATTGATTCCTAAGGGTTGATTTACAATCAATCGTCATATTTGATTCCTAAAATTTAAGGTCAATGGTCAACGGTCAATGATTAGCTTGACCCCTAAAATTTAGGGTTAACGATCTATATTGACTCATTGACTTCAGAGTTAACCTGCCATCAATGGTTTTGACCAATGACCTCTCTAAATCTCAATGACATTTAAAACATCAAATCAACTAATACAATTATGTGAGATGTTGTTGACAACAAATCCAACATTAGCTATAAAAATAGGCTTAACACTTTGTCGATCTCTCCTTTGCAAGTTCTTTCCTTTTCTTTCTATTGCTGTTGTTGTCTTTCCTCTGTAGGTTATCTCCTTTTCTTTCTACTGCTACTGTTGTCTCTCCTCTATAGATTCTCTCTTTTTCTTTTTGTTGTTGTTGCTGTCTTTTATTTTCAGGTTCTCTCCTCTTTTTGGTTGCTATTGCTTCCTTCTTTCTGCAATTGTTGCCTCTTTCTACCATGCATTCTCTCTTTCTCTTCTGCTGTTACTATTGTCTCCTTTTTGTTGTCATCGTTGCCTCCTTCTTTCTGTAGTTACTGCCTCCTTTTGTCGTGCACTCTCTCTTTCTTTTATGATGTTGGATTTCTTTTTTATTTTATGCAGTTGTTATCTCTCCTTCATAGTTTCTCTCTTTTATAGGTTCTCTCTACTATATGTTATCTCCACTGTAGGTTCTATTTGCTGTAGGTTCTCTTTGCTATAGGTTATCTTCACTATAAGTTCTCTTCGTTGCAGATTCTCTCCTCTTGCCACTACTACTACAGGCTTTCTCCTTCTTGCTACCACTGCTACCTCTTTTTGCCATGTAATCTCTCTTTCTCTTCTGTTGTTAGAGGCTTTCTCCTTCTGCTTTGGTAGGTTCTCTCCTTAGCTTCTTGGTGACTACTTTTTGTTGTTCTCTCATTTTCCTTTTAGTGCTACTGCTGTTGTCTCCTTCTGCCACTACACTTTCCTTCTTTGGTAATGCTATTGTTTCCTTTTGTCATTGCACTCCCCTTTTTCCTCTGGTGGTATTGCTGTCTCTCTTCCTTATTGTTTTTATGCCGCACAGCTCTTTGCTATCTCTATGTTACATAGCTCTTTGTTGTCCTTATGCTGCATAGCTCTTTGCTGTCCCTATGCTGCACAGCTCTCTCTTATGTTCTGCAACACTCAACTCTCTTGGCATTTTGTAGCTAACTCTCTTGGCATTCTGCAACACACACAATTTCTTCCTCTTGGTGTTCTCTCTTATGGTTTGCAGCACACAACCTCTTGTCGTTCCCCTTACCTATTCTTTTTAGTGGTTGCTTGTTGTTTTACTCCTTTTATTTTATGGTTGTTCTTTACCGTTCTCTCTATTTCTTTATTACGTTTTTGCAGTACACACCTTTTTTGACAACTGTATGGATATATTCATAAGCCTTGAGTTTAGGGTTACCTTACAATCAACGGTTAGCATTAATTCCTAAAATTTAAGGTCAATAGTCAATATTACCTTATTGAATTTACGGCTGACCTGCCATTAACAATTTTGACAAATAATCTCTTTGCATCTTAAGCTTTTTTTCCTTATTCATAATGATTTCAGGAATCTCCTTGATGGATACAAATTGCACCTGTGGGCAGGCCACAACCTAGATTGTTAAATCCTGAGCAATTTCCTTGGCCTCTGACTTAACATGTTGCTCATTGGCTGGTACTACCAACACTTTGTAGATGCAGCAAACACATGTCAAAGGCACTTATAACATTAAATTAACAAGGACAAATCTATAAGATGTTGTTGACAACAAATCCAACATTAGCCATCAAAGATGGGCTTAACACAAAGGAATCAATTGTTGTTTCTAAAGGTAAAACTGAAATGAAATCTTTTAAATCTTATGATATTAAGTGCTTTAAGTGTTAAAGACATGAACATATTGCTTCTCAATGACCAAATAAAAGAACTATGATTATGTTAGAGAATGGTGACATAAAAATCTTTAGTTCAAGTGATAATGACATGTCACTATTGAAGGATTATTCTGATGTTGATGTTAAAGAACCTATTTATAGAGATATGCTAGTTGCAAGGCGTGCACTAAGTATTCAACCTAAAGATGATACTGATAAGGAGCAACATGAACACATTTTCTATACAAAATGCCTAGATTAAAGACAAGGTATGTAGTATGATTATCAATAATGGAAGTTATACTAATGTTAATAATATTTATTGGTAAAGAAGTTGAATCTGGATGCCTTTAAGCATCCTAAGCCTTATAAGCTATAATAGTTGAATGATTGTGGAGAAATTATAATAACCAAATTTTAGTTGCCTTTTTTATAGGTAATTATAAAGATGAGGTTCTCTATGATATGACACCCATGCATGCTAGTCATATACTTCTTGGGTAATCATGACAATTTGATAGGAATGTTACTCATGATGTCCACAAGCACAGATACTCCTTTGTAATTAATAATCAAACTATTGTATTAACTCCTTTCAAACCTATTCAAGCATATGAAGATGATAAGGATCAGTTTAGGTCTCACACTGATGAGGGTGAATCAATGTGAGACATCATCTTTTTACAAATCGATTTAGATTTAACCTCTGTGACTTATTAGATCTCATGATCCAATTTTTAATTTTCTCCTTTATATGAGTGTGACCGTATGAATAAGAAATAATGTGCAAGCACCTAAGAGCACACAACAATTTTTACGTGATTCACTTACAATATATAAGCTATGTCCACGATGTGATAAGATCACTTCTAAATCACACGATCCACTCTTGTTATCAAGGGATACACTAATGTTATGAAAGGATTACTCCTAAACTACTTGTGGAAGGACTACTCCTTAACCACTTACAATCATTTCCTGATCACTTTAAGGTCTCACCCTATTTTTCAACAAATCTATCAAGAGTTTATGAGAAAGCCTTTCCAAGAGAACAATCACTCAATGTGTATAGTTTGCTAAAGCAGAATATGAATCTTCTCCTTCCTTCGTTGCCAATGTTATCTCACCTGCTACCAGTGTTGCCCACATATTGCCATGTTGCTATCTGCAAGCATTACTAATGCTGTTCATACGCACTGTTGCTGCTGTCCGCGCATGCTGTTAATGTTGTTTATATGTGCTATAAATGCTATCCATACATGTTGTGGCATCTGTTCGTTTTTGTTTGTGTGTGTTGTAAATGCCATCGGTATGTGCTGTTGTTGTTGCCTATGTGCGTTGTGCCACATACTCTGCACTTGCTATCCATGTGCACTTTGCACTTGCTGTTCGCATTATGCCCACCATCTGCATGCTCTTTGCCCACTATTTGTGTGCATTGTGTGCCAGCTGTTCGCATGCACTATATGTTGACTGTTTGTGCACATCGTCATTGCTGTTCGCACTCTTTACACTTGTTGTCTGTGCACATTGTGGTTGATGTCCATGCTCTTTACTCTTTGCACCTGTTGTCTGCGCTCTATGCACTTGTTGTCCGTACACACAATGGCTGCTGTTCGCACCCGCTATTCCTACTATCCACATGTGCTGTGTCTACTGTCCACATATGCTATTGTTGCTTGCACATTCTGCTATCATTGCTTACACATTTTGTTATTGCTGCTTACACATTCTGCTACTATTGCCCGTTGCCTGCACGTGCTACTATTGCTTCTTGCATGTTTTGTTATTATTGCTTGCACATGCTGCTATCATTACCTGTATGTTTTGTTATCACTGCTTACATTGTTGTCACTACTTGCACGTTTTGTTATCATTGCCCACATATTCTACTGTTGCTACTTGCACGTGCTACAATCACTGACTGTTCTGTAATTGTTGGTATAGCTTGTTGGACCTACTGTTCGAGTTGCAATTGCTAGTATTACCTACTGGACTTGCTGCTGGTGCTACAATTGCTGGTATAGCCTATTGGAAGTGTTGTGATTGCTAAGATTGCCTGCTGGATGTGTTGTAATTGCTGGGATTACCATCTGGACTTGCTACAATTGCTAGGATTGCCTTCTGAACATGCTGCAATTACTGGGATTGCCTTCTAGACTTGTTGCAATTGGTTCCTTCTCCTTTTGGTTTGGCTGGTTGTCGCTTTCTTCTTTCTTTGGTGTGGTTGTTGCACACCCTTTCTTTTGATTTGGTGTGGCTGCTGCACACCTTTTCCCCTAGTTTGGTGTGGTTGTTGCAAGTACTCTCCTCTAGTTTGGTGTGGTTGTTACAAGTTCTCACCTCTTTTTGGTATGGTTGCTGCACATTTTTCTTTGCTAGTTTGGTATGGCTGCCAGCTGTTACACCTTGTTCTCCCTTTGGTGGCTGCCTCTCTCTTTGCCATTCACCCTCTCCTTGCCTTTAGGTTTACCATTCTTTCTCCTTTGGCTAGCTATTTCAAAATTCTGCAGCATATACACTTGTCTTACAAGGTGCATTGGGTTATTTATAGAGCCTTGAGATTATGGTTAGACATTCATCAATGGTCAGTATTGATTCCTAAAATTTGCCCTACAATAACCAACTAGATTTGATTCCTAAAATTTAGGATCAATAGTCAATATTGACTTCTTAAAATTTAAAGTCAACGATTAGCTTTGACCCCTAAAATTTAGGTCAACGATCAACATTGACTTATTGACTTCAAGGTTGACTTGCCATCAACAATTTTGCCTAGTGACTTTTATACATCTTAATGACATTCAAAACATCAAATCAACATAAACAACAATATGAGATGCTGTTGACAACAAATCTAACATTAGCTATCAAAGATAGACTCAACAATCTTCCCCTTTGGATTTGTTGGCAACACATTAAATCCAACAATGCACATATAACAACCTTTGACATTTATAAATATTCGTAGCTCTCCCTGAAATATGCATCTCTCTTAATTAGAAACAATCTTTAGCTCCTTTTTTTTTTTTTTTGGCTTCTCCCCCTTAATAGTTTCTGCCCTTTTATTCATCAAGCGACTTCCTTTTTTAATTAGTATATACTCTCTTTGGATTTATGCAAAATATCTCCCCTTTTGACAACAAATCCAAAGAATAATAGAAGAGGGAAGGGGAGAGGAGTTAAAAGGATACCTTAGCCTCTAGGGGGTGGTTAAACACATAAATTCAGCCCTATTTGTCCAAGATGTCCAAATATTTTATAACACAACAAGTTCTCATCTTTGGTGCTCATGTAGTACATGTTTTTACTTTTGGAAACTTGGTATAAGTTTCCATTTATTCTTTCACCTTTAGTAAGAACAACACCATCTCTTAATATCTTCATTATGTAGCCACTCTTACTAAAAATAATGTCTTGTCCATCATCACAAAGCTAGCTAACACTAATGAGATTGTGTTTTAGCCCTTTAACATAAAGCAATTTCTTTGATTTCAGTTTTTTTGCACTAATTTCAGCAGCACTGATACCTTTAATCTTTAAGGCACCATCATTGCCAAATATATCTAACCCTCCATCATATTTTGCTACTCCTTTCAACATCTTAAAGTATTATATGTGAAGAGTAGCCACTATCCAGGATCTATGACTTTTCTTTCTTGGAAGCTTTTAAAGCTACTTCCATAACCATAGTCGTTTCTCTTTCTCTTCTTCTTCCCTGGCTAAATGTAGAAGTATGTGTAGGTGTTCTCCTTTGCACTCTTTGACCAGACAATAATGTCAAGCAATCCTCAGCAGTGTGTCTAGCCTTTTTGCCTCTTCCACAGATTTCTCCCAATAACTTAAATCTATTTCTTAATGAAATATGACTTTTTTTTAACTGAGAGTGTCTACTTTCTTAATAGAGTCTCTCCCTAGACTCTTGTCTCACATTCCTCTTCATTATAGGCCTATTGTTCCAACACACATTAGCCTTGTGCCTATACTTACCATAGCCCCAACAAAATCCTTCAAATCTAGATTTTTTTTTCTTTCATTAGCCTTGTCTCCTACCTTTAGCAATTGTTATGGCTACCTCATTTTCATCTTTGACAACCTATCTCCTTTGGATGAGAATCTTCATCACATATTTCTTAACCCATTTTAGCTTGGGTTGGTTTCTCTTCTCCATAATGTCATTGTGCTTGCTTTTAGGCACAAATACAATTTTCTTCTTCTCTGTTACCTTCTCATTTGGCTTTTTGATATCTCTAAGGCCTTTTTTCCCCATTAAATGGTCTTTATTTACTTAGACACTTATCCAATTTTTTGGTAGCATCTTTCTTAATGGCATTTGATGAAGATGATTCTCCTCTCACTTCTATGGTCTGCATAAAGCTTTCTTCATGCTTTTTTAGTTCAGACTTAACCTTATGGAGCTTGGCTTGCAAAATCAGCACCTCTTGCTCTTGTGCAATCACCTTAGTGCTAAGATCTTTATATATCTTGTCTTGCTCTATTTCAAGTACACTTAGCTCCTCAATTCTCTTCAATTATTCCTTCTCTTTTGTTTCAAAATCATTTGCTTTCACTTAGAGATCAAATTCATCAATAGATAAATTTTTATACAGCTTTTTGAGAAGCTTTACCTCTTTTTCGAGCTTGCTGTTTTTGCACAAACAAGCTCTTAATTCATTCTCAAGTTGCTGCACCAACTCATCTTCGGTTGATTCCTTATCACTTGAAGATTTTATAGCATCATTTACTTTAGCAACCATCGCATTCCCTATAGCTTCATCATTAGAATCATCAACTTCTTCTTTAGAATCTTCTTCAACTAGCTTGCTCAAATAATTTCTTTTGGATTTGAAGAATTGCATTTTCCCTTTAACACTTGAATTTCCAACTTTAAAATAGCTATATTTCTTTGTTCTCCTTCATGGGACCAACTCATCATCATCATCACTATTTGCTTTTATTCTCTTTAAGCAATCTATAGCAAAGTGCCCTATGTGTCCACAACTAAAGCATTTCAAAGGTAATTTTCCCTTTTACTTCCCTTTTCCTTTCCTCATATTGTTGGTGATGTATATCATGACTTCATTTAATTTAGTATCGCCATCTTTTTCTTTAAAGTTACTGTCAAATTCTTCTTCTTGCTCTTTAATCTTTAAGTTCTTCATTGCCTTGAAGGCTAGCTCTTCTCTACCTTAGACTTTTTTTCTTTCTTCATTGGGGCTATTCTTATTTCATAAGCCACCAATATGCTATGCCAATCATTTGAGGGGAATCTATCCAAATCTTTATATTTTATAGAGGAAACTTTGACATTGTAAGCTTCCGGTAAGGTTTTAAGTATTTTCTTTATCACAATAGCATTATTGATCTCCTTTCTATAGCCTCTGATGGAAGACACAAATTTGTTGACTTTTGTGAAGAAGGCATCCACAAACTTATCATTCTACATATTTATGTCTTCGAATCTGCTCCTCTAGATTTGTAACTTGGCTTCCTTCACAACCTTGTTTTCTTCATAAATGTTCTTTAACTTATCCCAATTTTGCTTCGTTGTGTTGCACCCCATCATTTTGGTGAATTCTTTGTCTAATAAGGAGGCATATAAGGCATTTCTCGCCTTTCCATCACACTCTAAATTCTTCTTATCAGTAGGTGTTATAGTAACACCTTCAACAAAAGGAACAAAGCCGTTATCAATAGATTCAAAAACATCTAAATCAAGTACCATCATATATGGGAGCATTTTATTCTTCCATAACTAATAACTTAAGCCATCAAAAGTGGGAATGTCCTTGCTGTTAACACAATTCATCTTATCTATCATATCAATCAGTAGTAGAGATAAAAATTCACAACAGCAACAAATAACTTCAAATCAAAGCGAGCAAAATGGATCAACAAAGGGAACCTATTAAGCCCATCTCTTATGGCTAATGTTGAATTTGTTATTAACACCATCTCACACAGTTATGTGTAGATTTGATATTATGAATCCCATTGAGATGTAGTAAGGTTATTAGGAGAAACTGGTGAAAATAGGTCAACCCTAGCATTGAAGAGTCAATGGTAACCATGACTTTAAATTTTAGGGGTCAAGATTGACCATTGACCATCGACAGTTGACCTTAAATTTTAGGAATTAAATCCAACAATTAATTTGTAGGGCAACATATGGGAATTCATGATGACTGTTGATGATCGTGTAGCCCTAATCTCAAGGCTCTATAAATACCCCTATGTGTCTTGCAAGAAAGGTGTGTGCTACAAAACATTTAGAGAGCTAGCCAAAGAGAAAGGTGAATGGTAAACCTAGGGAAAAAGAGAGGTGAATAGAAAAGAGGAGGTAACCACTAGGCAAGGTACAACTAATCAAAGAGAGGAAGAAAGAATGCAAGGCAGCCAACCAAGGAGTGTGTAGCAACCACCAAGGAAAGAAGCAAGGTAGTCGGCCAAAAAGAGAGTAGTAGAATGTCCAGGAGGCTTCCCAATAACAACATGTCTAGGAGACTTCCCAGCAGCAATAACACATCCAAGAGGCTCCCAGTAGCAACAACACATCCAAAAGACTTCCCAACAGCAGCAACAGGTCTAGGAGGGTATACCAGCACTAGTAGCACATCTTTATATGTCCAAGAGGGTATACGAACAACAGCATGTTCCTGCACATCTAGAGGGATATACTAGTAGCAACAGCACATCTCTGCACGTCCAAAAGGGTATACCAACACCAGTAGCACCTTAGGAGGCTTCCCAGTAGTAGAAGTTTGCCTAAGAATGAAGTAAACAAAAAAACAAATTTGAATGTGTAGCAATAAATTAGTAGCCACCTACAGAAAGTGTAACAATAGGTCCAGGAATTATCTAGCAAATTTTCTATGGTGTGAGAAATTTGCTACAGAACACAAGGAGAACAACAATGGCACGAGAAATTTGCTACAGCATATAGGGAGGGCAACAGTGGCATGAGAAATCTGCCACAATGTGTAGGAAGAGTAGCAGTAGCATGAGAAAATTGCTATAGCACATGAGTAGAGCAATAACAACATGAGAAAATTGCTATAGCAACTGTGAGGTAAGAAAAATTGTTATAGTGTAATGGGAGAGCAGTAGCAATTCGAGAAAGCAATAACATCACGCACAAATAATAGCAGTGGTGTGAGTTGATAAAAGGAGTAGCATACATAGATAGTAGGAACAGCGTGTGCGAACAATAGGTGCGTGGACAGTAGGCACAACACATATGAATAGTAGGCAATAGCAACAACATGTGTAAAAAGCATTAATAGCACACGCATATGGACAAACATGACAGCTCGTACAAATTGCATTAGCAACGTGTGCAGACAGTAGCGGTAGTGTGCACAAATAGCATTAGTAACATGCATGGACTGTAGCAACAATGCATATGGACAATAATACTAGCATGTGTAGACAATAATAGCAACGCATGCTGGTAGCGATAGTAGAATATACTGGTAGCAATAGTAGTGCGTGCAAGTAGCAATAGAAGCAAGTCTTGTAGCTTCAGCAACTAAGGAAAAAACATGGCTGACAATAGAGGAGAGATCCTACTAAAGTGGTAGCAGGTGAGGTAACACTGGCAACGGATATAACAACACTAACAGTGAAGGAAGGAGAAGATCCTTATTATGTTTTAACAGTATACACATTGAGTGATCATTCTCCAAGAAAGGTTTTTTTCCATAAACTCTTAATAATTTGTTGAACAACAGGGTGAGATGCCCTTGGAGTGATCAGGAGATCATTATAAGTGGTTAAAGAGTAATCCTTCCACAAGTGGTTAAGGAATCATCCTTTCATAACCAAATTGTATCCCTTGATAATAAGAGTGGATTTTGTGATTTAGGTGGGATCCTATCACACCGTGGACATAACTCATATATTATGGGTGAATGACGTAAAAACTTTCATATGTATTTGGGTGTTTATGCATTGATTTATATTTGTACTATCGCATTCACATAAAAGAGAAAGATAAAAATTAGATCATCGGTTCTAACAAGCCATAAAGGTTAAATATAGATCGATTTTAAAAAGCGCATACTTACATCGATTCACCCGCCTTTCAATGTGAGACTTAAAACAGTCCTCATCAAATGGTATCAGAGCTGGTTCCTTTATTGATCCAATTTTTCTACTTTGAAGTAAGGTTATGCATTGTTATGTGAATTTTTATCTCTACTACTACTTGCAAGGGCATCCCTACATTTGATGGATAGCATTATTAGTTATGGAAGAATAGGATGCTCTCATATCTAATGTCCCTTAGTCTTGATATGTTTGAGTTTGCTATTAGTGGTTTCATCCTTGTTACTAAAGGTGATCCTAATCCTATGACACCAGCTGATAAGAAGAACTTGGAATGTGATGGAAAGTCAAGAAATGCCTTATATGCCTCCCTGTCAGATAAATAATTCACCAAGGTAATAGGGTGCAACACAGCCAAACAAACCTGGGACAAATCGAAGAACATCTATGAAGGAGACAAGGCTATAATGGAAGCCAAGTTACAAATCTAAAGGAGCAAGTTTGAAGATATAAAGATGCAGAATGATGAGACTAGGAATGCATTCTTTGCAAGAATCAATGAGATTGTGTTCTCCATCAAAGGCTATGAAGAGGAGTCCACAATGCCACTATAGTAAGGAAAATACTTAAAACCTTACCAGAAGCTTACAATGCCAAAGTCTCTTCCATAAAAGATAAAGATCTGGATAAACTACTTTAGATGACTTGCATAGCATATTGGTGGCTTATGAAATAAGAATAGCCCTAATAAAGAAAAAAAAATGGTCGATAGTGGAGAAGGAGCTAGCCTTCAAGGCAATGAAGAAGTTAAAGATTAAAGACTGAGAAGAAGAATCTGACAACTTTAGAGAAAAAGATGGTGATCCCCAACTAGATAAATTTTTGGCATGCATCACCAATAATATGAGGAAAGGAAAAGGGAAGTACAAAGGAAAATTACCCTTGAAGTTTTTTAGTTGTGATGACATAGGGTACTTTGTCGAAGAAAAAAAAGCAATTCTTCAAATCCAAAAGAAGAAATTATTTAAGTAAGCTAGACAAAGAGGATTTTGAAGAAGAAGTTCATGATGATTCTGATGATGATGCTACAAAGGATGTGCTAGTCACTCGAGTAGATGATGACAAAGAATTTTCAAGTGAGGAGGAATCAACAAATGAGGAAGAGGATGAGTTGTTGCAGTAACTTAAGAATGAGTTAAGAACTTATTTGTAAAAAAACAGCGAGCTAGAAAAAGAGGTAAAGCATCTCAAGAAGCTGTAAGAAAATTTTGTTGTTGATGAATCTAATCTCCAGGTGAAAGAAAATGAGTTTGAAGCAAAAGAAAACGAGTACTTAAAAGGGTTTGAGGAGCTGATTGTACTTGAGGCTAAGCAAGGCAAGATAGATGAAGATCTTGGCATTACGGTGATTACACAAGAGCAAAAGGTGCTAATTTTTCAAGCTAAGCTTCACAAGGTTAAGTTTGAGCTAAAGAAGTATAAAGAAAGCTTTATACAGGCCATAGAAATGAAAGGAAAGTCATCATCAGCAAGTGCCATCAAAGAGGCTGCTACTAGAAAGTTGGATGAGTGTCTAAGTAATCAAAGACCTTATTCTATAGGAAAAAAAAGGACTTGGCTACATTGAGAAACCGAATGAAAAGGTAGAAGAAAAGAAGAAAATTGTGTTTATACAAGCAAGCATAATGACATGATGTATTAGCGAAACTAACCCAAGTTAAAATGGTTTAGGAAAGATATGGTGGAAACTCCCATCCATAGAAGATAAACTATCAAAGATGGACAGAAGGTTGCCACACCAATTATTAAAGAAAGAAGACCCAAACTTGGTAAAAAAGTAAATCCAAGTTCAAAGGATTTTGCAAGAGTTGTGTAAGTATGGGTACAAGGCTAATACTTGTTAGAATATTCGACCTATAATAAAGAGGAATGTGAGGCAAGAGTCTAAGGGGAGACTTTGTCAAGAAAAGAGATAGTCTCAGGTGGAAATAAGTCATATTCCATTGAGAAACAGTTTTGATTTGTTGGGAAAGATTTGTGGAAGATGTGAAAGGGTTGGACACTGCTAAAGATTGCTTGGCATTACTGCCCGGTCAAGAAGTGCAAAGGAGAACACGCCAACCATTGTTGCCTAGTTAAAGAGTGGAAAGGAGAACACCTATACATGCTCCTACATTCAGCCAAAGAAGAAGAAGAAGAGAAATGTCTATAGTTATGGAAGTAGCCTTAAAAGCATCCAAGAAAGGAAAACCATGAATCCTAAATAGTGTCTACTCTTTACACATGACAAAAGATTCCAAGATGTTAAAGGTAGTAGCAAAATATGATGGAGGATCAGTCAAATTTGGCAACGATGGTGCCTTAAAGATTCAAGGTATCAGTGCTACTGAAATTAATGCAGAAATGTTGAAATCAAAGAAAGTACTTTATGTTGAAGGGTTAAAACACAATCTTATTAGTGTTAGCCAGCTATGTGATGATGGACATGAAGTTACTTTCAACAAAAGTGACTACATAGTAAAGAGACTAAGAGATAGTATTGTTCTTAGTAAGGGTGAAAGAACAAATAAAAACTTATATCAAGTTTCCAAAAGTAAAAAACACACGTTGCATGATCACTAAAGATAAGGATTTATTGCGGCATGAAAGATTGGGACATCTTGGAGAAAAGAGGCTGAACTTAAGTATTCAGCTATAACCTAAAGGCTAATGTATTCTCTAACTCCTCTCCCCTTCCTCTTCTATTTTTCTTTGGATTTGTTGTCAAAGGGGGAGATATTTTGCATAAATCCAAAGAGAGTATGCATTGATAAAAAAAGGGGAATAACTTGATGAATAAAGGGGAAGAAGCAGAAAGGGGAAGTAAAACCAGATTAAGAGAGATGCATGGTTCAAAGGGAGCTATGAATGACTATGTGTAGGGGATGTTGTGTATGGTTAGATTTAATGTGTTGCCAACAAATCCACAAGGGTAGATTGTTGAGCCTATCTTTGATGGCTAATGTTGGATTTGTTATCAATATTATCTCATATGGTTATGTGTTAATTTGATATTATGAATGCCGTTAAGATGTAGTGAGGTCATTAGGAGAAACTGGTGATGATAGGTTAACCATAGCATTGAGGAGTCAACATTAACCGTGACCCTAAATTTTAGGAGTCAAGATTGACCATTGACTATTAACTGTTAACACTAAATTGTAGGAACCCTAAATTTTAGGAATCAAATCTTGCCATTGATGGTAGGGCAACATGTGGGAATTAATGATGACCATTGATGATCATATAGCCCTAATCTCAAGGCTCTATAAATACCACTATATGTCTTCCAAGAAAGGTGTATGCTGTAGAAAATTGAGAGAGCTAGCCAAAGAAAGAGATAAGTGGTAAACTTAAGGAAAAAGAGAGGTAAATGGAAAAGAGGAGGCAGCCACCAAGCAAGGTGCAATGGGCCAAAAAGAGGAAGAAAAAATAAGGCAGCCGACCAAGGAGAGTGTAGCAATCACTAAGGAAAGAAGGCAAGGCAATCGGCCAAAAAGAGAGCAGCAGCACATCCATAAGGCTTCCTTGCACCAGCAGCACGTCTAGGAGGCTTCCTAGTAGCAGTAGCACATCCAAGAGACTTCCTAGCACTAGCAACATGTCCAGAAGGCTTCTTAACAGCACTAATAGGTCCAGAGGGTATACTAGCACCAGCAACATGTCCCTGCAGGTCTAGGAGGGTATACCAGTAGCAATAGCACATCCCTACACGTCTAGAAGGGTATACCAGTACTAGCAGCACCTCAGAAGGCTTCCTAGCAGTAGAAGCATGCTCAGGAATCAAGCAAAAGAAAAATCAGAACTCGAATCAGCAGCCACCTACAAAAAGTGTAGCAGTAGGTGCAAGGATCAACTAGCAAACCAGCAGTGGCACAAGAAATCTGCTACAGCACGCATGGAGAGCAGCAGCGGCGCAAGAAATCTGCTACAACGTGCAGGAAGAGTAACAGCAACCCGAGAAATTTGCCGTAGCATGCACGGAGAGCAACAGCGGTGTGAGTCATCCTTTCACAAATGGTTAAAGAGTCATCCTTCTACAACCAAATTGTATACCTTGATAACAAAAGTGGATTATATGATTTAGGATGGATCCTATCATACTATGGATGTAGCTCACACATTGTGGGTGAACCATGTAAAAACTGTCTTGTGTAGTTAGGTGCTTGTGCATTGATTTATATTTGTATTGCCATGCTTACATAAAGGAAGAAACAAAGATTAGATCATTAGCTCTAACAAGCTACAGAGGTTAAATCTGGATTGATTTATAAAAAGTGCATATCTCACACTAATTTACCCCCTTTCTTAGTATAAGGTCTAAAATGGTCCTCATCAAAACCAATTTTAATACCACTTGATGAGGACCTTTTTGGGTCTCTTAGTAAGAGGGTGAGGGAGTGAATCAATGTGAGATACTTACTTTTTATAAATTTTTTCAGATTTAGCTTCTGTGACTTGTTAAAGCCAATAATGCAATTTTTATCTTTCTTTTTTATATAAGAGCGACCATGCGGATATCAATCAAACACAAGCACCCATGAACCCATGACAATTTTTACGTGGTTCACCTATAATCTATGAGCTATGTCCACAATGTGATAAGATCACTCCTAAATCACATAGTTTGCTTTTGTTGTCAATGGACACAGTTATGATATAGAAGAATCACTCCTTAACCACTTATAATGATCTCCCAATCACTCGAGGGTTTGATCTCCTAATCACTTGATAAGTTGATCTCTTGATCACTCAAAGGTATAATCTCCCAATCACTAGAAGAGTTGATCTCCCGATAACTCTGAGGTTTGATCTCCCAATCACTAGATGAGTCGATCTTTGGATCACTCTAAAGGTCTCCTACCCTTTTTTAAGAAGTACATAAAGAGTATAGAATAAAACTTTCTCGAGAAAGATCACTCAATATGTACAGGCTACTGTTGCTGAAAATAGATCTTCTCCTTCCTTATTGCTAGTCTTTGCTCAAGCTTTGCCAGTCTCTTCTTTGCAAGTTCTCTCCCCCTGTTATTGGTGTTGCCTCAGTAGGTTCTCTCCTCTACTACTGGTGCTACCACCCCTCTTACCTCAGTAGGCTCTTTCCTCTTACTATCAGTGCTGCCTCTTTCAGCCTTAGCAGGTTTTCTTCCTCTATTACCAGTGTTGCCTTACCTACTACCTTGGCAGGTTTTTTCCTTTGCTGCTGGTGCTACCTCACTTATTACCTTGGCAAGTTTCCTCACCTGCCACCTTGGAAAGTTTCTTCCTTTACTGCTAGTGCTACCTCACCTGCTGCCTTGGTAGGTTTCTTCCGCTATTGTCGATGCTACCTCACTTGTTGCCTTGGCAGGTTTCTTCACTTGCTGAATCAGTAAGTTGCCTTACTTGTTGCCTTGGCAGGTTGCCTCCTTTATTGCCGCAAGCCACCGATCTTGCTGCTAGGGCATGTTTTTCTCCTTTACCACTACAAGTTGTTGGACTTGCTGTTAGGGAACATTTTGGTCCTTGCTGCTATAAGAAGCCAGACTTGCTACTAATCATGCTTGTACTTACTACTATTGTTGCCTACATATGTTGCTATTACTAGCTGTACTTGCTGCTATCACTACCTGCACGTATTGCTATTATTGCTCGTACTTTCTACTATCACTACCTGCACGTCTGCTATTGCTACTTACATGTTCTACTATCACTGCTTACATGTTTTGCTATTATTGCCTGCACCTTTTTGCTGTCATTGCCTACACATGTTGTTATTGTTGTCTACACATTCTGCTATTACTATATGCACATATTGCTATTGCTACCTACATATTTTGCTATCGCTGCCTGCACGTGTTGCTATCATTGCCTGCACATTTTACTATCATTGCCTACATTGCTGTCGTTGCTTGCACGTTCTGCTATCATTGCTCGCATGTTCTGCTATCATTGCACACACATGCTACAATCGCTACCTATGCTGCAATTGCTAGTATAGCCTATTGGACTTGCTACTAACATTTCAGTTGTTGGTATTGCCTACTGGACTTGCTGTTGGTGTATAACCTACTGGACGTGCTGCAATTACTGGGATTACCTGCTGGACTTATTGCAATTAATTCTTTCTTCATTTGGTTTAGCTGGTAGTTGCCTTCTTCTTTCTTTGGTGTGGTTGTTGCACACCTTCTCCCTTAGTTTGGTATGGCTATTGCAAGTCATCTCCTCTTTTTGGTGTGGTTGCTACACATTTTTTTCACCTTGGTACGGCTACTGTGCATTTTTCTTTGCTGGTTTGGTATAATTATTGGCTATTAGACCTTGTTCTCCCTTTAGTGGCTACCTCTCTCTTTACTGTTCACCTTTCCTTGCCTTAAGGTTTGCCGTTCTCTCTTTTTTGGCCAGCTTTCTCAAAATTCTGCAACACACACATTTATCTTAAAAGGTACATGAGGTTATTTATAAAGCCTTGAAATTAGGGTTGCATATTCATCAATGGTCAGCATTGATTCCCAAAAGTTGCCCTACAATCAATGGCCAGATTTGATTATTAAAATTTAAGGTCAATGGTCAACATTGTCTTCCTAAAATTTAAGGTCAACGGTCAAGAGGCAACTGTCAACTTTGACTCTTAAAATTTAAGTTCAACGATCGACATTATTTCATTGACTTTAGGGTTGAATTGCCATCACCAATTTTGCCCAATGACTTCTATGCATCTTAACGACATTTAAACATCAAATCAACATGAATAACAATGTGAAATACGGTTGACAACAAATTTAACATTAGCTATCAAAGATAAGCTCAACATGTATATATTAGGTGGTGAGAATATGGTGAATATGATCTTTTTGTGTTAGATAAGGGGCTAAGAAATCATGAAAGATGTGTGTGGCAACGTACATTCTTTATTTTAAGGCTAATGAGGGGAAATAGTGATTACCTTACTCATTGGGTGTTTATTAATCTATAGTAGGTGTTTATGCCCTTGTTGACAACTGATGAAGGACATAAGAGGAGATGACTCAACAAGCCTTGCTTTTTTGTATAAATGTGCCCTAGCTTTTGTTTGCTTTGAAATGACAAAGCCTTTTTTACTTCCAGAATTCTAAGTTTTCTAAGGATTTATTCCCAATTAGGATGCGATGCATCCTTATGACCTTACTTATAATCTTAGTATAAATCCTATCACAAAATTTTCCTTCTGTAATGAAGTTCCCGACTTCTCCCTAGGATCTATTAGTTTGTGATACTGAGAGGAGGGTGAATCAGTATCACCACAATTCGGAATTCACAGGTAAGTGAACAACTATAACCTCTTCTTAAAAAAACCTCTTTCTCAGACTCGACTAAGGTGAATTTATTGCTACCTACTAATCACAATAGCCCCTAAAGTCACCTTTCAGACACTTTGCCTAATAAACAATTCAGATGTTCTTGTTTAGGTCTTCGTTAGGTTATGGGTTGGCTAATACTTTAGCTGTATTCACAACTCAATTCAAAATACAAAACGTAAAGCAAATTAAGGACACACGAGATTTACGTGTTTTCTTCAACATGACATACATCCACAGTGGTAGGGACTCTCCCTTACTGAGACTATCTACTATACTTAAGAATTCTAGTTACAATGGATGTCTTAATTCTCTGCTTCTTTCAATATTGCAATTACTAAGCAAGTACAATACAAAGAGTGTCACTTATTGTGTCTACCCTTCTTCTAGCTTGTCTTGCCTCTGTTGAATTGAAAGGCTGCTCCACTGCCGCTTAGAAGTTCACCGTAATGCTCTTTAACTTCTCTTAAAGAAGTTTGAAAATACGTTGAGTTCTTTCAATACTTCGCCGAATTCCTTCTCTACGTTGTTTCACACAACTCTTACTTTCACTGTCTCACTGTCTCCCCATCTCCTTATGTCATGATCTCACTGTCTCACGGCTCATTTGTCTGTTTCTCTCTTTCTTCTCATCAGATTTCTCTTTCTTCATTGGATTTCTCTTTTTCGTTCACCCACTTGGTCGGATTTCCTCCCTTTTCTCCCGGTGGTCTGCTTTTTTTTGTTCTGCCATCCAGCCTTCTTCGGTTGTTCCTGGTTTTCTCTCCCGTCGACCAATTTCTTTGTTTTTTCGACCGTCTATTTCTCTCTCTTCCAACGTTTAGTCTCCCTCACGGTTTTGCTATACAGCTTTGTTGTTTGTTTCAACTGCACTCCCTTTCGACCCCCTGTTCTGGCATTTTTCTCTTTCGGGCGTTTCTCGATTTTTCTCTCTCTTTACTGTTGACGGTTTTGGCCATGTTTTCTCTCCTTCCCCGGTGGTCTCTGGTCAGCCCGGTCGTTGCCTCTTTTCCCTTCGACGACTACCCATTTTCTCTCTCTTTCCCTTTTCTGCCAATGGTCTCTCTCTTCTTTGGACTGTCAGATTTCTCTCTCTCTCTTCGTCCAACGGCTTTATTGTACAGCTACTATTCAGAATGACTACTCTTTTCTTTTGCAGGTGGTGTTCTTTTGTGTAGGGTTTGTTATTCTCTTTGGTTGGTCGGTTGTCTATGTTTTGCTGAATGCTTAATATTACCGACACCCTGTTCTCTGTCTTTCAAGACCATTATGTACTCTACTTCATGAAACCCCAATATGGCTTATGTGGTGAATTTACTTTCTTGCCCTTCTGTGTGATTTTAACTTTTTTCCCTTCCATGTGACTTCAATTTACTTGCACACATAAACCTAGTTGACAACAATTACAACCCATACAAGGCTGTGGGAATAACAATCTACCCCCTTGTAATTGTTATCAATATTTATAACAAAGGCTATTATTCAACAATTGCAATTTCAACTCCCCCTAAATATGCACTCCCCCTTTATTAATAGTTCCCCCTGCACTGTTGCTTCTCTCCCCCTTTGCCAACCAATTACAAATCTAAAAAACTCGTAAAGTAGAGATGGAGGATTCACCTGAACTTCAAGCTTGAGGAGGCATTTGCACAGATAGACTTAATCTGTGCTTTTCAAACAACTCTGTGGACAGAGGTTTAATTAGAATATCTAAAATTTGACCTTTAGTGCCAACATACTCCAAGTAACTTGTACCCTATTCCACTTGATCTTTGATGAAGTGATACCGAATGTCAATATGCTTGCTCCTCGAATGTTAAACTGGATTCTTGCTAGGATCAATAACACTTTGATTATCACAAAGTATACTCACTGGTAACTTCACTTCAACACCCAAGTCTGCCAATCGTCTTAGCATCCATATCACCTGTGTACATGCTACACAAGTAGCCATATACTTTGCCTTAGCAGTGCTCAAAGCAATACTGTTCTACTTTCTACTTAACCATGCAACACACTTTGAACCTAAGTAGAAGCTGCAGCCATTAGTTGATTTTTTGTCATCTATACTTCCTACCCATTTTGCATCAGTGTATGGTTATAGTTTAACAAAATCTATGGCTGGATACCACAAACCCATTTCCAGTGTTCCTTTGAGGTACCTTAGGATTCTTTTCACTGCCAACACATGAGATTCCTTAAGATCAGCTTAGAACCTGCTGGCAGCGCACACAGCTTGCATAAGATCAAGCCTTGATGCTGTAAGGTACAGAAGGCTCCCTATCATCTTCCTGTATTCTGTAGGGCTTGTACTCCTTCCCTCTTGATCTTTTGTTAACTTGTAGCCCACTATCATAGGGGTACTAACAAGTTTGCTATCCTCCATGCCAAACTTTTTCAGCATCTTTTTGGCATATTTCTTCTGAGAAATAAAGATACCTTCTTCACACTGCTTTATCTGTAATCCAAGAAAGTATGTCATTTTTCTAATCAATGACATCTCAAATTTCTCACTCATCTTCTGTGTAAATTCTTAGCATAGCTCAGAGTGATCCCCTCCAAAGATGATGTCATCTACATATACTATGGTTATCAGCTGGCCTTTCTCTGAGTTGAACAAATACAGATTATTATCAACTGTTCCTCTTCTGAAGTTCAACCTTCTTAAGTACGCATCTAGCCTACTATGCCATGCTCTTGGAGCTTGCTTAAGACCATACAAGGCTTTCTTCAGCTTACACACATATGTCTCATCCTCACTAATTTGTACTCCATCAGGTTGTTTAATACACTTCTTCTTTCAGGAGCCCATTCAGAAAGGTAGATTTCACATCCATTTGATAGACTTTATACCTCTTATGTGCTGCCAAAGCTAAGAACATTCTGATAGTTTCTAACCTTGCCACTGGTGCAAAAGTTTCATCAACATCTACCCTTTTATCTGAATGTAGCCTTTGCAAACCAGCCTGGCCTTGTTCCTCACCACCTTGCCATCTTCATTATGTTTATTCCTAAACACCCATTTTGTTCCTATGACATTCTTATCAGTGGGTCTTGGAACCAGCTCCCATGTATCATTCTTCTCAATTTGATCTAGCTTCTTATTGATAGCTTTGACCCAGGCTTTGTCTTAAATAGCCTCTTCAATAGATTTAGGTTCCACTTATGAGAGTAAAGCAGTAGCTCCCACAATTCTTCTTCTTGTTGTAACTCCTGCTGATGGGTCTCCTATGATTTGATCTCCTTGATGAGCACTGATCTATATTTCCTTGTCCTTCTTCTTTGCACTGTCTTAGTTACAAGTAGATCTCTTTCTTCATCTTCAGACTCACTCTTCTCCGAGTCTGAACTTACTTCTTGTTCTTTTTCTTCAGGTTGGTTTGATTCTTCATCTACATTAAAGTGATCTTCTTCTTTGTCCTCAGCTTCTCCATTCTGTATTGTTTTCCAGTTCTCAACTATTCTTACATCACTGGAAGTGATCACTTCTCCCAACTTATATAGGAAAACTCTGTAACCTTTTGTCTTTTCTGAGTATCCCATAAAGATGCCTTCATCAGACTTAGTGTTGAATTTTCCCAATTTTTGCTCCTTGTTCTTTATAAAACATAGGCTGCCAAAGACTCTGAGATACTTAGCTGTTGTCTTCTTCCTACTTCATAGCTCATATGGAGTCTTATCAATATTAGGCCTTAGTAATACTTTGTTTAGTATATGCACGACTATAAATGTTGCTTATGTCTAAAATCTTGTGTGAAGCTTGGATTCCATGCTTGAGGTGTTCTGTTGAGGTGTTCTTACTGTTGCCATTTGATGATGAATTCCATGCTTCTCAAGATAAGCTTCAAAAGCTTTATTTGTAAATTCAGTGCCTTGATTTGACCTCAATACTTTGATCTTCCTTCCACTCTCATTTTCAGCCAATCTTCTATATCTCTTGAAGCAATTCAAAACTTATGACTTGTGTTTAAGGTGCATGAGGCAGGTCTTTCTCGGATAATCATCAACAAACAAAATGAAGTACCTCTCACCTTTTAACCCTTTTTTCCCATTGACACAAATTAGTATGCACAATGTCAAGTACTGCTTTAAAATTGAACTCTTTGGTCTTGTATTGCTTTTTGGAATGCTTTCCTTTAGAGCATGCTGAGCAAACATACTCTCTCTCTCTCTCTCTCTTGAGGTCAAAAATGTCTCTGATTTCATGAGTAGTGGTCAGTTTCCTCATGTTCTACTGTGATAAGTATCCTAACCTCCTATGCCAGAGTTGATTTTCTTCTTCTTTGGTGAGTAAACAACTGCTTGTCTTGTCCTTATCAATCACATATAAATTTCCAGCTGTTCTCTTCCCAATTGCAACAGTATTGCTTTCTTTACTTTTTACCTAGCAACCTGTTTTTGTGAATATCACTTTGTGGTCATTGTTGCATAATTGGCTGACAAATGCTAGATTATATTTGAGTCCTTTAACATGCAGAACATCTTTCAGCTTTCCTTTTCCAATATTCACTGACCCCTGACCACTGATGCTGAGTGAATCATCATTGCCAAACTTCACTCTACCTTTTCTTGATTTATTTAGCTTTGACAATTTACTCCTATCTCCTGTCATCCACTATCAAGGATCCATTGCTTATCCTTGCAATCAGCCTTTAGTGCAATTTCAACTATATTAGCTACCTCCCATTTTGCTCTGTATTCCTTCTTTTGAACTGGCTGGAAGATAGCTTTCTCCTTTTTCACAGCTTTGACTGCACCATTTGTCTTTATTGTGCCATTGAGTGCCTTCTCTTACTCAGAGAGAAGTGTTATGCATCTCTTAGCATTATGGCCATACTGCTCACACCTTTCACACTACTCCAAGTCTGCCAATATAGCAAACTTTTTCTTTGAAATCACTGGTTTGGGCCTCTACCAACAATCCTTCTCAGTATGTCCTTGCCTTTTACAGTATGTGCAAGAACTCACGATAGGTGTTCTCTTCTGGATTCTATATTGTCTCCCCTTGTATGCAGCATTGTATCTTCTCAAGTTAGAGACATATACTAGTCTTCTCTACCAATAGTTAATTACCTTATGACCCCAAACTCCACAATAAAGGCAATGACTTTGAAACTACCTCTTCTTGGGTCTGATCACAGCTTGTTTTTTTTTTCTGTTCATCACTTGCTATATAGGCAACGTAGCTGGCTTCTTTGCTTGTGTGACTTTCATTTTAGTCACCTTTTTCTCCTTCTTCTATTCAGTTTTAACCCTTTGCTAGCTGACTTTGTTTTCTCTGAGATGTAGCAGCTATGGGCTACTGCTCCTTAACCACATACATCATTTTTGGCCCTGGCTTTGGTTTGATAACTGTCTTCTCTTCTTCAGTTATCTTCACCTAAGTCATGGCCTTCTCTTTCAACTTCTGTGGCAAAGTCTCATTCTTTTTTTCTCTTGCAGAGCTTGTTTCTCCTACCACTTCAAACATCTACAAGTTTTTCTCACTCTTTTTGAGTTGTTGTTGAAGTCTTAACAACTCTATCTCCATTTCTTCAATTGTTGAAGTCCTTGAGCTAAGCTCTATTGTAAGGTCTTCACATATTTTGATCTGTTCTTCAAATCTTCTCTTCAAGTCAATATGTTCAGCCCTTATTTCATCATTTTGACTTTTAACTTCCTCAAACTTTGCTTCAACTTGTTTTATATGAGCCTCTAACATTTTTATAGTTCTGCCATTTTTTATTATCTCATTTGAAGCTGCTTTTAGCTCAGCTTCAAGATCTGGCTCTTCTTCATCAGCCTGTTCTTCCTCTTTAGAGGTTAAGCTACCACCTTATGCTGATACCATAAAGACATACTCATTTGATGAGTCTTCATCTTCCTCCTCATCGGCTTCTTTTGTCTAAATCACATAACTCTTGAATAAGCCACTCTTCTTCCTCTGTGGGTTGGCACTCTTCTTGCTAGACTTCTTCGATTGGAATGATGATCTTCTCCATCTTGAATTTTGCTTATCATCACCATCCTCATCTTCATCATCAAGTTTCACTTTGCACTAAGAAGCAAAGTGTCCAGTCTGCCTACAACGATAACATCTTAAGGACAATTGTCCTTTTCCCTTTTTAGACCCCTTTTTGAATTTCCTTGTGAAATAAGCTAATACTTCACCTTCACTTTCTTCCTCCTCCTCCTCCTCCTCCTCATCATCATCATCACAAGATGATTCTTCTTCTTCTTTTATCTTTAAGTGCTTCATAATTTTGAAAGCTGCCTCCTTTGATACCTTCGTTGTTGTAGAGCTTTCAGCTGACTTTATCCTCATCTCATATGCAATGAGATTGCACCAGAGATCATGCAAAGACATAGAATTGAGATCTGTACTCTCCTCTATGGTTGCTACCTTTGAGGTAAACCTCTTAGGCAGAATTCTCATAATTTTCTTCATAATTGATGAGTCCTTCTTTTTCTTCCCATGACTTCTAAGGTCGTTTACAGCATCAATAACCCTGGTGAAGAACTCTTGGACTGTCTCATTTTTCTGCATTCTAAGAGATTCATATCTCTCCTTGAACACTTAAAGCTTAGCCTCCTTCATTCTGCTATCACCTTCATAGATTTTCTGCAATCTGTCCCACATCTCCTTGGCAGATTTGTAGTCCATCACTTTAGCATACTTAACATCTATTAATGTTGAAATGATGACGTTTGAGGCCTTCCCATTTACCTCAAATTGCCTTAACTCCTCTAGCGTAGGGTCTTTACCTTCTTTTGGAGCCACAAAACCCTCCTATACACATTTCACCACATTCATGCCCATGGTTGCAAATACCACTTGCATTCTTGCTCTCCACATATGGTAATTGGTTCTGTTGAAGATAGGAACCTTCTTGCTATAAGTGGTGCTAGTACTAGCACCGACTTCCATTTTTCAGTATGCTAAACAAGTCAAACTTTTAAATCCCTTTAAACTAGTACACCAAGCTGTTAACCTTCAAACTAGTGAACCTGTGCTCTGATACCAATTGAAGTTCTCGACTTCTCCCTAGGATCTACTAATTTGTGATGTTGACAGGGAGGTGAATTAGTATCACCACAATTCGCAATTCACAGGTAAGTGAATAACTTCAACCTCTTAAAAGCAAACTCTTTCTCAGACTTGACTAAGGTGAATCTATTGCTACTTACTAATCATAATAGTTTCCAAAGTCACCTTTCAGACACCTTGCCTAATAAACAATTCAGATGTTCTTGTTTAGGTTTTCGTTAGGTTATGGATTGGCTGATACTTTAGCTGCGTTCACAACTCAATTCAAAACACAGAACGTAAAGTAAATTAAGGATGCACGAGATTTACGTGGTTCTGTCAACGTGATGTACATCCACAGTGGTAGGGACTCTCCCTTACCAAGACTATCCACTATACTTAACAATTCTAGTTACAATAGATGTCTTAATTCTCTACTCCTTTCAATATTACAATTACTAAGCAAGTACAATACAAAAAGTGTCACTTACTGTGTCTACCCTTTTTCTAGCTTGTCTTGCCTTTATTGAATTGAAAGGCTGCTCCACTGCCGCTTAGAAGTTCAACGGAATGCTCTCTAACCTCTCTTGAAAAAGTTTGGAAATACATTGAGTTCTTTCAATGCTTCACTGAATTCCTTCTCTACGTTGTTTCACACAACTCCTGCTTTCACCATCTCACTATCTCCCCATCTCCTTGTCTCACAATCTCACTGTCTCACGGCTCGTTTATCCATTTCTCTCTCTCACTGTCCAGCTAGATTTCTCTCTCTTGTCGCCAAATTTCTCTCTCTTCCCTCTTAATTTCTCTCTCTTCATCGGACTTCACTTTTCCATTCACCCACTTTGCAGGATTTCCTCCCTTTTCTGCCAGTGGTCTGCTTATCTTCGTCTTGCCATCCAGCCTTCTTCAGCCTTTCCCAGTTTTCTCTCCTGTTGATCGGTTTCTATGTTTTTCAGATCGTCTGTTTCTCTCTCTTCCAACGTCTAGCCGTCGAATCTCTCTCACCCGTTCCCAATCTGGTCTCATCTCACCCGTTCTAGTTTGGATCTAGTCTCCCTCACGGTTTTGCTGCACAACTTCACTATTCATTTCAGCTACACTTCCTTTCGACCCTCTATTCTGGCATTTTTCTCCTTCGAGCATTTCTCGATTTTTCTCTCTCTTTACTGCCAATGGTATTTTGGTCGTGTTTTCTCTCCTTCGGTGGTCTTTGTTCAGCCCGACCATCGCCTCTTTTCCCGTCAATGACTACTCGTTTTCTCTTTCTTCCCTTTTCTGCTAACGGTCTCTTTCTTCTTTGGACTGTCGGATTTTTCTCTCTTTTTGTCCAACAGCTTTACTGTGTAGCTACTGTTCACAACAACTACTCTTTGCTTTTGTAGGTGGTGCTCTTTTGTGTAGGGTTTCTCTTTGGTTGGTCGGTTGTCTAGGTTTTACTGAATGTTCAATATTGCTGACACCCTGTTCTTTATCTTCCGAGACCATTATATACTCTACTCCATGAAACCTTAATATGGCTTACGTGGTGAACTTACTTTCTTGCTCTTCCGTGTGATTTTACCTTTTTGTCCTTCCATGTGGCTTCAATTTACTTACACACATAAACTTAGTTGACAACAATTACATCCCATGCAAGGCTGTGGGAACAACATGTAATAAATTTGTTATATGGTGGTCATTCCTTAAAATTCTTATATTTTTATTTACACATTTATAGGTGTTTCATTTAACCAAAATTCTAAAATATTGTTTAAGGATATTGAGGCTATAAAGGCCTTTCTTTTAAAGAGGCTTGTAAATAAGCCAAAGGAGAAGAATTTAAATCATGTCACAAAAGATATTAGCTTGGAGTGCTCTAGTAATTGTATAGAGATATCACTTAAAACACTTTATCCTATTATCCATGGTTAAGATAACAAATGAAATGAGTTAGGCTAATAAGGAAGCCAATATAACTAAAGGTTTGCATTGAGGAGCTTTTCTTCTTCTACCCTTATTGTTGATATAAAAATGTCTAAGGGGAAAGGATAATCCTCTAAGCAATTGCCTTTAATTGCTTTATCACCAATTGAAGCTTCTAAGGATAAAAGGGAATATCTTGAAGTGGTTAAGGTTCTTTAGGATTCTTCTATGAGTGACCAAGCATTAATTAGTATTGCTCATGAGGACGATGCTTGCCAATTTATGGTTAAGTGGAAGGACTTTGCATCACCAGTAATCCAAGAGGCTTTCCAGTAGACTAGTAGCACCTTAGAAGGCTTCCCAGTAGTAGAAGCACATCAAGGAATCAAGCAAAAAATTATAATGTGCAATAGCAATCTGGGAGTCAAGAAAAAAATAAGAACGTGCAGTAGCGAGTTGTGCAACAACAAGTTATGTAGTAGTAGGTCCAGAAATCAAGTAGAAAATCAAAATGTGCAGCAACAAATTGTGCAATAGCAGGTTGTGCTGCAACAGGTTCAAGAATTAAGCAACACCAGTAGAACTTGTAGTAGCAGGAGCAATTACAAATGTCCTTACACATCCAAGAGGGTATACCAGTACCAGAAGCACATCTAGGAGGTCCTTGCACTAGCAAACCAGTAGCCCTGCTCCAATAGCACCAATAAGAGGCCCTTACACCAGCAGTATGTCTAGGAAGCTATATCAGTACAAATAGCAGGCACAATATTTGTAGCAATGCAAGCGGATAGTAGCAGCAGTGCGTGCAGACAACAGTAATAGCACTAGTGGATAGCAACAATAGCAGCGACACCTGCGAATGGCAATAGTAGTCCGTGCACGTGTGGACAGCAGCAGCAATGCATGGGGAGAGCAGTAGCAACACATGTAGAGAGCAATAACAACACGTGCTGATAGTAACAGCAGGGTGTATAAACAGTAGCAACAAAGTGTGCAGACAATAATAGTAATGCATAGCAGCAACAAAGCATGCAGACAGTAATAACAATGTATGCAGATAATAACTACAGAGTGTGTGGACAATAATAGCCGTGCGGACAACAGCAGTAAAGTGTGTGGGCAGTAGCAGTGTAGGCAAACATCAGCAACATAACATATAGATAGCGATAGCGACGTGTGCAGACAATAATAGTCGTGTGTGCAAGCAGTGATAATAGCACATGTAAACAGCAACAACAGAGGAGAAACTTGTCCTAGCAGCACATTCGGCAACTTGCAACACTAATAACAGTAGAAGAGAAAATGTGCTACACAGCAAGTTTGGTAGTTTACAGTAGCAAAGGAGTAAACATGCCCGATAGCAGGTTCAATAGATTATAGTAGTAGAGGAGGCAACTTCCTAAGACTGTAGGGGAGATAGCATCGGTAGTAGAGGAGAGATCCTGCCAATGTAGCAAGTGAGGCAACACTGGTATTAGGAGTAGAGATAACTTACAGCAGAGATAACCTATAAAGAAGAGACTGGAAAAGCCTAAGCAAAGACTAGTAGTGAGGAAGGAAAAGATATATATTTTGCACTGACAGTCTGTACAGATTGAGTGATCATTCTCTAGGAAAGATTTCATTATAAACTCTTGATAAACTTGTTGAAAGGGTAGGATACCCTTGGAGTGATTGGGAGATCAATCCATTATGTGATTGGGGGATCAACTTAGTGATCGGGAGATTATTGTAAGTGGTTTGGGAGTGATGCTTCCATAAGTGGTTAAAGAGTGATCCTTCCATAACTAATTTGTCTCCCTTGATAACAAAAGAAGATTGTGTGATTTAGGAGTAATCCTATCACATTGTGAACATAACTCACACATTGTGGGTAAATCACGTAAAAATTTCCATGTGTTCTTGGGTTCTTGCATTTGACTGATATCCATACAGTTGTTCTTATATAAAGAAGAAATAAAAATTGGATTATTTGCTTTAACAAGTCACAGAGGTTAAATCTAAATAGATTTATAAAAAGCAAATATATGAACTGATCACAATTATTTTATTATTTGGTTACTTACCATGTCCGAGCATGCAAAATGGTTGTGTCAAAAGATATATTTCTACATTATTCTTATTTTTGAGTGATTTTGATGCTAAGATAATGAAGTTTACATACAAAGATGGTAGCTTCCAATTTAAATAAGATGCATTATGGCTTTGATTATTTGGATTTGCACCTTAATGTATTATTTTATTAAACTTAAATTCTAATGGGATCTACAGGAAAATTTTGATTACAGGACTAGATTGGATGGAAAGCGATTTGATCCTGAACAATCGTTGGGTTCCACTATCAATCAGTTACAAACTCATTCTAACAGATTTGGACCACAGAAAATTTTTGGTATAGATGGAATGTTTAGTAAACATTAATTGTCCATTTTTATTAGTGCATTATTTCAGCAATTTTATAGGAAAATGAAATGTCAAGAGTCAATAGTTACTCTTACGGGTGATAATGAGTTTTAATTTTGGTTTATGACTATTAATAGAATTGTCTATAATTAAGTTTATTTCAGTTTTAGAAGGGCAGACTACAACCTATAAATAAATCATTTTATTGCTTGTAAGTATGATATATAGAATCGAGAATAAAGTCTCTCTTTAGAAATTATTTTTTTTTTCTCCACAAGTCCATAGTTTGCAACCAACAATTTTTTTTAACAAATTGATATCAGAGCAACGATGGGGAGTGTAATCAATAATGTGCAGCTGCCCCGATTAGCAAAGGTGAACTATGAGAATTGGAGCATCCAAATGAAAGCTCTTCTCGATTTTGTGGATTGTTGGGAGGTGGTTCAAGAAGGTTTCGAAGAACCAGAATCTACCGCAGGATATACAGCAGCTCAAAATAAGGCGTTGAAAGAAACACAATCAAAAGATAAGATGGCATTGTACATGCTGTTCCAAGCTGTTGATGAGTTGGGCTTTGAGAAGATTGTGAGTGTGAAAACTTCAAAAGAAGCATGGGACATCTTGGAGACTGCGTACAAAGGAACCGACCAAGTTAAACAAGTTCGCCTTCAAACTCTTCCCTACAAGTTGGAAGGCATGACGATGAAGGAGTCGGAAGGTGTGTCCAATTACATCACGCATGTTCAAACCATGGTGAATCAACTCAACTGAGACGGAGAAAAGTTGTCTGATGTGCGGGTCGTGGAGAAGATTCTGAGGTCGTTATCCGACAGTTTTGAGAATGTGGTATATGCCATAGAAGAGTCAAAGGATCTAGCAATGTTCACAGTCGATGAGCTTGCCGGTTAACTTATGGCACATGAATATCGTGAGAAGAAGGAGGAGGAGGAGACACTTGAGCAGACACTTCAAACCAAGCATCGATCAATGACGAAAAGATATTCTATTCTCAAAACTTTCGAGGTAAATGGTGTGGCCATGGTGGTCGAGGAAATAGTCGCAGTGGGAAAAGCCGCGGTCAAGAAGGGTATCATGAGGAGAAGGGGCAATCAAACCAATAGGATTGGCGTGGAAGAGGTGGTCAATCAAATCATTCCAACATCAAGTGCTACAAGTGTGGCAAATATGGTCACAATGCGAAGGATTGCAATTCCGATAAATGTTACAATTGTGGAAAGGTAGGGCATTTTGCAAAAGAATGTCAAGTCGAGAAAAAGTGGAAGAGACAACCAACCTAGCCACGAAAGATGAGGTGAAAAAAGGTTTTCTCTTAATGGCATATAACAAAGTCAACACCGACAACGATACGGTGTGGTGCCTCGACACGGCTGCAAGCAACCATATGTGCAGGCACAAGCATTGTTTCAGAGAGATGCGAAAGGTTGAAGCTATATCTGTATCGTTTGGAGATGGCTCAAAGGTTGAGGTCAAAAGCCAAGGTACGATTTATTATTTACAAAAGGATGCTTTAGTTGGGTCAATCCAAGATGTGTATTACGTACCAGACCTCAAGAGCAACATTTTAAGTATAGGGCAACTCGTGGAGAAAGGTTATTCTGTTTTTATGAAAGACTGGATATTACTATTGAAAGACAAGCAAGGGCGTTCAGTCGCTCAAGTTGAAATAGGGAGAAATCAGATGTAGAAACTGAATTTGAGAAGTGTACGAGAAAAATGTTTGCAAGTCAACGTAGAAGACAAAGCATCACTATGGCATCTTCGTTTTAGTCACCTACATCATGAAGGCCTAAACAAGTTGGAAAAGAAGAACATGGTGCATGGACTATCGGACATGGAATATGAGGGAAATGTTTGTGAAGAATGTGTGCTTGGAAAGCATGCGAGAATGTCATTTCAAAAGAAGGCAAAATATCGGGCTAAGCAACCTCTCGAGTTGATTCATTTCGACATATATGGACCAATCACCCCCGAATCTTTCAGCGGCAAAAGGTATTTAATTTCCTTTATTGATGATTTCTCACGAAAAATTGGGGTTTACTTTCTGAAAGAAAAATCCGAGGTTATCAAGGTGTTCAAAAAATTCAAAGTGCTAGTGGAAAAGGCAACCGGTAGACACATCAAATCTATATGATCCGATAGAGGTGGCGAGTACACTTTGACGGTTTTCATGGAGTATTGTGAGGAGCATGGCATAAGGCGATTTCTAACCGTACCATACTCTCCACAGCAAAACGGTGTGGCCGAGAGGAAGAACTAGACCATTCTCGACATGGTTCGGTCAATGCTCAATAGCAAGAAAATGCCAAAGGAATTTTGGGCGGAAGCCGTGCAATATGCCGTCTATGTTCAAAATCGGTGTCCACATGCGAAGTTGTATGATCAAACACCACAAGAGGCATGAAACAGACAAAAACCGATAGTCTCTCATCTCAAAGTATTCGGCAGTTTGGCCTATGCGCACGTGCTGAATCAGCGAAGAACAAAGCTCGAAGACAAAAGCAAAAGATATATTTTTATTGGGTATGATGAGAAAACAAAAAGACAAGCTATTCGATCCGATAAGCAAGAAGATTCTAGTGAGCCGTGATGTATGAGTTCATGAAGCAAATGAGTGGGATTGGAATAAAGCAATAGAGGATATCATCAAAGTTGGAGAATCATCAACTACTATATCAACAACCATACCGGAAAATTCTAAAATTGTTGATGATGAAGATGAACCGCGACAACCCAAAATGTGAAGTTTACAAGATTTGGATGATTCGACAAATGAGGTACACCTTGTATGTCTTTTGGTGGATTCCGAGAATATAAGTTTTGAACAGGCGGTGTGAGACAAGAAGTGGCAAACTACCATGGACGAGGAGATTAAAGCAATAGATCGCAACAACATATGGGAGTTAGCAAAATTGCCGAAAGGCACTCAGCCCATTGGTGTCAAGTGGGTGTTTAAGAGAAAGATGAATGCTTAAGGGGAGATAGAATGGTATAAGGCGAGACTTGTAGCAAAGGGATACAAGCAGAAGGCGGGAATCGACTATAACGAGGTGTTTGCTCTCATTGCAAGAATGGAGACAATCAGATTGCTCATTTCACAAGCGGCTTAATTCAAATGGCCGATATTACAAATGGATGTCAAGTCAGCATGCTTGAATGGTGTGCTTGAAGAAGAAGTTTATATCAAACAACCACCCGGGTACATGAAAATCGGAGAAGAAAAGAAGGTGTTGAAATTGAAGAAGGCACTTTACAGATTGAAGCAAGCACCGCGGGCGTGGAATACTCATATCGATACATACTTCAAGGAGAACAGGTTCGAGCAATGTCCCTACGAACATGCCCTTTATGTGAAGAAGAGTGAAGGTAATATGTTATTTGTTGCTCTTTATGTTGATGACCTCATTTTTATGGGGAATAATAATGGAATGATACAAAATCAAGAGCACAATGACACGGGAATTCGAGATGATAGATTTGGGCTTGATGAATTTTTTCCTTGGTCTGGAGGTAAGACAAGGAAAGATGGGTATCTTTGTATCCTAAGAGGCATATACAAAGGAGATTTTGAAGAAGTACAAGATGGAGTCTTGCAATCCAGTTTCAACACCAATGGAACCGGGTGTAAAACTCTCTAAGTTTGATGGAGGAGAATGAGTCGACGCAAGCAAATACCGGAGTTTAGTGGGAAGCCTTCACTATCCCACATGCACAAGACCAGACATTGCATTGAGTGTCGGCATTGTAAATCAGTTCATGGAGGAGCCAGTTTGTTCACATTGGAAGTCGTTGAAGCGAATCCTACGGTACATCCAAGGAATAGTGTCACTTGGGTTATTCTATACAAATGTGACAAATTACAAGTTGGTCGGGTACTCTGACAGCAATTGGTGCGGAGACTTGGATGATTAGAAAAGCACATCAGGTTGTGTTTTTTATGGGTGACACGGCGTTTACCTGGCTTTCAAAGAAGTAATGGATTATGACACTCTAGACATGTGAAGCTGAATATGTGGTAGCATCTTTGTGTGTCTGTCATGCGATATGGCTCAGAAATTTATTGGACAAGTTGGAGCAATAACAACTCGGTGCAACTGTGATATGAGTTGAAAACAAATCAGCAATTGAGTTGAGTAAGAACCCGGTGAATCATGAGAGAAGCAATCATATTGACGTTCACTTTCACTTCATCCGAGATCAAGTGAAGGAAGGAAGTGTAGAATTAGTGTACGTGGCAAGTCGGGACCAAGTCGCGGATATCTTCACGAAACTGCTACCGACGATACTTCTCGACAACTGTAAAAGACTGTAAAAGATTGATCGGCATGAAAGATGGCAGAAGCATTTAAGTTTATGGGAGAGTCTTGTTAAATAAACATTAAATATTTATTTTTATTAATGCATTATTTCAGCAATTTTATAGGAAAATGAAATGTGCAGTTATTCTTACGAGTAATAATGAGTTTTAATTTTGGTTTACGACTATTAATAGAATTACTTATAATTAAGTTTATTTTAATTTTAAAACGTTAGATTACAACTTATAAATAAATCATTGTATTACTTGTAAGTATAATATATAAAATCAAGAATAAAAGCTCTCTGTTTTTCTCCACAAGTTTATAATTTGCAATCAACAATTTTTCTTAACACGCAAGACCTGCCTATTATTTTGAGTTCTTGCATGTATCCCTTCTGTTGATGCTTTTTGCATAATTTTTTTTAAAGGTATAATGAATGCCTGACCCATGCATGTACGTATGTAGATCCCATCCATGTATTTGCGTAAACCAGAGAAGATGGGGAAGGAGGAGGAGGGATGTAAGCAATGGAAGTAGGGGACAAGGTGGGGGGTACACCACGTGGCTCTTGTGAGTTGTAGTAATTTATTGCCAACTGCGCTTTTGTTTGCACGCGCATGGAACAAAGAGGGGAGAGGGGAGAGGGAGAGAGGATGATAAACGTGCAAGTTGAGTTGGGGTGAAAAAGGGCGAGACTTATCTACTGTAGCTTATTTGCCCTCATTTTGGGGGGATCAATGTGGACCATATTTTGGATTCTCAACTGGACAAGCGAAATCCACTTTATTTGGATCGCTAATGTACAAACTCTCGGCCGCCGAGGTCTAGTTTCAATGTAGATATTTTCACTTCCTTAATATAAAAGAACTGAATTAGTCCAAACTCTGGGGCGCAGGCTTGAGATGCTTGTTTAAAGTCCATCGTTGATGACATCATTGAGATGCTCTTTCTTATTTCCAATAAATGACCAGACAAATAATATTTACCATTCACTGACATTTGAAATTTATAGGCAATATAGGGTTGTAACCCTGTCGCCTCGAAGTGGGTGAAAGGAAAACAAGCATCAAAAGAGCCCACCCACCCACCTAGCTCCATTATGCAAACACTTGTTAACCCCTCGGAACTGAATTTTTCTCAAACAACAAAGGACAACAGGTGCCTGCACATACCCCAGTGAATTAATGAAGACCCTTTAGTGGTGGCCATTAACGATGAACGTTGGCTTCAGGTATTCTACTATAGCATCATTGATTCCGGCGAACTTGGGCGCAGAGAGCAATAATATTAGAGAGAGGTACTTAATTTCATCACATATTTGTAATATTATCGTAAATTTTGATTATGAATCGAAACATTATAAATATATGCGACCAATTTTTATGATAGTACAATTTGGAAAATCTCACACTTTTGTAGGAACAGCTCGCAAAGGTTGAGCCTTCTGTAAGCTGAGGCCAAACCTCTCCTCCATGTCCATATTCTTTGGTGTAAGCCCGTCTTCAAGCCTCCACCCAAAGCAGTTAATAAGGGAACCCAACATCACGTGCAATTGTCTTGTTGCTAATGGCAATCCAGGGCAAATTCTTCGTCCAGCACCGAACGGAATAAGCTCAAAGCTCCGACCATTTGCCTCCACGTCCGACCCCAGAAATCTCTCCGGCGCAAATGAGTTAGGATCCTCCCATGATCTTGGATTTCTGCCTATTGCCCATGCGTTGACTAGAACCTGCGCATCTTTCGGAACCTTGAACATACAGATTTCAACGTCTGATCCTGCTTTCCGAGGAAGCAACAAAGGAATTGGTGGGTGCAACCTGAAGGTTTCTTTAATAATTGCCTGTAGATAAGGTAACCGGGCAACGTCTGATTCCTCTAACAAGCTGCCGCTGCCAATATTCTGCTCGAGCTCTGCTCTGGCTTTTGATAAGAATTTGGGGTTGCGGAGCAACTCTGCCATTGCCCATTCCAGTGTGCTTGATGTTGTGTCCGTACCGGCCACAAACAGATCCTGTTTCACTAATTGTTGTGAAATAGCGAAAGGGATTAACAATATATATATATATAAGGAATTTATTTTTACCACCAAAAAGTGTTTGATGCAATTTATGTCCATGTCGTCTTCTCTGATTGTAAGCAGAGTATCCAACATGTCGTTGAATGGAATATATCTTTCCGTTTTCTTTAATGCCAATCTTTGTTGGATGATACGATCGAAGATCTCAAGCAACTCCCGAAAATGAATTTCCATGCGGTGCCTTATGCCTTGGGGGTCAATCTTCTTGAGCATGGGGAAACAATCTGACAAGTTTGGCCTTCCCGCCTCATCCATAATACACCTCACAACCTTTTTGAATTCATGGACAGTCTCGGAGCCGGAATTTGTCAAATCCAGCGAGAAGACAACGGCCGACAAGGAACTAAGTGTAGTCCTCAAAGCCGCTTGGCCGATGTCTACAGCCCTGCCAAGGCGGCAGCTTTCTTGGACAATAGCCAGGAGTTCTTCAACTTTCTTGGCCCGGACGTCCTGATTTGCATCAAGTTTCTGGGGTGTGAAGAGATGAGAGTTGCATATCTTTCGAAGGTTCCTCCAGTGCTCCGACACCGGTACCCAGGGGAGCCCGACTTTGTGGTGATCGCATGCCGTGATCGAATCTTTGATCGTCCTGTCAGAGAAATGAATGTGATGCTTTCGAAGAACCTCTTGGGCCATGTCTGCAGAGGAAATGACCACTGTGGTTACTCGGCCTAGCTTAAGAGACATCAAGGGGCCATGGATCTTGGAAAGCTCGGCCAGGGACTTGTGAGGCTTGTCGCCAATATCCAAGATATTTCCTATAATTGGCCATGGTGCAGGGCCCGGTGGAAGCTTGCTGCCTGAGCTCCTTTTGGTTCCCTGCAGTGCCCCGACTAATGTAAATGTAAAGAGAAGGCATAGCATCAAGCAGCTGAAGAAGGCCATCCACTGGGCAAGGAATTGTGAAAGTTGGGATTTTTTTTTTTTAATATCTTTGTTGAATGGCTCAATTCATTGAAGCTTTTCTCCTATTTATTGAATGGCTCACTGGACCAACGAGGATATACAAATATAAAAAATACCAAATCAATTATAAAATTTTAAAAATATGAACTTAGAAATATTTATAAAAAAATTTGAAAAAAAGACTACAATTTTAACCATATTTAAATTATTTGTATTGGGATGATTTATTTTTAAAAAATAATATTTTTTAAAAATTAAATGATATGCATGAGAACAAATAAAAGAAAATATTAAATAAATTTAATTTAAATTTTACGAATTAACATAAATAATATTAATTTTTGTTCAAATCTTATTACTTTGTTAAATTTTTTGGTTTATATGGAAAAATATTATTTCTTTTTATTTTTATCAGTATAACTTTATTACTTCTCTTACCAGCATAATTAATAAAATAGTATAATTTTTAATTATTTTTTGTTAATTATTTTTTAATTATTATAATAATATATATTACTTATTGATATTTTTATTATATTTATGTCTAACAAATATTTTTTTTATATTTTTAAATTTTGTTTGATAAATAAAAATAGGTAAAAAGAAACTTGCGTGAACACCAATAAATGGATCCAAAATAAAGCGCAGTACACGTTGCAGCCATCAGTCACAATCTTGCTTTGAGTGTGAGGGTTGGTTTTGTTCAAAAAAAAAAAAAAAAAAACGTGCAGACAACCTATACGACAAAATTTAAGTGAGTATCATTCACCCGTGCAGTCCTCACACTGCCGTGCGATAGCGATGTTGTCAACTTCATCTCTGTCGAGGGCAGTCATTTAACACGTTGTATTTTTCCGGCTATCTCTTTTGGAGAGGCTTGTAGATAACCTAAAGAAGAAGAATTCAAAGCATGTTGCGAATGATAATAGCTCGAAGAGTCTTAGTAAGTGTACACAGATATTTTTTTTTGTAGAACACTGCGTCCCACCATCCATGGTTAAGATGACAAATGAAATGAGAGCTAAGCTAATAAGGAGGGGAATATGATTGTAGGGCTACACTGATGGAACTTTCTGTTTTTTCCCTTATTGTTGATACAAAAATGTCTAATGGAGAAGGACAAACCTTTGGACAATTGCTTTAATTGCTTTATCATTGATTGAAGGCTCTGCGGATAAAAGAAAATACCTTGAAGTGACTGAGGTTCTTAAGAATTTTTATCTGAGTGAGCAAGTATTAATTGGTATTACTTATACTGAGGATAGTGTTTGCTAAAGTGGAAAGACTTGCATCATTATAAGGATGATCTTTTTTAGTGCTAAGCACTTAAGTGAATCCCTTAAATCCCTTAATTTTCTTAAGACATTAGATGCAAAGAGCAAGGCTTATGCCTTTCCTAGGGACTAGGTTGGCAAGTTGACTTCTACGAAGTAACGTATAGATGTCACTATTCAAGAGTTAAAGGAAAAAATTAGCAACTTCTAATGCATCACTTAGGCCACTGTCCCCTACATTCTAACACACCTCTAAACTAACTCATCTAGAAAATATCTAAAAAGGAACAACTCATCCCAAAAATAAAATCGTACATCTCTAGAAAATTGTTTTTGTTGTTAAGAAGACATATCCAATGGAAATAATACATAAACAATGTAGTTTACAAAATCAGCATACCAAGGTGTCTTGGACGACGACACCACCATCAAGTGATCATCATGGCAGGAATCATCAATGGGTATCCCATTAACCCTTTTAACATCCTTATTCTTCTCTAACCATGAAGCGTGATCTATTACCACATTTTTAGACCCCTTTTTATCTTGGATCTCAATATCAAACTCCTATAATAAAAGAATTCATGATGGATTTGCATTTTTCTTACTCATGAGATATTTAAAAATTGCATGATCTATATAAATAGTTACCTTTACTCCAACCAAATCGGACCTAAACCTATCAAAAGTAAAAATAACAACTAGCAATTCTTTTTTGGTGGTTTTATAGTTGGCTTGTGTATTGTCGAGACTTTTGCTAGCATAATAATTGACATATGGTTTGTTGCCCTCCCTTTGGCCTAGCACTACACCAGTGCAAAGTTAGTTACATTACACATTACTTCAAAGGGTTTACCCCAATCGAGTGACTACATTAAGGGTGTTAAAATTAATGCGTCTTTAAACTTGTAAAAAGCATGAAGACAATCTTGGTTAAAGTTAAAGGAGCATCCTTTACAAGCAAATTACATAACAATTTGGCTATTTTCCAAAAGTCCTTCAAGAAAGTGCCATTAAAATCTTATATGGCCAAGAAAACTCTATACTCTTTTGACTGTGGTTAGTGGTGTCAGTTTCTCAATGTTAAGCTCATCTTTAATAACTAATGTTAGATTTGTTGTCAATAACATCTCACTTTATTGTTCATATTGGTTTGATATTTTGAATGTCATTAAGATGCATAGAAGTCGTTGGTCACAACTGTTGATGGTATGTTAACTAAAGTTAATGAGTCAATATTAACCATTGACCCTAAATTAAGGGATCAAAGTTGAATGTTGACCTTTGACTATTGACCATAAATTTTAAAAATGAAATTTGGTCGTTAATTGTAGGGCAACCTTTGGTAATCAATGATTACCGTTAATGAATGTCTAACCTTTATTTCAAGGCTTTATAAATATCCCTATGCATCTTGGAAGAAGAGGTGTGTAAGCTACAAGAAAGAACATATGCTGGAGATTTTTCTAAGAAAGAATGGCAGTTAAGGTTGCAAAGAGGAAAATGGCACAAAGGTGACAACAGCAGCTGGCCCTCACAAAGGTGATAGCAATAGCTAGCGTTTACCAAGACTTGCAACAATTGGCCTTCACCAAGGATTGTAGTAGCCTTGAACTAGCAAACCAGGAGGCTTTCCAGTAAATCAATAGTACCTTAGAAGGCTTTCCAATGGTAGAAGCACATCAAGGAATCAAGCAGAAAATTAGAATATGTAGCAGCAGGTCCGAGAGTCAAGCAAAAAATTAGAACATGCAGCAGTAAGTTGTGTAGCAACAAGTTGTGTAGTAGTAGGTCCAGGAATCAAGTAGAAAATTAGAATGTGCAGCAATAGATCATGCAATAGTAGGTTGTGCAGTAGCAAGTCTGGGAATTAAGCAACATCAACAGAACCTGTAGTAGTAGGAGCAACTGCAAACATCCTTACACACCCAAGAGGGTATACTAGTGCTAGAACCACGTCCAAGAAGCTATATTAGTACCAACAGCAGGCACAATACTAGTAGCAATGCAAGTGGACAACAACAACAGCGTGTGCAAATAGCAATAACAGCGTTAGTGGAGAGCAGCAGTAGCACGTACAAACAACAGTAGTAGCATATGTGGACAATAGTAGTAGTGACAGCACCCCATGCATGTGTGAACAATAGCAGTAGCACGTGCGGACAACAATAACAAAATGTGTGAATAGCAATAGCAGCCCATGCATGTGAGGACAGCAACAGTAATGCATGGGGAAAGTAGTAGCAACACATGTAGAGAGCAACAACAACACGTGCTGACAGTAGTAGCAAAGTGTATGAACAGTGGCAACAAAGTGTGCGGACAACAATAGGATAGCATGCAGATGGTAGCCACAGAGCATGCAGACAGTAATAATAATGTGTGTGGATAGTAGCAATGGAGTGTGTGGACAACAATAGTAGCGCATACGGAAAACAACAGTAGTGCATGCGGGCAGTGGCAATGTGTGCAAATAGCAGCAACAAAACATGTATACAGCGATAGCAATGTGTGCGGACAATAATAGCAGTGCATGCAAGCAGTGATAGCTGCACATGTAGACAGCAAGAATAGAGGAGAAAACCTATCCCAGTAGCACATCTAGCAGCTTGCACCAACAATAGCAGCAAAGGAGAAAACGTGCTAGGCAATAAGTTCGGTAGCTTGCAATAGCAAAGGAGTAAACATGCTCAGTAGTAGGTTCAATAGTTTATAGCAATAGAGGAGGCAATTTGCCAAGACTGTAGGGGATATAGCACCAGTAGTAGAGGAGAGATCCTACTAAGGTAGTAGGTTAGGCAACATTGGTATTAGGCGCAGAGATAACTTGCAGCGGAGATAACTTGTAGAGAAGAGACAGACAAAACTTGAGCGAAGACTTCTAGTAAGGAAGGAAAAGATACATATTTTACACTGACAATTTATACACATTGAGTGATTATTCTTTAGGAATGATTTCACTATAAACACTTGATAAACTTGTTGAAAAAGGGTGGGATACCCTTGGAGTGATTGGAAGATCAATTCATTAAGTGATTAAGGGATCAACTTAGTGATCGGAAGATCATTGTAAGTGGTTAAGGAGTAATCCTTCCATAACCAATTTGTCTCCCTTGATAATAAGAGTGGATTGTGTGATTTAGGAGTGATCCTATCACACCGTGGATGTAGCTCACACATTGTGGGTGAACCACATAAAAATTGTCATGTGTTCTTGGGTGCTTGTGTTTGACTGATATCCATATGATCACTCTCACATAAACAAGAAATAAAAATTAAATCATTGGCTTTAATAATTCACAGAAGTTAAATCTAGATAGATTTGTAAAAAGCAAATATCTCACACTGATTCACCCCACCTCTTAGTGTAAGATCTAAAAAGGTCATCATCAAGTGGTATCATATCTAGTTCCTCTATTGATCAAATTTGCTTGCTTTGATTTGAAGTTATTTGTGGCTATTGTGAATTCTTATCTTTACTATTCATTGAGATCATGGATGCTATGAACAATGTTAACAGTAAAGGCATCCTTACTTTTGATGGACAGAATTATCAATTATAGAAGAATAAAATGCTCTTATATCTGATGTCCCTTGGTCTTGATGTGTTTAAGTCTACACCATTAGGGGCTTTATCCCTGTCGCCGAAGGTAATGCTACGATGCTTGCTAATAAAAAGAATATAGAGTATGATGGAAAGGTGAGATGCCTTATATGCTTCTTTATCAAACAAATAATTCACCAAAATGATGATGTGTAACATAGCTAAGCAATTCTGGGGTGATTTGGAAAACATTTATAAAGGAGACAAGGTTGTGAAGGAAGCCAAGCTATAAATCTGGAAGAGCAAATTTAAAGACATAAAGATGCAAAATGATGAGATTATGGATGTGTTTTTCATAAGAGTCAATGAAATTATGTGCTCTATTAGAAGCTATGAAGAGGAAACCTTTGATGCCACTATGGTAAAGAAAATACTTAAAATCTTACCATAAGCTTACAATATCAAAGTCACTTCCATAAAAGATAAAGATCTGGATAGGCTGCCTTTAAATGACCTGTATAGCATATTGGTGGCTTATGAAATTAGAATAGCACTAATGAAAAAAGAAAAGAAGTATAAGGAGGAGAAGAAGTTGGCTTTGAAGACAATAAAGAAGTTAAAGATTAAAGACTATAAAGAAGAATTTGACAGTAGCTTTGGAGAAGAAGATGGTGATACTAAACTGAATAAAGTCATGACATAAATCACCAATAATATAAGGAAAGGAAAAGAAAAGTATAAGGAAAAACTACCCTTGAAGCTTAATGCAGGCCATGTTAGTGAAAGGAGAGTCGTCTTCAGTAAATTCCATCAAGGAGGATGCTACCAAAAACTTAGATGAGTATCTAAGCAAACAAAGACCTCATTCCATGGATAAGAAAGGCCTTGGCTATATTGAAATGCCAAATAAGAAGGTAGTAGAAGAAGAAAATTGTGTTTGTCCCTAAAAGCAAACACAATGATGTGATGGAGAAGAGAAACCAACCCAAGTTAAAATGAGTTAAGAAAGATGTGGTGAAGACTCCCATTCAAATGAGATAGGTTGTTAAAGATGGAAAGGAGGTTGCCACAACAATTACTGATGATAGGATACATGAACTTGGTGAAAGAAGAAATCTAGGTTTGAAGGATTTTGCTGGAGCTGTGGTAAGTATGGGCACAAGACTAATTTATGTTAGAGTAATGGGCCTATAATGAAGAGGAGTATAAGGCAAAAGTCTAAGGGGTGACTTTATCAAGAAAGGAGACAGTCTTAAGTAAAAAGAAGTCATATTCCACTAAGAAACAGTTTTGATTTGCTAGAAGAGATCTATGGAAGATGTGAAAGGATTGGACGCACTACTGATGATTGCTTGACATTGCCACCTAATAAAAAAATATAAAGGAGGACACCTTCACATGCACTTATATTCGGTCAACCATTGTTACCAAATCAAGGAATGCAAAGGAGAACATACCAATCATTGTTGCCCGATTATGGAGTGCAAAGAAGAACACCTACACATGCTCCCAAATTCGGCCAAAGAAGAAAAAGAGGAAAAGAAAGGATTATGGTTATGGAAGTAATGTTAAAAGCTTCCAAGAAAGAAAAGCCATGGATCCTGGACAGTGGGTATTCTTTACACATGACAGGAGACTCTAAGGTGTTCAAGGAAGTAGTAAAATATGATAGAGGATTAGTCAAATTTAACAATGATGGTGCATTAAAGATTAAAGGTATCAATACTATTGAAATTGGTGAAGAAAAACTGAAATCAAAGGAAGTGCTTTATGTTGAAGGGCTAAAACACAATCTTATTAGTGTTAGCCAACTTTGTAATGATGGATATGAAGTTACTTTCTATAAGAGTGGTTATACAATAGAGAGACTATGTGATGATGTTGTTCTTACTAAGGGTGAAAGAACAAATGGAAACTTATACTAAGTTTGTAGAAGTAACAACACATGTTACATGAAGATTAAAGATGAAAATTTTTTGTTCCATAAAAGATTGAGACATCTCGGACAAAAGAGACTGAACTTAAGTATTTAGCCATCCTCTAAGGGTTGAGGTATCCTTTAACTCCTCTCTCCTTCCCTTTTCTATTATTCTTTAGATTTGTTATCAAAGGGGAAGATATTTTGCATAAATTCAAAAATAATATATATTGATCGAAAGGGGGAGTAGTTTGATAAATAAAAAGGGGGAAATTGTCAAGGGCAAGAAAAAGAAAAGGGGAGTTAAACCTAGTTAAGGGAGATGTATGTTTCAAGGGGAACTGTGAATGACAATATGTAGGGGGAGCTATGATGAGGACCTTTTTAGGTCTCACACTAAAAGAAGGGGGTGAATCAGTATGAGATATCTACATTTTACAAATTGATTTAGATTTAACCTTTATGACTTGTAAAAGCCAATGATGCAATTTTTATTTTTCTACTTTATGTGAGAGCAACTGCATAAATAAAAAATCAATGTGCAAGCACCCAAGAACACACGATAATTTTTACGTGGTTCACCCACAATGTGAGAACTACATTCACATAATCCACTTTTGTTATCAAGGGATACAATAATGTTATGAAAAGATGACTCCTTAACTACTTACAATAATCTTTTGATCACTCAAAGGGTATCCCACCTTATTTTTCAACAAATCTATCAAGAATTTATTATGAAACATTTTCCAAAGAATAATCATTCAATGCATATAAATTGATGTGCAAAATATGGATCTTCTCTTTCCTTTGTTACCGGTGTTGTCTCACCTACTTGTTTATTGGTGTAGGTTGCTTGTTTATTGGTTCAAGGTTGGCTCTTACAACTAGGTAAAGGGCCAGTTGTTGTAACTTGGTGAAGAGCCGGTTGCTGTAATTTGAAGATGGTCGAGTTACTGCAATTGGTTAGGGTCATCTGCTACAACTTGGTGAGGGTTGGCTACTGCATGGTGGTTGGCTGCCTTTCTCTCCTTTTTGGTCAGTTGCCTTGTTTCTAGGTTTTGTTCTCTCAAAAATTTTGCAACACACACACAACTTTACTCAAGCTTTACTTCAATTTTCTCCACCTTTTTTTTAATAAATTTGTATTTGATTTCAATATGTTTAGTTTTAAAGTGTTGGATAGGATTTTTGGACAAATTGATGGCACTTTAGTTATCACAACCAATCAACAGTTGTAGTTGTACGTCCACCTTCATATCTTTAAGCTGTTGTTTCATCCATAGCAGTTGAGTATAAGCCACACATTCAGCCTCTGCAATACTTAGAGTCCTTGAATTTTTCTTCTAACTATGGCATGAAACACATCTACTGCCTAAATAAAATGCATCACTAGATGTTAACCTTTTGTCATCACAATTGCCAACCTAATCTGCATCTATATAAACATACAGATTATGCTGTCCATTCCTATCATAAAGCAGTTTATAATTTATTATGCCCTTCACATACCTTAGAATTCTTTTAGCTGCCACGTGATGGAACTTCTTGGTGTCACTTTGAAATCTAGCATAGAGGGTTGTAGAAAAAACAATGTCAGGCCTTGATGCTATCAAATATAGTAAGTTTCCAATCAACTTCCTATATTCCTTCTAGTCAATCATGTTGCCTTCATTATCCTTGCTTAAATTTGTTCCAACTATGATGGGAGTACTTACATCTTTAGATTTCTCCATCCCAAACATTTTTAACAACTCATAAGCATACTTTTCTTCGAAGAGAAAAATTCTAGCTTTACTTTGCAACACTTGTAATTCTAAAAAGAATTTCATTTCACCAACTATAAACATCTCAAAATTTTTCTTCATTTGCTTAGCAAAGGCAATACACAGGGCCTCCTTTTCTACAGCAAATATTATGTCATCAATATAGACCACCATAATTAACTAACCCTAGTTATCTTCCTTTATATATAGGTTGTTATTCATATTCCCTTTTTTGAACTTCATGTTCTTAAGGAATGTATCCAACTTGGAATACCATGCTTTTGGAGCTTGCTTTAAGCCACATAAAACCTTCCTCAATTTGCACATACTTAAGCCATCATGATTAAGTATAAAACCATCAGGTTGTTTGATAAATACCTCTTCTTCAAGCTCTTCATTTAGAAATATAGACTTCATATCCATCTAATAGACTTTGTAGTTCCTCTAAGCAACAATGGCCATGAATATTTTGATTGATTTGAGTTTGACCATTGGAGAAAAGGTCTCTTCAAAGTTAACACCTTTTACTTGTGAGTAGCCTTTACATACAAGTCTTGCCTTGTTTCTTACTACCTCATCTTTTTCATTAAGCTTATTTTTGAACACCTACTTGGTTCCAATGATGTTTTACCTTTAAGTCTAGGTACTAAATACCAAGTTTTGTTCTTTTTGATTTGGTTAAGTTCCTCATTTATAGCATATACCCATTCCCTATGTTTTAATTTTTCTTCCACGAACCTAGGTTCACCCTCAAAAATCAATGAGGTTTGTTCATTACCCTTTAGTTTTCTTCTTGTCTGCATAAAGTCCTCTTTCTTACTAATAATATTTTTGGCCTCAGCTTCAGCTTTGACTCTTCTATAAGTTTGGGAATGCCTTGATTCTTCTTCTCTATCACTAATGTCATAAGAATCAACATTTTCCTTATGCTAAATAGCCTCAGATTCATCACTATTAGACTTTCTTCAGTAGTCATACATGGCATCTTCAACTTCTTAATGATGTGATTACATTATAACACCATCTTCAATTACTTTAACATCAAAGCTATCCACCATTTTCAGCAACCTTTTGTTGTAGTATTTAAAGCCTCTTCCATTTGGTACATAGCCCAAAAAATATGCCTTCATTAGCCTTCTCATCAAATTTGTTAAGATGCTTACCTTTAATTTCAATGAGGCATGGGCTCTCAAACATTTTAAAGTGTTTTACACTTAGCTTCTTTCCATACTATAGCTTATAGGGTGCCTTCTCAGTATGTGATCTCATTAGGCATCTGTTTTGAACCTGAGTTGCAATAGTGATAGCCTTTCTACAGAAGCCATGTGATGTACCATGCTCACCCAACATGGTTCTTGCTATTTCTACTAGGCTTTTATTCTTCTTTTTGACCACTCCATTTTACTGAGGGGTGTAGGGACTACATATTCATACATCATTTCATACTTCTCCAGATAATCTTCAAATTCACCGCATGTGTATTCTGTCCTATTGTTTGTTATGAGCCTTTTAATTTTTCCCCTTAACTAGTTTTTAGCCAACCTCTTGTAGCTCTTGAAATTATTGAGAGCCCCTAAGTTATGTTTCAAGAGCATAATGCAAGCCATTCTTGTAAAATCATCAATAAAGGAGATGAAGTACCTATCACCTTTGATTGATCTTTGTCTTATAGATGTTTGAGTGGATGAGCTCTAATGGCTTCTTCATTTGGATCTCCACATTTTTTTGGGAAGCATTTACCATATTCCCTTTTTGACACGTGTTGTAAATTACATCTCTCTCTTTTCTCAACTTGGGTACATCTCTCATAACTTCATTTCTAGATAGCTTATTCAGCATTATTTGTCCGAGATGTCCCAATCTTTTACACCACAATAAGTTCTCATCTTTGGTGATAATGGAGCATGTGTTTATGCTTCTAGAAACTTGGTACAAGTTTCCATGTGTTCTTTCACCTTTAGTTAGAATGACAATCTCTTTACTGTGTAGCCACTCTTGTTGAAAGTAACTTCATATTTATAATCACAAAGTTGGTTAACACTAATGAGATTGTGTTTTAGCCCTTCAACATAAAGCACTTTCTACGATTTGAAAACTTTTCTACACCAATTTTAATAGCACCAATACCTTAAATCTTTAAGGCACCATCATCACCAAATTTGATTGACCCTCCATAATATTTGGCTACTCCCTTCAACAACTTTTAGTCTCCTATCATATGTAAAGAGTAGCCACTGCTCAAGATTTATGAATTTTCTTTCTTGGAAGCTTTTAAGGCTACTTCCATTACCATAGACATTTCTCTTCCTTTTCTTCTTCTTTGGCTAAATGTGGAAGCTTAAGTAAGTGTTCTATTTTTCATTCCTTAACCCAGCAATAATGGTTGGTGTGTTCTCCTTTGTATTCTTTGACTGGGCAGCAATGTCAAGCAGTCCTCAATAGCATGTCTACCTTTTCATATCTTCGACAAATCTCTTCCAACAAATTAAACCTGTTTCTCAGTGAAATAAGACTTCTTTCCACCTAAGACTATCTCCTTTCATGATAGAGTCTCCCCTTAAACTTTTTCCTTACACCCCTCTTCATTATAGGCCAAGTATTCCAATATGCATTAACTTGTACCCATAATTGCCACAGCTCCAGCAAAAACATTCGAACTTGGATTTACTTCTTTTACCAAGTTCATGTCTTCTTTCATTAGTAGTAGGTGTGGCAACCTTCTCTCCAACTTTACCAGTCTATCTCCTATAGTTGAAAGTCTCTACCATGTCTTTCCTAACCTATTTTAACTTGGGTTGGTCTCTCTTCTCCATCACATCATTGTGCTTGCTTTCAAGCACAAACACAATCTTATTCTTTTCTTCTATCTTTTCACTTAGCTTTTCAATGTATTCAAGTCCTTTCTTCCCTATGGAATAAGGTCTTTGATTGCTCAAACACTTATCTAACCTTCTGGTAGCATCCTCCTTGATGACATTTGCTGATGATGACTCTCCTCTCACTTCCATGGCCGACATAAAACTTTCTTCATGCTTTTTTACCTTAGACTTGGCCTTATGAAGCTCGACTTGTAATGTCAGCATGTCTTGCTCTTATGCAATCAACTTAGCACTAAAGTCTTTATGTATCCTGCCATGCTCTGCCTTAAGTATGCTTAGCTCCTCAATTCTCTTCAATTACCCCCTCTTTTTTGCTTCAAACTCCTTTACCTTCACCTTGTTGAGCCCATCTTTGATAGCTAGAGTTGGATTTGTTGTCAACAACATTTCACACAGTTATATGTGTTGATTTCATGTTATGAATACCGTTAAGATATAGTGAGGTCATTGGGAGAAGCCAGTGATGATAGGTCAACCTTGGTATTGATGAGTCAATATTGACCATGACCTTAAATTTTAAGGGTTAAGATTGACCAATGACCCTAAATTTTGGGAAGTTAATATTGACGATTGACCCTAAATTTTAGGAATTAAATTTAACCATTGATTGTAAGTTAACATGTGGGAATTAATACTAACCATTGATGATCGTGTAGCCTTAATCTCAATGCTCTATAAATACCCTTAGGTGTCTTGAAAAAAGAGAATTAAGGGGCTACAAAAAATTGAGTGAACAACAAAGAGAGAGGTGAGCAACAAACTTAGGGAAAAAGGGGGGTGAATGACAAAGAGGAGGTAATCAACCAAGGAGAGAGCACTAGCCACTAAGGAAGGGCAATAAGGTGGAAAGAAAGAGAGCAAGGTAGCTAGCCACCCATACTAGTAAACCTTCACTAAGACAACCACTACACAATCATGCCCTCACAAAGGTGATAGTAGTAACTAACCACCACACCATCACATCTAGGAGGCTTTCCAACAAACCAACATCATGTCCTTACATGTCCAGAAGGCTATACCAATAGTAGTAGACGTCGCTACAGGTCTAGAAGGGTATACTAGCTGTAGTAACACGTCCCTACATGTCCAGGAGACTTCCCAATAGCAGCAGCATGTCTAGGAGGCTTCCCTACACTAGAAGCATGTCCATAGGCTTCCTAGCAATAAAAGCATGTCCAAGAGACTTCCCAGTAGTAGCAACAAGTCTAAGAGGCTTACATGACCCAACAGCACGTCCAGGAGGATATACTCGCACCAGCAAACGCCACCAAGGTAGTAGCCACACTGGCAAACCATTAAAAAAGCCAAGGAAGACAAACCAGAAGGAGGCAAAAGCAGTGGCTTGAGAAATTTACTACAACACATTGGGAAAGCACCAGCGATTTGAGAAATCTGTTGCAATGTGCTAGGAAAGTAGTAGTGGTGCGAGAAATCTGTTGTAGTGCATAGGGAGAGCAGCAGCAACACGAGAAAACAACTACAACAGGTGTAGAGAGCAGCAGCGGCATGAGAAAACTACTGCAGCATATGAGGAGAGCAGTGGAAGCTCGTGCAAATAGTAGGTACAGAGAGCGCGAATAGCTGGTGCACAGCTTGTGTGGCAACAAGTGTAAAGCATGTGGACAGTAGCGATAACGCATACAAGTTATACTAATAGTGTGCACAGATAGCATTGATAGCGTATACAAACAGCATTAACAGTGCACGTAGATAGTAGCAGTAGTGCGTACAGATAGCATTAGCAGAGCATGCAGATAGCAGTGGTAGCTAGCGAGCAATACTGGTAGCGGGTGAGATAACACTGGCAACAAAAGAAGGATAAGATCCATATTCTGCTTTAGCAAACTATACACATTGAGTGATTGTTCTCTAGGAAAGGTTTTTCCTTAAACTTTTGATAGATTTGTTGGGATACCCTTTAAATGATGGGGAGATCATTGTAAGTGGATAAGGAATAGTCCTTCCATAAGTGGTGAAGGAGTGATCCTTCCACAACATTAGTGTATCCCTTGATAATAAGAGTGGATTATGTGATTTAGAAGTGATCCTATCATACTGTGGATGTAGCTCATGCATTGTGAGTGAACCACATTAAAATTGTCATGTGCTCTGGGGTATTGGTGTATTGTTTCTTATTTATATGGTCATGCTCACATAAATGAGAAAATGAAAAATTGGATTATCTATTCTAATAAGTCACAGAGGTTAAGTTTGAATAAATTTTGTAAAAAGTGGGTATCTTGCATTAATTCACCCCCTTTCTTAGTGTGAGACCTAAACCAGTTCTTATCACACATGTAGATTAGATTCATCAATAGAAGAATTTTCACACAGCTTCTTGAGATGAATTACCTCTTTTTCCAACTTGCTATTTTTACACAAACAAGCTCTTAACTCATTCCCAAGTTGATGCAACAACTCATCCTTTTGCTCTTCTATTGATTCCTCCTCACATGAATATTTTTTATCATCATCTACTTAAGTGAGTAACATATCCTTTGCAGCCTCATCATTAGACTCATCATCACCTTTTTCTTCAAAATCTTATTCCTTTAGCTTGCTCAAGAAATTCCTTCTTTTAGATCTAAAGAACTTTTTTTTCCCTACCACCTGAATCTCCACTTTGGTGTAGTGGGATTGCTTTGTCTTCCTCCTTAGGACTGGCTCATCATCATCCTCACTATTGGCTTCTCTTTTCTTTGGACAATCAAGGGCAAAGTGCCCAATTTCTCCACACTTGAAGCACTTCAAGGGTAATTTTCCCTCGTAGTTCCCATTTCCTTTCCTTACGTTCTTAGTTATGTATGCCATGACTTCATCCAGCTTAGTATCACCATCTTCTTCTTTAGAGCTACTGTCAGACTCCTTTTCATAGTCTTTAATCTTTAACTTCTTCATTACCTTGAATGCTACCTCCTTATCCATCTTAAACTTCTTTTCTTTCTTCATTAGAGCTATTCTCATTTCATAAGCTATTAATATATTGTATAGGTCATCTAAGGTAGCTTATCCAATCTCTATCTTTTAATGAAAAGACTTTAGTGTTGTAAGTTTTTGACAAGGTTCTAAGTATTTTTCTTACCATAGTAGCATCATGGATCTCCTCTCTATAACCTCTGATGGAGCACACAATTTTGTTGACTTTTGTGAAGAATGCATTTACAGTCTCATCATTATGCAACTTTATGTCTTCAAATCTACTCCTCTAAATTTATAACTTGGCTTTCTTCACAACCTTGTCACATTCATAGATATTCTTCAATTTGTCCTAGATTTGCCTAGCTGTGTTGCACTTCATCACCTTAGTGAATTCTTTATTTGACAAGGAGACATATAAGGCATTTCTCGCCTGTCCATCACACTTCATGTTCTTCTTATCAACTGGCATCATAAGATCACCTTTAACAATAGGGATAAAGCCACTAATAGCAAAATTAAACACATCAAGACAAAGGGACATTAGATATTGGAGCATTCTATTCTTCCATAATTGATAATTCTATCTATCAAACGTAGGGATGCCCTGCTATTAAAAATTGTTCATGCTCTCTGTGATCTCATGCAGTAATAAAGATAAAAACTCACATAATAATGCACAACTTCAATTCAAAGTAGAAAAATTAGATCAATAGAGGAACCTAGCTCTGATATTACTTGATGAGGACCCTTTTAGGTCTCACACTAAGAGGGAGTGAATCAGTGTGAGATATCCACTTTTTACAAATTGATCTCAATTTAAACTTAGCGAGTTGTTAGAACCAATAATCTAATTTTTATTTCTCCTTTATGTTAGAGCGACTATATGAATAAAAAATCAATGCAAAAGTACCCAAGAACACGACAATTTTTATATGGTTCACCCACAATGTGTGAGCTACATCCATGGTGTGATAAGATCACTCCTAAATCACACAATCCACTCTTATTATTAAGGGATACAACAATCTTATGGAAGAACTACTCGTTAACCATTTACAACGATCTCCTAATAACTCTAAGGATATCCCACCCTTTTTCAGCAAATTTATCAATAGTTTATAGTGAAAACCTTTTTGGAGAACAATCACTCAATGCACACAGATTATTATTGTTTGCATACGTTACTACTGTTGTTCGCACGCATTGTAGAGTTCACACACATTGCTGCTATTCATTTATGTTATTGCTACTATCTATGCATGCTGTTGTTGTCCATTGCACTACTACTACTAACTGCACACATTGCTACTATTGTCCATGCATGCAAAAGATGCTATTATTGCATATATGGACCTTTTGCTAGTTTGCTGGTGTAGGAACCTCCTTGTGGCTGTTGGTGTTCCTTGATTATCTCCCTTACTGCAGGATTTTTAGGTGGTTGCTACAAGTGGCTACTTCATTCTCAGATGTTACTATTATAGCCATTGGTGCAAGAGACCTCCTGCTACTGCACCACCTCTTATCAGACTTGTTGCTTTGCTGGTGCAGGACACCTCCTACTAGTGTTGCCTCTTTGTTTATTAGTGTAGGTTGCTAGTTTATTGGTTCACGGTTAGGTACTATAACTAGGTAAATGGTTGGTTGCTACAACTTTGTAAAGAACCAATTACTGTAACTTAGAGAGGGTCGGGTTACAGCAACATGGTAAGGGTTAGTTACTACAACTTGGTAAAGGTGTGGTGGCCAACTGCCATTCTTTCACTTTTGGCCGGCTGTCTTGTTCTCCTTCTTGGCTGACTACCTTACCCTCCCTCTTGGCTAGCTGCCATGCTGTTAGGTTTTGTTCTCTTAAAAATTCTGCAGCACACACACAACTTTGCAAGACTCATAGGGGTATTTATAGAGTCTTAAGATTAGGTTTACACGATTATCAATGGTCATTGTTGATTCCCATAGGTTGCCCTACAATTAACGACTAGATTTAAAACCTAAAATTTAGGTTCAATGGTCAACATTGACTTTCTAAAATTTAGGGTCACGATCAACATTGACTCTTTAATGTTAAGATTGACTTGTTATTACCAGTTTTTCCTAATGCCCATACTGTATCTCAACGGTATTCATAACATCAAATCAACACATATAACTGTATGAGATGATTTTGATAACAAATCCAACATTAGCCATCAAAGATACGCTCACCAAGTTGCAAATGTCAAAGGTTATTATACATGCATAGTTATTTGTGCATTACTTATTATTTAGATTTATTATGTTGCCAATAAATCCAAAGAGGGAGATTGTTAAGCCCATCTTTAATGACTAATGTTGAATTTGTTGTCAACAGCATCCCACATTATTGTTTATATTGATTTAATATTTTAAATGTCGTTGAGATGCATAAAAATTGTTTAAAACTATTGATGGTAAGTCAACTAAAGTCAATAAGTCATTATTAACCATTGATCTTAAATTTTAGGGGTCAAGGTTGGTTGTTGACCATTGACCCTAAATTTTAGGAAGTCAATGTTGACCATCAACTTTAAATTTTAGGTATAAAAGTTTATCGTTGATTATAGGGCAACCTTTGTGAATCAGTGATGACCATTGATGATTGTGTAACCCTAACCAATTTGTCTCCTTTGATAACAAGAGTTGATTGTATGATTTAAGAGTGATCCTATCACACCATAGATGTATCTCACACATTGTGGGTGAACCATGAAAAAATTATTGTGTTCTTGGGTGCTTGCACATTGATTAATATTTATATGGTTGCTATCACATAAAGGAAAAAAATAAATATTGGATCATTGGCTTTAACAAGTTATAGAGGTTAAATTTAGATCAATTTGTAAAAAATACATATTTCACACCGATTCACCTCCCTTCTTAGGGTAAGACCTAAAAAGGTCCTTGTCACTCAATTACTTTAATTTTTGTCTTGTCAGCTTTAATACCATAGTTAGAAACCAAATGATCAAGAACAATGCCTTCATTAACCATGAAATATTATTTTTTCCAATTAAGGACCAAATTAGTTACATTGTTGTAAAACTTAAGACAAGTTAGCTAAACAATAATCAAAGGAAGTACCATAAACTAGAAAATCATCTATAAATACTTCCATAATCTCTTTAACAAAATCAGAAAAATTAGTAATCATGTAATGTTAGAAGGTAGCATTAACATTACAAAAACTAAAAGGCATCCTTATAAAGGCAAAAGTACTATAAAACAAGTAAATATGGTCTTTGCTTAGTTTTCAAGAATAGAGATTTGGTAGAATTCCAAATAACCATCGAGGTAACAAAAGAAAGAATAATTGGCTAGATGTTTAAGGACCCAATCAATAAAGGAAATGGGAAATTAGTCTTTACAAGTGGCATTGTTAAGTTCATGATAATCAATGCACATTGTCTAGCTTGTAACAATCCTAATAGGTATCAATTAATTATTTTCATTTTTTTTTTGTATAGTCATACCCTTTTTCTTCTGTACCACTTACACTAGATTAACCCATGCACTATCTAAAATTAGATAGATGATACCAACATCAAAGAATTTTAGCACTTCACCCTTAATAACTTTTTTCATGTTAAGATTAAGTCACCTTTTATACTCAATAATAGGCTTACAATCATCTTCCATAAGTATGTGATGCATACAAATAAAAGGTTTAATTCCCTTAGGATTATGAATATTATAGTTAATAACTTTCTTATGGCATCTAAGAACTCTAATACTTATCAACTTGTTTATTGTTCGATGTATAATTAATAATAACAAGATAAGCAAAATTAGGTCGAAGGAAGGCATACCTTAATTAAGAAGGAAGAGATTTTAACTCTACTTTTGGTACATTTTTTGCAGATAAGGATGGTAGTGTAGGATCATTTTGTTATGGCTTATACTTCAAAATTTTGGATGGCAAAACTAAGTGTTGAACCCATCTGTGATGGCTAATGTTGGATTTGTTGTCAACAACATCTCATAGATTTGTTCTTGTCAATTTAATATTATGAGTGCCTTTGAAATGTGTTTGTTGCATTTACAAAGTGTTGACAGCACCAACCAATGAGCAACTTGTTAAGGTAGAGGCCAAGGAAATTGCACAAGATCTGGCAATACAGGTTATGGCCTACCCATAGGTGCAATTTGTATTTTTCATGGAGATTCCTAAAAGAATTGTCAACAAGGAAAAGGAGCTTAAGATGCAAAGAAATTGTTTGTCAAAACTGTTGATGGCAGGTCAACCCTAAATTTTAGGAGTTAATATGACTGTTGACCCTAAATTTTAGGAGCCAATCCTGTCCGTTGACCCTAAATTTTAGGAATCAATGCTGATCATTGATTATAGGCAACCCTTAAGAATCAAAGCTAATGGTTAATTGTAGGACAAACTAGGGGAATAAATGCTTACCATTAATGATAAGGCAACCTTAAATTCAAGCTTATAAATATATCTATGTAGTTTTCAAGAGATGTATGTGTTGTAGAAACATAATAGAGAAACAAAGAGAATGGCAAAAAGTAGCCACAAAAAAGAATAGGTAAGGAGCACAACAAAGTGAGTCCCATAGAAGAGAAAAGAGAGTGAGTCCCATAGAAGAGAAAAGAGAGCACAACAAAGTGTGCTTTGTAGAAAATTAGAAAGAGAACGGTAAGAAAGAGTGCTGCAAAAATAGAAGAGAGAGCTCAGTAAGAAAAAGTGCTATAAACCATAAGAGAGAACAGCAAGAGAGTTATGTTCTGTAAAAAAGAGAGCTACAAAAACGTGTTCTACAAAAGAGAAAAGAGTTTTGCAAAAACGTGTCCTATAAAAGAGAAAAGAGAGCGCAAAAATGTTTCCTGTAAAAGGGAAGAGAGAGCTACAAAAATGTGTCTTTCAGATGAGAAAGAGAGCTACAAGAATGTGTCTTGCATATGAGAAAAGAGAGCTACAAAAATGTGTTCTATAGAAGGGAAAAGAAAGCTATAGAAAAAAATATGCCATGACATCCAAGAGGAAAGATAGCAACAACATCTAGGAAGCAAGAGTGCAGCAGCATCCAGGAGAAGAGAGTGCAGTGTCATCTAGAAGGAAAGAGTGCAATGGCATCTAGAGGGAAAGAGTGCAACGACATCTAGAAGGAGAGATTGCAGTGGCATCCAAAAGAAGAAAATAGCAACACCACTAGAAAAGAAGGAAAGTGTAGTGGTAAAGGAAAATAACAGCAGCACCAAAGGAAAAAGGAGACTGTAGCAACAAAAAAAAAAAAGCAACAACAATAGAGGAGGAAGAAGAGTGTAGCAACAAGGAAAAGGCAGCAACTGTAGCAAAGAGAAGGCAACAGCTACAACAAGGAGAAGGCAACAACTACAGCAAGGAGAATGCAGCAGTGGTAGTAAGGAGAAGGTAGCAGCGGTAGCAAGAAAGAGAAGCCTCTAGTAGTAGAAAAGGAGAGAGTGTGAAGTTCTTGACTTCACCATAGGATTTACTAATTTGTGATACTGAGGGGGGGTGAATCAGTAACATCACAATTCACAATTCACAGGTAAGTGAACAACTTTAACCTCTTTTTAAAAGAACTCTTTCTTAGACTCAACTAAGGTAGATCTATTGCTACCTACTAATCACAATAGTCCCCAAAGTCACCTTTCAAACACCTTGCCTAATAAACAATTCAGATATTCTTGTTTAGGTCTTCGTTAGGTTATGGGTTGGCTAATACTTTAGCTGCGTTCATAACTCAATTCAAATCACAGAACATAAAGCAAATTAAGGACATACGAGATTTACATGATTCCGTCAACATGACGTACATTCACAGTGGTAGGGACTCTCCCTTAGAGAGACTATCCACTAAACTTGAAAATTCCAGTTACAATGGATATCTTAATCCTCTGTTCCTTTCAATATTACAATTACTAAACAAGTACAATACAAAGAATGTCACTTACTGTGTCTACCCTTCTTGTAGCTTATCTTACCTCTGTTGAATTGAAAGGCTGCTTCATTGCTGCTTAGAAGTTCACCGCAATGCTCTCTAACCTCTCTTGAGGAAATTTGGAAATACGTTGAGTTCTTTCTGATGCTTCGCTGAATTCCTTCTCTACGTTGTTTCACATCGCTCCTACTTTCATCGTCTCACGGTCTCACCCGTCTCCTTGTTTTATAGCTCACCTCACCTATCCGTTTCTCTCTCTCTTGTTGTCCAATTGGATTTCTCTTTCTTACAGTCGGATTTCTCTCTCTTAGCATCCAGCTGTTCATTCTTCTTTGGTCGTTCACCTTTATTTTGCCATCCAGCCATCTTTGCTTTTGGCCATGTTTTCTTTTTCTCACCTTCTTATCAACTCCAATTTGGCCGTTCTTGGGTTTCTGCAAATTGTCTATTTTTGTCGTTCTACTCACTTTTTCAGCTATCTCCCCTTTCTCTCTCTCTCTGGTTGTTCTTTGTTCAGCCCGGTTGTCTCCGCTTTCTCTCTCTCTTAACGGTTATTATTCGTTCAGCCTGATCATCTGTTTTGGTCGTTGGATTTCGTTCTCTACCTCCTTGTCATCACACGGTTTGCTCTGATTTGCTCAATTTGCTGACCTCTCCTCTTATCCAATGATGGCTACTATTCATTTGACGCTACTCTTCATATGATGGCTACACTGTGTAGCTACAGTGTTAGGCAATTATATACTCTTCCATAAAACCCTAACAGGGAGGGCGAATTTACTTTCTTGCCCTTCCATGTAGCTTTTACATTCTCATCCTCCATATGGCTTTTACCTTCTTGCCCTTCCATATGGCTTTACTTTTTTGCACACTTAAACCTAGTTGACAACAATTACAACCCATACAAGGCTATAGGAACAGTAATCTCTCCCTTTGTAATTGTTGGCAACACTCATAACAAAATTCACTATGTAGCAGTTTCAACTCCCCCTAAATATGCACTCCTCCTTTCTTAACAGCTCCCCCTGCATTATTGCTTCTCTCCCCCCTTTGCCAACCAATTACAAATTTGAAAAACTCACAAAGTAGAGATGGAAGATTCACCTGATTTTTAGGCTTAAGGAGGCATTCACACAGATAGACTCATTCTGTACTTTTCAAACAGCTCTGTGGACAGAGATTTGGTTAGATCTTGTGTAGCCTCTTTAACAAATTTAGGTTTAACTTGTGAGAGTAAAGCAGTAGCTCCCATAATTCTTCTTGTTGTTGTAACTCTTGCTGATGGGTCACTTGTGATCTGATTTTCTTTATGAGCACTGGTCCACATTTTCTTCGGCTTCCTTTCTTGCACAGTCTTAGTTGCAAGAGGATCTCTTTCTTCATCAATCACATACAAATTTCTAACTGTTCTCTTCCCAGCTGCAACAGTATTGCCTTCTTTACTCTTTACCTGGCAACTTATTTTTGTGAATATTACCTTATGGTCTTCATTGCATAGTTTACTGATAGATGCTAGATTGCATCTAAGTCCTTCAAAACGCAGAACATCCTTCAGCTTTCCTCTTCCAATGTTTACTGACCCCTGACCATTGTTGTTAAGTGAATCATCATTGTCAAACTTAATTATGCCTTTTCTTGACTTGTTTAGCTTTGACAATTTAGTCTTGTCTCCCATCATGTGTGAAGTGCATCCACTATCAAGGATCCATTACTTATCCTTGCAATTAGCCTTTAGTGCAATTTCAACTATATTAGTCACCTCCCTTTTTGCTCTATATTCCTTCTTTTGAACTAGCTGAAAGATAACTTTCTCTTTTTTTTTTAACTTTGACTACACTGCTTATTTTTACTATACCATTGAATGTCTTCTCATGCTCAAGGACAAGTGTCATGCATCTTTTGGCATTATGGCCATCCTGCCTGCACCTTTCACACTATTCCAAGTCTGCCAATACAGCAAAGTTGTTCTTTGAAACCATTGGTTTGGGCTTCCACCAACACTCATTGTCAATATGTCCTTACATTTTACAGTATGTGCAAGAACTCACAACAGGTGTTCTCCTCTGAATTTTGTATTGTCTCCCTCTATATGTAGCATCATATCTTCTCAAACTAGAGACATATATTGGTCTTCTCCACCAGTATTTACTCGCCTTATGACCCCAAACTCCATAAGAAAGGCAATGACCTGCCTCTTCTTAGGTTTGATCACAACTTGTCTTCTTTTGTTCATCATTTGTTGTGTAGGCAAAGTAGCTGGCTTTTTTGCTTGTGGGACTTTCATTTCAGCCACCTTCTTCTCCTTCTTCTGTTCAGTTGTAGATCTCTGTTGGTTGACTTTCTTTTCTTCCTTCTTGTTTGCCACCTTAGGTTGCTTCTTCAAATCTTATTTATTCTCAGCTATCTTCTTCTGAGTCACAACCTTTTCTTTCAACTTTTGTGGCATATTCTTATTTTTTTTAGCCAATACAGCCTTAAATTGCTGCACTTTCTCTACATTTTTCTCTCCTTTTGCAAAACTTGTTTCTCCTTTCATTTCAAGTTTCTGCAAGTTCTCTTTGTTAATTTTGAGTTGTTGTTGAAGTTTCAGCAACTCTTTCTCCATTTCTTCAATTTTTAAAGCTCTTAAGCCAAGCTCTACTATAAGGTCTTCACATATTTTGATCTGTTCCTCAAATCTTCTCTTCAAGTCAATATGCTTAGCCCTTATGTCATCTTTTTGACTTTCAGCTTCCTCAGACTTTGTTTTAACTTATTTTATATGGGCCTCCAAACTTCTTATGGTTCTGCCCCTTCTTATTATCTCCTTTGAAGCTGCTTCTAACTCAGCTTCAAGATCTGGTTCTTCTTTATCAACCTCCTCTTCCTTTTCAAAGGTTGAACTACTACCTTAAGCTGATGCCATAAAGGCATCTCATCTGATAAGTCTATATTTTGCTCCTCATTAGCTTTTTTTGTCTGACTCACATAACTCTTGAATGAGCCTCTCTTCTTCTTCTGTGGGTTGGCAGTCTTCTTGCTAGACTTCTTTGATTTAATGATGATCTTCACCATCTTAAATTTTGCTCATCATCACCATCCTCCTCTTCATCATCAAGTTTCACTTTGCACTAAGAAGCAAAGTGTCCAGTCTGCCCACAACGATAACATCTTAAGGACAACTGTCCTTTTCCCTTTTTAGACCCCTTCTTGAATTTCCTTGTAAAGTAAGCTAACACTTCACCTTCACTTTCTTCCTCTTCTCTTATCTTTAAGTGCTTCATAACATTGAAAGCTACCTTCTTTGATACCTTTGTTGTTGCAGAGCTTTCAGTTGACTTTATCCTCATCTCATATGCAATAGATTGCATTGAAGATCATGCAGAGACATAGAATTGAGATCTCTACTCTTCTCTATGGCTTCTACCTTTGAGGCAAACCTCTCAGGCAGAATTCTCAGAATTTTCTTCATAATCGATGAGTCCTTCTTGTTTTTCCCATGACTTCTAAGGTCGTTTACAACATTAATAACTCCAGTGAAGAACTCTTGGACTGTCTCATTTTTCTGCATTCTAAGAGATTCATATCTCTCCTTGAATAGTTGAAGCTTAGCCTCCTTCATTCTACCATCACGTTTATAGATTTTCTATAATTTGTCCCATATCTCCTTGGCAGATTTGTAGTTCATAACTTTAGCATACTCAGCATCTGTTAATGCTAAAATGATGACATTTGAGGCCTTCCCATTTATCTCAAACTGCCTTAACTTCTATGGGGTTGGGTCTTTACTTTCTTTTGGAGTTACAAAACCCTCCTGTACACATTTTACCATGTTCATGCCCATGATTGCAAATATCACTTGCATTCTTGCTCTCTACATATGGTAGTTGGTTCCGTTGAAGATTGGAATCTTCTTGCTATAAGTTTTGCTAGTGCTCGTACTGGCTTCCATTTCTCAATATGCTAAACAAGTCAAACTTGTAAATCCCTTCAAACTAGTACTCCAAGCTATTAAGCTTCAAACTTGTGAACCTGTGCTCTAATACCAAATAGATAATTCTGATGTTCTTGTTTAGCTCTTTGTTAGGTTATGGGTTGGCTGATACTTTAGTTGATTTCATAACTCAATTCAAATCACAAAACATTAAGCAAATTAAGGATACACGAGATTTACTTAGTTCTGACAACGTTACGTACATCCACAATGGTAGGGAATCTCCCTTACCGAGACTATCCACTATACTTGAAAATTCTAGTTACAATGAATGTCTTAATCCTCTGCTCCTTTCAATATTGCAATTACTCAACAAGTACAATATAAAAAGTGTCATTTATTGTGTCTACCCTTATTTTAGCTTTTCTTGCCTCTGTTGAATTGAAAGGCTGCTCTACTACCACTTAGAAGTTCACAGCAATGCTCTCTAACCTCTCTTAAAGAAATCTAGAAATACGTTGAGTTCTTTCTGATGCTTCGCTGAATTCCTTCTCTACGTTGTTTCACACAGCTCCTGCTTTCACCATCTCACAGTCTCACCCATCTCATTGTCTCACGGCTCGCCTCACATGTCAATTTCTCTCTCTCTTATTATCTAGCTGGATTTCTCTCTCTCAACGTTGGATTTCTCTCTTTTATTGTCTAGCCGTTCACTCTTCTTTGGCTCTTCACCTCTGTTCTGTCATCCAGCCATTTCTGATTTTGGTTGTGTTTTCTTTTTCTCGCTTTCCCGTCAAATCTGATTTGGCCACTCTTGGGTTTCCGTCGATTGTCTATTTTTGCCATTTTGCTCACTATTTTGATCGTCTCCCCTTTCTCTCTCTCTCTCTCTCTCTCTCTCTCTCGACAGTTGTTCTTCGTTTAGCCCGGTCGTCTATTTTGGCCGTCAGGTTTCTCTCTCTACCTATTTTCCGTCACACGGTTTGCTCAATTTGCCGACCTCTCCTCTTTTCTGACGATGGCTACTGTTCACTCACCGGCTGCACTATACTGCTACAGTGTTAGGCAATTATATACTCCTCCATAAAACCCTAATAGAAGGGTGAATTTACTATCTTGCCCTTCCATGTAGCTTTACTTTCTTGTACACTTAAACCTAGTTGACAACAATTACAACTCATACAAGGCTGTAGGAACAACAGAATGCACGATAGAAGGAAGTAGCTTGTAGCAGTAAAAGTATGAAGAAAGATTGCAATAGCTTATAGAAGTAGAAGCAATAACTAGCGAAGAAGAGAATCTATAGAGGAGAAAACCATTAAAGGAGAGAACCTACAGAGGGGAAAACCAATAAAGGAGAAAACCTATAGAGAGCATAACCAATAGGTTGTAGAAAGAGAAGAAACCTGCAGAGATAAGAGAGAATTGGCCTACAATAGAGAGAACCTATAACCAAGAGAGAGCAGCCAAAAGAACCTATAGAAGAGAGAAGCGACAAAAGAGTAAATTTGCAAAGGAGAGAAAATAGTAGTAGTAGAGAGAGAAAGAGAGAACCTAAAAAAGAGAGAAGTTGTGAAGGAGAGACAACAGTAGCAGCAAAGAGAAAAAGAGAGAACCTGCAATGGAAAGACCAATAAAGCTTGAGCAAAGATTGGCAATGAGGAAAAAGAAGATCCATTTTCTACAATAGTAGCTTATGGACATTGAAAGATCTTTCTTAAGAAAGTTTTTATTATAAACTTTTTATGTACATTTTAAAATTGGGTGGGAGACCCTTAGAGTGATTAGGAGTCAATCCTTTGAATAATCAAGAGATCAACTCTTTGAGTGATCAAGAGATCAATCTTTCAAATGAGCAAAAGATGATTGTAAGTAGTTAAGGAGTGATTCTTCTACATCATTAGTTGTATTCCTCAATAACAAGAGCAAATTATGTGATTTAGGAGTGATCCTATCACACCGTAGATGTAGCTCACACATTGTGAACCACGTAAAAATTCTATATATACTTAGGTGCTTATGCTTGCTTGATATCCATATGGTTGTTTTTGTATAAAAAGCCAATATAAAATTGGATCATCGACTTTAACAGGTTACAAAGGTTTAATCGGGATAAATTTGTAAAAACTAAGCATCTCACACTGATTCACCCCCTCCTCCTTTTAGTGTAAGACCTAAGGAGGTCCTCATTAAGCTTGGTTTCCTTTGTTGATCCATTCTGTTTTGATCTAAAAGTTTTATTGCTACTGTGAATCTTTACATCTACTATTAAATAATTTCATGGAGAGCATGAATAATGTTAATAGAAAAGGCATTCCCACTTTTGATGGACAAAATTATCAGTTATGGAATGTTAAGCCCATCTTTGATGGCTAACATTGGATTTCTTATCAACAGCATCTCACATTATTGTCTGTGTTGATTTGATATTTTAAATTTCATTGAGATGTATAGAAATCATTGGTTAAAACTATTGATGGGAGGTCAACTAAAATCAATGAGTTAATATTGACCGTTGACACTAAATTTTAAGGGTTAAGGTTAATCGTTAACCCTAAATTTTAGGAAATTAATGTTGACCATTGACCCTAAATTTTAAGAATCAAATATGGTTGTTGATTATAGGGCAACCTTTGGGAATCAACAATGACTGTTGATGATCATGTAACCCTAATCTTAAGGCACTATAAATAACCCCATGTATCTTACAAGACAAGTGTGTGTGCTACTGATTTCTAAGAGGAACAACAAACCTAAAGGTAGCCAAAAGGAGTGGTGAATGACAAAGAGGAGGTAGCCACTAAGGGAGGTACAGCTGGCTAAGGAAAGTGGTAGCTAGCCATACTATGGAAAGGTGCAGCAGCTGGCCACAGGTCTGGTAGCTTGCAACAGCAAGGGAGAAAATGTGCTCGGTAGTAAGGCAAGCAACATCATAAGCAGGGAAAGGAACTTGTTAAGGCCAAAGGAGGCAACACCAACAATAGAAGGAGAGAACCTATAAAGGCAACAGGGGAGGCGTACTAGCAATAGAGAAGAGATCCTACCAAGGCTATAAGTAAGGTAGCACTGGTTATAGGAAAAGGAACCTACCAAGATAGAAGAGACCAACAAAGCCTGAGCAAAGACTAGCAATAAGGAAGGAGAAGATCCATTTTCTACAATAGCAGCCTGTGCACATTGAATGATCTTTTTTAGGAAAGTTTTCATTATAAAACTCTTGATAAACTTGTTGAAAATGGATGGGATACCCTTGGAGTGATTATGAGATCATTGTGAGTGGTTAAGGAGTAGTCCTTCCACACAAGTGGTTAAAAAGTTATCCTTCGATAACATTGTTGTATCTTATGATAAAAGAGTGGATTGTGTGATATCTAGACAATCACTCTCACATAAAGAAGAAATAAAAATTGGATCATTAAATTTAATAAGTCATAAAGGTTAAATTTGGATAGATTTGTAAAAGTGAATATCTCACTCTGATTCACCCCCTTCTCAATGTGAGACCTAAAAAGGTCCTTATCAAGTGGTATCAGAGCCAGTTCCTCTGTTGATCCAATTTGCTTATTTTGATTTAAAGTTATTTATGGCAGCTGTGAATTCTTATCTTTATTGTTGATTGAGATTATGGATAGCATGAACAATGTTAACAGCAAAGGCATCCTTATTTTTGATGGACAAAATTATCAGTTATAGAAGAATAAAATGCTTTCATATCTGATGGCCTTTGGTCTTGATGTGTTTGGGTTTACTATTAAGGGCTTCATTCTTATCGCTAAAGGTGATGCTATGACGCTTGTTGATAAATTTGGAGTGTGATGGAAATGTGAGAAATGCCTTACATGCCTCCTCATCAAACAAAGAATTTGTTGCAAGCTACCGATCTTGTTACCAAGGCACGTTTTTCTCCTTTACTGCTACAAGTTGCTGGACTTGCTGTCAAGGCACATTTTCTTCCCTATAGCTACAAGCAGCCAAACTTGCTACTGGTCGTGCTTGCACTTACTACTATTGTTGCCTACATATGTGTTATTACTACATATACTTGTTGCTATCAATGCTTGCATGTGCCACTATTATTGCATACACTTTCTACTATTGCTACTCGTACATCTGTTATCGCTACTTACACATTCTGCTACCGTTCCCTGCATGTTCTACTATTGTTGCCTGCACGTTTTGCTACCGCTACCTGCTACCTACACATGCTGTTATTGCTATCTGTATATTCTGCTATTATTGCATGCACATGCTGCTATTCCTGCCTACACATTCTACTATCTCTGCCTGCACATGTTGCTATCGCTACTTGCACATTTTGCTATCATTGCCTACACTGCTATTACTGCTTGCACGTTCTACTATCACTACTTGCATGTTCTGCTATCATTGCACACACATGTTGCAATCACTACCTATGTTGCAATTGCTAGTATAACCTATTGGACTTGCTGCTAACGTTGCAGTTGCTAGCGTATAACCTATTGGATGTGCTGCAATTGCTAGGATTACTTGCTAGACTTATTGCAATTAATTCCTTCTCCTTTTGGTTTAATTGGTTGTTGCCTTCTTCTTTCTTTGGTGTGGCTGTTACACACCTTCTCCCTTAGTTTGGTGTTGCAGTTGCAAGTCCTCTCCTCTCTTTGGTGTGGCTGCTGGCTGCTACACATTTTTCTCACCTTGGTGTGGCTATTGCACATTTTTCTTTGCTTGTCTGGTATAGTTGTTAGCTGTTGTACCTTGTTCTCCCTTTGGTGGCTACCTCTCTTTTTGCTATTCACACCTTTAGGTTTACCGTTCTCTTTCTTTTGGCCAACTCTCTCAATTCTGCAACACACATATTTATCTTGAAAAGTGCATAAGGTTATTTATAGAGCCTTGAGATTAGGATTGCACATTCATCAATGGTCAGCATTGATTCCCAAAGGTTGCCTAATAATCAATGGCCAGATTTAATTCCTAAAATTTAGGATCAATGGTCAACATTAACTTTCTAAAATTTAAGGTCAATGGTCAAAAGGCAACGGTCAGCTTTGACATCTAAAATTTAAGGTCAACGTTCAACATTAACTCATTGACTTTAGGGTTGACTTGCCATCACCAATTTTTCCCAATGACTTCTATACATCTCAATGACATTGAAAACATCAAATCAACATGAATAACAATGTGAGATGCAATTAACAAATTTAACATTAGTTATCAAAGATAAGCTTAACATGTATATATTAGGTGGTGAGAAGGTGGTGAATATGATCTTTTTGTGTTAGATAGGGAGCTAAGAAATGATGAAAGGTGTGTGTGGCAACGTACATTCTTCATTCTAAGGCTAATGTGGGGAAATATTGATTATCTTACTCATTAGGTGTTTATTAATCTATAGTATGTGTTTATGCCCTTGTTGACAATGGATGGAGGACATATGAGGAGATGACTCAACAAGCCTTGCCTTTTTGTATAAATGTGCCTTTTTACTTCCAATCTTCTAGGTTTTCTAAGGATTTATTCACAACTAGGATGCAATGTATCCTTATAACCTTACTTATAATCTTAGTATAAATCCTATCACAAAATTTTCCTTCTAAAATAAGTTTGTTATATGGTGGTCATTCCTTAAAATTCTTATATTTTTATTTACACATTTATGGGTGTGTCATTTAACCAAAATTACAAAATATTGTTTAAGGATATTAAGGCTATAAAGGACTTTCTTTGGGAAAGGCTTGTAAATAAGCCAAAGGGGAAGAATTTAAATCATGTCACAAAAGATATTAGCTTGGAGTGCTCTGGTAATTGTATAGAGATATCACTTAAACACTCTATCCCATTATCCATGGTTAAGATAACAAATGAAATGAGTTAGGTTGATAAGGAAGGGAGTATAACTGAAGGTTTGCAATGAGGAGCCCTTCTTCTTCTACCCCTATTGTTGATATAAAAATGTCTAAGGGGAAAGGATAATCCTTTAAGCAATTGCCTTTAATTGCTTTATCACCAATTGAAGCCTTAGAATATCTTGAAGTGGTTAAGGTTCTTTAGAATTCTTCTATGAGTAACCAAGCATTAATTAGTATTGCTCGTGAGGACAATGCTTGCCAATTTATGGTTAAGTGGAAGGACTTTGCATCACCATAAAGGTGATCTTTTTTAGTGCTTGGAGCACTTAGGCAAATCCCTTAATTTTTTTTTCAAGACATTAGACATCATAAAGTTGAGATTATTTAGCTTAAAGTGTTCCTTGAGGGTATTGATCCCTTCAGTTAGTCCTATAAGAAGGAGAGATAAATGGTAGGGATCCTTTTGCTAATATTCCTAATTTTTGTAATAACTGAGTGAGCCAAAAATACGAGACTTTTATAGCAATCGAATAAAGTTGTACTCGCTTGAATAATATTTTTGCCTTCCATTTCGACCATGCCTTTCTTTTTTTCTTTTTTTAATGAGGTGCTATTAATACAATGTTGATAATTTCCCTATTTATCACAACTTAATGGATATTAATTTCTCATTAGTCCTTCCCCTATATATATTCTAGGGATGAACCCTTTTACTATTCACCTCATTTTGATTTGAAACCCATTACATCTTCATGTTATTGATGCCAAGTATGAGATAGAAACTAATGACATCTCTGGGTGGTAAGGAGACATATGTCTTTATATCACAATTATTTTAGTATTTGGCTACTTATCATGTCCAAACATGCAAAATGGTTGTGCCAAGAGATATGTTTCTACATTATTCTTATTTTTGAGTGATTTTGATGCTAAGACAATGAAGTTTACATACAATGATGGTAGTGTCCAATTTAAATAAGTGCACTATGGCTTTGATTATTTGGATTTGCACCTTAATGTCTTATTTTATTAAACTTAAATTCTAATGGGATCTACACGCAAATTTTGATTACATTGGAAGGAAAGCGATTTGTTCCTCAACAATCGTTGGGTTCCACGGTCATCGGTTACAAACTCATTCTGACAGATTTGGGCCACAGAAAATGTTTGGTATGGACGCAAGAACTGCCCTCATTTTGGACCATATTTTGGATTCTCAACTGTACAAACTCTCGGCCGCCGAGGTCTACTTTTAATGTAGATATTTTCACTTCCTTAATATAAAAGAACTGAAGTAGTCAAAACTCGGGCGCAGGCTTGAGATGCTTGTTTAAAGTCCATCGTTGATGACATCATTGAGATGCTCTTTCTTATTTCCAATAAATGACCAGATAAATAATATTTACCATTCGCTGACATTTGAAATTTATTATGGTCATCAAAAGTTGCTCATATTAATCAACGAGCGGATATAACCCAGTGAATTAATGAAGACCCTTTAGTGGTGGTCATTAATGATGACCGTTGGCTTCTGATATTCTACTATAGCATCATTAATTCCGGCGAACTTGGGTGCAGAGAGCAATAATACTAGAGAGAGGTACTTGATTCCATTACATTGTAATTGTGATACATATTTGTAATATCATCGTAAATTTTGATTATGAATCGAAACATTATAAATATATGCGACCAATTTTTATGATAGTACAATTTGGAAAATCTCACACTTTTATAGGAACAGCTCGCAAAGGTTGAGCCTTCTGTAAGCTGAGGCCAAACCTCTCCTCCATGTCCATATTGTCTGGTGTAAGCCCGTATTCAAGCCTCCACCCAAAGCAGTTAGTAAGGGAACCCAACATCACGTGCAATTGTCTTGTTGCTAATGGCAATCCAGGGCAAATTCTTCGTCCAGCACCGAACGGAATAAGCTCAAAGCTCCGACCATTTGCCTCCACGTCCGACCCCAGAAATCTCTCCGGCGCAAATGAGTTAGGATCCTCCCATGATCTTGGATTTCTGCCTATTGCCCATGCGTTGACTAGAACCTGCGCATCTTTCGGAACCTTGAACATACAGATTTCAACGTCTGATCCTGCTTTCCGAGGAAGCAACAAAGGAAATGGTGGGTGCAACCTGAAGGTTTCTTTAATAATTGCCTGTAGATGAGGTAACCGGGCAACGTCTGATTCCTCTAACAAGCTGCCGCTGCCAATATTCTGCTCTAGCTCTGCTCTTGCTTTTGATAAGGATTTGGGGTTGCGGAGCAACTCTGCCATTGCCCATTCCAGTGTGCTTGATGTTGTGTCCGTACCGGCCACAAACAGATCCTGTTTCACTAATTGTTGTGAAATAGCGAAAGAGATTAACAATATATATATATATATATAAGGAATTTATTTTTACCACCAAAAAGTGTTTGATGCAATTTATGTCCATGTCGTCTTCTCTGATTGTAAGCAGAGTATCCAACATGTCGTTGAATGGAATATATCTTTCCGTTTTCTTTAATGCCAATCTTTGTTGGATGATACGATCGAAGATCTCAAGCAACTCCCGAAAATGAATTTCCATGCGGTGCCTTATGCCTTGGGGGTCAATCTTCTTGAGCATGGGGAAACAATCTGACAAGTTTGGCCTTCCCGCCTCATCCATAATACACCTCACAACCTTTTTGAATTCATGGACAGTCTCGGAGCCGGAATTTGTCAAATCCAGCGAGAAGACAACGGCCGACAAGGAACTAAGTGTAGTCCTCAAAGCCGCTTGGCCGATGTCTACAGCCCTGCCAAGGCGGCAGCTTTCTTGGACAATAGCCAGGAGTTCATCAACTTTCTTGTCCCGGATGTCCTGACTTGCATCAAGTTTCTGGGGTGTGAAGAGATGAGAGTTGCATATCTTTCGAAGGTTCCTCCAGTGCTCCGACACCGGTACCCAGGGGAGCCCGACTTTGTGGTGATCGCATACCGTGATCGAATCGTTGACGGTCCTGTCAGAGAAATGAATGTGATGCTTTCGAAGAACCTCTTTGGCCATGTCTGCAGAGGAAATGACCACTGTGGTTACTTGGCCTAGCTTAAGAGACATCAAGGGGCCATGGATCTTGGAAAGCTCGGCCAGGGACTTGTGAGGCTTGTCGCCAATATCCAAGATATTTCCTATAATTGGCCATGGTGCTGGGCCCGGTGGAAGCTTGCTGCCTGAGCTCCTTTTGGTTCCCTGAAGCGCGCTGACTAATGTAAATGTAAAGAGAAGGCATAGCATCAAGCAGCTGAACAAGGCCATCCACTGGGCAAGGAATTGTGAAAGTGGAGATTTTTTTTTTTTAAATATCTTTGTTGAATGGCTCAGTTCATTGAAGCTTTTCTCCTATTTATGTTGCTCACTGGACCAACGAGGATATACAAATATAAAAAATATCAAATTAATTATACAATTAAAAAAATATGAACTTAGAAATATTTATAAAAAAATTTGAAAAAAAGACTACAATTTAATTACATTGTAATTATTTGTATTAAGGTGATTTATTTTTTAAAAAAATAATTTCATTTAAAAAATTAAATGATATGCATGAGACCAAATAAAAGAAAATATCAAAGAAATTTAATTTAAATTTTATAAATTAATATAAATAATATTAAATTTTATTTAAATCTTATTACTTTGTGTGTTAATTTTTTAATTTATATGAAAAAATATTCTTTCCATTTGTTTTTAACAGTATAATTTTACTTTTTATTTGCCAACATAATTAATAAAATAGTATAATTTTTTTATTATTCTCTGTCTTCGATTTTTTAATTATTATAACAATATATATTACTTATTGATATTTTTATTATATTTGTGTCTAACAAATATTTTTTTTATATATTTATAATTTTATCTGATAAATAAAAATAGATAAAGAAAAATACGTGTAAACACCAATAAATGGATGCAAAATAAAGTGCAGTACATGTTGCAGCCATCAGTCACAATCTTGCTTTGAGTGTGAGGGTTGGTTTTGTTAAAAAAAAAAAAAACGTGCAGACAACCTAGACGACAAAATTCAAGTGTGTGTCGTTCGCTCATGCCGTGCGCCAGCGATATTGTCAATTTCATGTGTGTCGACGGCAGTCATTTAACACGTTGTATTTTGTGCGGCTCTCTCTTTTGGAGAGGCTTGTAGATAACCCAAGGAAGAAGAATTCAAAGCATGTTGCGAATGATAATAGCTCGAAGAGTATTAGTAAGTGTACAGAGATATGTTTTTGTAGAATACCGTGTCCCACAATCCATGGTTAAGATGACAAATGAAATGAGAGCTAAGCTAATAAGGAGGGGAATATGATTGTAGGCCTACACTGATGGAACTTTCTGTTTTTGCCCTTATTGTTGATACAAAAATGTCTAATGGGGAAGGACAATCCTTTGACAATTGCTTTAATTGCTTTATCATTGATTGAAGCTTATGCGGATAAAAGAAAATACCTTGAAGTGACTGAGGTTCTTAAGAATTTTTATATGAGTAAGTATTAATTTGCTTTACAAGCAAATTACATAACAGTTTGGCAATTTTCCAAAACTCTTTTATGAAAGTGCCATTAAAATCTTATATGGCCAAGAAAACTCTATACTCTTTTAACTGTAGTTAGTGGTGTTAGTTTTTCAATGTTAAGTTCATCTTTGATGACTAATATTGGATTTGTTGTTAATAGCATCTCACATTATTGTTTGTATTGGTTTGATATTTTGAATGTTGTTAGACATGCATAGAAGTCATTGGTCACAACTATTAATGGTAGGTCAACTAAAGTTAATGAGTTAATATTAGCCATTGATCCTAAATTTAGGGGGTTGAACATTGACTTTTGACTATTGACCATAAATTTGAAGAATGAAATTTGGTTGTTGATTGTAGGACAACTTTTAGGAGTCAATAATTACCGTTAATGAATGTCTAACCCTAATTTCAAGGCTTTATAAATACCTCTATGCATCTTGCAAAGAGAGGTGTGTAGGCTACAAGAAAGAACATGTGTTGCAGATTTTTCTAAGAAGAATGGCAGTTAGGGTTGCAATGAGGTAAATGGCACAAAGATCCAAGAGTCAAGCAAAAAATTAGAATATGCAGCAGCAAGTTGTGCAGTAGTAGGTCTAGGAATCAAGCAGAAAATCAGAATGTGCAACAATAGATCATGCAATAGTAGGTTGTGCAGTAGCAAGTCCAGGAATTAAACAACATCAGCAGAACATGTAGTAGCAAGAGCAACTACAAACGTCCTTACATATCCAAGAGGATATACTAGTACCAGAAGCACATTTAGGAGGTCCCTGCACTAGCAAACCAGCAACCTTGCTCCAACAGCACCAAGAGGAGGCCTTTATACCAGCAGCATGTCTAGGAAGCTATATCAGTACCAATAGGCAATAGAAGTAGCATGTGCAGACAGCAACAACAGCACTTGTGGAGAGCAACAGTAGCATGTACAAACAATAATAGTAACGTGTGTGGACAACAATAGTAGTGATAGCACCTTGTGCATGTGTGAACAATAGCAATAGCACGTGCGAACAATAATAACAGAATGTGTGAATAGCAATAGTAGCCCATGCACTTGTGGATAGCAGTAGCAATGCATGGGGAGAGTAGTAGCAACATATGTAGAGAGCAACAACAACACGTGTTGATAGTAGTAGTAAAGTGTATGAACAGTAGCAATAGAATGTGTAGACAACAATAACATAGCATATAGATAGCAGCAGCAGAGCGTGCATATAGTAATAATAGTGTGTTCGAATAGTAGTGGTAGAATGTGTGGACAGCAATAGTAATGCATACGGATAATAGCAGCAGCGCGTGTGGGCAATGGCAATATGTGCGAATAGTAGCAACAGAACATGTAGACAGTGATAGTAGCGTGTGCAGACAATAATAGCGGCGTGTGCAAGCAGTGATAATAGCAACAATAAAGGAGAAAACCTATCTTGGTAGCACATTTAGCAACTTGTAACAACAATAGTAGTAGAGGAGAAAACCTGTTAGGCAGCAAGTTCAGTAGCTTGTAATAGCAAAGGAGTAAACATGCTTAGTAGTAGGTTCAATAGTTTATAGTAGCAGAGGAGGCAACCTGCCAAGATTGTAGGGGAGATAGCACCAACAATAGAGGAGAGATCCTGCCAAGGCAGCAGGTAAGGCAACACTGGTATTAGGTGTAGAGATAACCTGCAGCGAAGATAACTTGTAGAGAAGAGACAGCAAAGCTTGAGTGAAGACTTGTAGTGAGGAAGGAAAAGATACATATTTTGCACTAGTAGTCTGTACATATTGAATGATCATTCTCTAGGAATGATTTCACTATAAACTCTTGATAAACTTGTTGAAGAAGGGTAAGATGCCCTTTGAGTGATTGAGAGATCAATCCATTAAGTGATTGGGGGATCAACTTAGTGATCGGGAGATCATTGTAAGTGATTAAGGAGTAATCCTTCCATAAGTGGTTAAAGAGTGATCCTTCCATAACCAATTTGTCTCCCTTGATAACAACAGTAGATTATGTGATTTAAAAGTGATTTTCTCACATCGTAGATGTAGCTCACACATTGTGGGTGAACCACATAAGAATTGGCATGTGTTCTTGGGTGCTTGCGTTTAGTTGATATCCATACGGTCACTCTCACATAAAGAAATAATAAAAATTAGATCATTGGTTTTAATAAGTTACAGAAGTTAAATTCAAATAGATTTGTAAAAAGTAAATATCTCACACTGATTCACCCCACCTCTTAGTGTAAGACTTAAAAAGGTCATCATCAAGTGGTATCATAGCCAATTCCTCTAATGATCAAATTTGCTTGCTTTGATTTGAAGTTATTTATGGATGTTGTGAATTCTTATCTCTATTATTCATTGAGATCATGGATGCTATGGACAATGTTAACAGCAAAGGCATCCTTACTTTTGATAGAATTATCAATTATATAAGAACAAAATGTTCTTATATCTAATGTCCCTTGGTCTTAATGTGTTTAAGTCTATTATTAGGGGCTTTATCCCTATCACTGAAGGTGATGCTATGACGCCTGTTGATAAAAAAAATATAGAGTGTCATGGAAATGTGAGAAATGCCTTATATGCTTCTTTATCAAACAAAGAATTCACTAAAATGATGAGGTGTAACATAACCAAGCAAATTTGGGATGAATTAAAGAACATTTATAAAGGAGACAAGGTTGTGAAGGAAGCCAAGCTATAAATTTGGAAGAGCAGATTTAAAGACATAAAGATGCAAAATGATGAGATTGTGGATATGTTTTTCATTAAAGTCAATAAAAATATGTGCTCTATTAAAGGCTATGAAGAGGAGATCTATGATGCCACTATGGTAAAGAAAATACTTAAAATCTTACCATAAGCTTACAATACCAAAGTCTCTTTCATAAAAGATAAAGATCTGGATGGGTTGCCCATAAATGACCTGCACAGTATATTGGTGGCTTATAAAATTAGAGTAGCCCTAATGAAAAAATAAAAGAAGTTTAAGGAGGAGAAGAAGCTGGCTTTCAAAGCAATAAAGAAGTTAAAGATTAAAGACTATGAAGAAGAATTTGATAGTAGCTCTGGAGAAGAAGATGATGATACTAAACTAGATAAAGTCATGATATAAATCATCAATAATATAAGGAAAGGAAAAGGAAAGTATAAGGAAAAACTACCCTTGAAATGCTATGGAGCAATTGGGCACTTTGTTGTTGAGTACCCAAAGAGAATAAAAGTAAGCAATGATGATGATGATGAGCTTGCCTCAAGGTAGAGAACAAAGAGATCCAGCTATTCTAAAGCTAGAAATTTAAGTGTCAAAAGGAAAAACCAATTCTTCAAATTCAAAAGAAGAAATTATTTGAGCAAGATTGATGAAGAGGATTCTAAAGAAGAAATTGATGATGATTCTGATGATCATACCTATAAAGAATGTATTTATTGCTCAAGAAAATGATGATCAAGAATCTTTAAGTGATAAGGAATCAATATAAAAGGGAGAGGATAAGTTGGTGTAGTAACTTGAGAATTAGTTAAGAGCTTTTTTATTAAAAAATAGTAAGCTGGAAAAAGAGGTAAATCATCTAAAAAGGTCATATGAAAATTATGTTATTGATGAATCTAATCTGCAGATGAAAGAAAAAGAGTTTGAAGCAAAAGAAGAGGAGTACTTGAAGAGGATTGAGAAGCTAATTGTACTTAAGGCAAAGCAATATAAGATATACGAGGATCTCGGTGCTATGGTGATTACATAAGAGCAAAAGCTGCTGATTTTGCAAGCCAATCTCCATAAGGCCGAGTCTAAGCTAAACAAGTGTAAAGAAAGCTTCATGTAGGCCATGGTAGTGAGAGGAGAGTCGTCTTCAGCAAATTCCATCAAGGAGGATGCTACCAAAAACTTGGTTGAGTGTCTAAGTAAACAAAGACCTCATTCCATGGGGAAGAAAGGCCTTGGCTATATTGAAAAGCCAAATGAGAAAGTAGTAGAGAAGAAGAAAATTGTGTTTGTCCCTAAAAGCAAACATAATGATGTGATAGAGAAAAGAAACCAACCTAAGTTAAAATAAGTTAAGAAAGATGTGGTGAAGACTCTCATTCAAAGGAGACAGGTTATTAAAGATGGAAAGGATGTTGCCACAACAATTACTGATGATAGGAGACATGAACTTGGTAAAAGAAGAAAATCTAGGTTTAAACTGGAATTATGGTAAGTATGGCACAAGACTAATTTGTGTTAGAGTAATGAGCCTATAATGAAAAGGCGTATGAGGCAAGAGACTAATGGAAGACTCTATCAAGAAAGGAGATAGTCTTAAGTAAAAAGAAGTCATATTCCACTAAGAAACAGTTTTGATTTACTGGGAGAGATCTACGGAAGATGTGAAAGGATTGGACGCACTGTTGAGGATTGCTTGACATTGCCACCTAATAAAAAAATACAAAGGAGGACACCTTCACATGCACTTATATTCAGCCAACCATTGTTACCAGATTAAGGAATGCAATGGAAAACATACCAATCATTACTGCTTGATTAAGGAGTGCAAAAAAGAACACCTACACATGCTCCCAAATTTGGCCAAAGAAGAAAAAAAGGAAAAGAAAGGACTATGGCTGTGGAAGTAACATTAAAAGCTTCTAAGAAAGAAAAGCCATGGATCCTGGAGAGTAGGTGCTTTTTACACATTCCAGGAGACTCTAAGGTATTCAAGGAAGTAGTAAAATATGATGGAAAATTAGTTAGATTTGACAATGATGGTGCCTTAAAGATTAAAGGTATCAATGCTATTGAAATTTTTGAAAAAAAGCTGAAATCGAAGGAAGTGCTTTATGTTGAAGGGCTAAAACACAATCTTATCAGTGTTAGCTAGCTTTGTAATGATGGATATGAAGTTACTTTCGACAAGAGTGGTTACACAGTGGAGAGATTATGTGATGGTGCTGTACTTACTAAGGGTGAAAGAAAAAATGGAAACTTATACCAAGTTTCTAGAAGTAACAACACATGCAACATGAACATCAAAGATGAAAATTTGTTGTGCCATAGAAGATTAGGACATCTTGGACAAAAGAGATTGAACTTAAGTATTTAGCCATCCTCTAAAGGCTGAGTATCCTTAAACTCCTCTCTCTTTCCCTCTTCTATTATTCTTTAGATTTGTTATCAAAAGGGAAGATATTTTGCATAAATCCAAAAAGAATATATATTGATCAAAAGGGGGAGTAGTTTGATAAATAAAGGGGGAGAAATTGTCAAGGGCGAGAAGAAGAAAGAGGGAGTTAAACCCAGTTAAGGGAGATGTATGTTTCAGGAGGAACTGTGAATGACAATATGTAGGGGGAGCTATAATAGTCTCACACTAAAAGGAGGGGGTGAATCAGTGTGAGATATCTACTTTTTACAAATTGATTTCGATTTAACCTCTGTGACTTGTAAGAGCCAATGATCCAATTTTTTTTTTTCTCTTTTATGTGAGAGCAACTGTATAAATAAAAAATCAATGCGCAAGCACCAATAACGCATGATAATTTTTACGTGGTGCACTCACAATGTGTGAACTACGTTCACATAATCCACTTTTATTATCAAGGGATACAATAATATTATGAAAGGATCACTCCTTAAACACTTACAATAATCTTTTGATCACTCTAAGGGTATCCCACCTTGTTTTTCAACAAATCTATCAAGACTTTATTATGAAACCTTTCTCAAAGAATAATCACTCAATGTGTATAAACTGATGTGCAAAATATGGATCTTCTCATTTCTTTGCTACCGGTATTGTCTCACCAACTTGTTTATTGGTTCAAGTTTGGCTCTTACAACTAGGTAAAGGGCCAGTTGTTGCAACTTGGTGAAGAGCCGGTTGTTGTAATTTGAAGAGGGTCGAGTTACTGTAACTTGGTTAGGGTCATCGGCTACAACTTGGTGAGCGTCAGCTATTGCGTGGTGGTTGGCTGCCTTTCTCTCCCTTTTGGTTGGTTGCCTTGTTGCTAGGTTTTGTTCTCTCAAAAATTTTGCAACACACACATACAACTTTGCAAGACGCATAGTGGTTTTATAAAGTCTTCAGATTAAGGTTACACAATTATTAACAATCATCATTGATTCCCATTAGTTGCCTTATAAAATTTAGGGTCAATGGTCAATATTGATTTCCTAAAATTTAGGGTAAACGGTTAATCTTGACCCTTAAAATTTAGGGTCACAGTCAACATTGACTTTTTAACTTCAAGATTGACTTGTCATCACTGGTTTTTCCTAATGCCCATGCTACATCTCAACAGTATTCATAACATCAAATCAACATATATAACCATGTATGATGGTGTTGACAAAAAATTCATTAATAGCCATCAAAGATGGGCTTCACAATCTCCCCTTTTGGATTTGTTAGCAACACATTAAATCTAACAATGCACATATAACAATTGTTGACATTTACTGCTCCTCTGCATATTGTCATTCATAGCTCTCCCTAAAACATGCATGTCTCTTAATCTGGTTTAACTTTCCCTTTATCCATCAAGCTACTCCCACTTTTTATCAGTACATACTTTCTTTGGATTTATGCAAAATATCTCCCCTTTTGACAACAAATTCAAAAAATAATAAAAAAAGGAAAAGGAGAGGGGTTTGAAACTATCTCAGCCTCTAAATGTTGGCTGAACACATAAGACTAGTCTCAGCATATGGTATATCTCTCTTGACAAAGGTTTGACGAATATATTGGTCACTTGATCCATGGTAGGCATATACTTAAGCTTCATTTTTCTCCACCTTTTCTTTAATGAAGTGGTATTTGATTTCAATATGTTTAGTTTTGGAGTGTTGGATAAGATTCTTGGGCAAATTGATAGCACTTTAGTTATCATAACCAATCAACAGTTATAGTTGTATATCCACTTTTATATCTTTAAGCTATTGTTTCATCCATAGCAATTGAGTATAAGCCATAGATTCAGCCTTTGCAATACTTAGAGTAGCTGAATTTTGCTTCTAACTATGCCATGAAACACATCTACTGTTGTTCCTATAGCCTTATATAGGTTGTAATTGTTGTCAACTAGGTTTAAATGTGCAAGAAAGTAAAGCCATGTGGAAGGGCAAGAAGGTAAAAGCCACATAGAGGGGCAAGAACGTAAAAGCCACATGGAGGGGCAAGAATGTAAAAGCCACATGGAGGGGCAAGACAGTAAATTTACCCTATTAGGTTTTTATGGAGGAGTATATAAAGGAACATAAGAGAGCACACTAGAGGAGCCTCAATGGGAAGGGAAAAAAAATAAAGTAGCCGTCGGACGAAGCAGTCATTGGAAATAGGAGAGATCGGTAAATTGAGCAAATCGGAGCAGACCGACAGAAAGAGAAAAAGAAACTCGACGGCCAAAACAGTTGGTCGGCCAAAACATAAGAAAGAGAAAACACAGCTGTTGGAAGAGAGAGAAAACACAGTCGTCAGAAGAGAGAGAAAAGAGGTATACAACCAGAACAAAAAACCTAGTGTGACCAGCCAAAAGAGTATACATAGTAGAAAATAGGTGTTGGTCAGCCAAAGAGACAAAGCAAAGCAAGAGGAGTCGACCGAAACCTAGAGCAATGTCCAATGCCAAAGAGGAAAACCATCCAAAGAGAGAAAAACAAGGGAGGAATGGCTGGATAGTAAGTGCTGGACGGCAAAACCACCATCGGTTGAAAGAGAGAGGACGTCTAACCAACCTACACGGCCAAGCAAAGAGGTGAATGGCCTAATAGGTGTGGACAGTAAGGAGGAAAACGGCCAACCAAGAGTGGACAGCCAAAGCAAGGTGGATGGCTAAGAGACAGCACGGTAAGGAGACAACACATGGCAAAAGAAGAAAATGCCAAGGGATACCTTGGACAGCAAGGGAAACTGTGTGACGGCTGGAGAAAACCGTGTGACTCATGTATGATGGAAGACAACACACTATCTGTAAGGGAAGAGAGGAGAAACCGTGAAAGAGGAGACTACTGGGAGAGCAAACCAAGCTATCTGGAGGTGTGAAATGGACAAGTGCATACCAGAAACGTACATGGGACGTGAAATGCCAAACCAGAACTATGCATGAGGCGTGTGACCAACAACGGGTGCAAACCAGAAATGTGCTAGAGATATGGAACGGCAAACCAGAAACGTGAGGTAGGTCGTGAAACGTGGAACGACAAACTAAAAACATAAGGCAGGCCATGAGACGTCGAACAGCAAACCAAAAATGTGAGGCGAGCCGCGAGACAAGGAGACGGGTGAGACAATGAGACGATGAAAACAGGAGCTGTGTGAGACAATGTAGAGAAGGAATTTGGTGAAGTATCGGAAAAAACTCAACATATTTCTAGATTTCTTCAAGAGAGGTTAGAGAACGTTATGGTGAACTTCTAAGCAGTAGTGGAGCAGCCTTTCAATTCAACAGAGGCAAGACAAGTTAGAAAAATGGTAGACACAGTAAGTGACACTCTTTGTATTGTACTTGCTTATTAATTGCAATAATGAAAGGAGTAGAGGATTAAGACATCCATTGTAACTAGAATTCTTAAGTATAGTGGATAGTCTTGGCAAGGAAGAGTCCCTACCACCATGGATGTATGTCACTTTGACAGAACCACATAAATCTTATGTGTCCTTAATTTGCTTTACATTCTGTGTTTTGAATTGAGTTATGAATGCAGCTAAAGTATTAGTCAATCCATAACATAACGAAGACCTAAACAAGAACATCTGAATTGTCTATTAGGCAAGGTATCTGAAAGGTGACTTTGGGGAGTATTGTGATTAGTAGGTAGCAATAGATCTACCTTAGTCGAGTTTGAGAAAGAGTTCACTTTTAAGAAAATGTTGAAGTTGTTCACTTACCTGCGAATTATGTATTATGGTGATACTGATTCACCCTCCCTCTCAGTATCACAAACTAGTAGATCCTAGGGTGAAGTCGGGAACTTCATCTACTGCCTAAATAAAATGCATCACCAAACGTTAACCTTCTATCATCACAATTGCCAACCCAATCTGCATCTATATACCCATACAGATTAAGCTGTCCACTCCTATCATAAAGCACTTTATAATTTATTGTGCCCTTCACATACTGTAGTCATACCCTTTTTCTTTGGTACCACTTACACTAGATTAACCCATGCACTATCTAAAATGAGATAGATGATACCAATATAAGATTAAGTCTCCTTTTGTACTCAATAATAGGCATACAATCATCTTCCATAAGCATGTGATGCCTACAAATAGAAGGTTTAATTCCCTTAAGATTATGAATATTATAGTTAATAACTTTCTTATGGCATCTACGAACTCTAATCAACTTGTCAACTTGTTTATCATTCAATGTTTAATTAATAATAACAAGATAAGTAAAACTAGGTCCAAGGAAAGCACACCTTAATTAAGAAGGAAGAGATTTTAACTCTACTTTTGGAACATAGTTTGCAAATAAGGATGGTAGAGTAGAATCATTTTGTAATGGCTTATACTTCAAAATTTTGGATGGCAAAACTAAGTGTTGAGCCCATCTATGATGGCTAATGTTAAATTTGTTGTCAACAACATCTCATAGATTTGTTCTTGTCAATTTAATGTTATGAGTGCCTTTGAAATGTGCTTATTACATTTACAAAGTGTTTGCAATACTAGCCAATGAGCAACTTGTTAAGGCAGAGGCCAAAGAAATTGCTCAAGATCTAGCAATATGGGTTATGGCCTACCTATAGGTGCAATTTGTATTCATCATGGAGATTCTTGAAAAAATTGTGAACAAGGAAAAGGAGCTTGAGATGCAAAGAAATTGTTTGTAAAAACTATTGATGGCAAGTTAATCCTAAATTCAATGAGTCAATTTTGACTGTTAACCCTAAATTTTAGGAGCCAGTCCTGTCCATTGACCCTAAATTTTAGGAATCAATGCTAATCATTGATCATAGGGCAACCCTTAAGAATCAAAGCTAATCATTGATTGTTAGGCAAGCTAGGGGAATCAATGCTTACCATTGATGATAAGGTAACCTTAAATTCAAGGCTTATAAATATATCTATGTAGTTGTCAAGAGATGTGTGTGTTGTAGAAACATAATAGAGAAAAAAAAGAGAATGGCAAAAAGCAGCCACAAAAAAAAAAGGTAAGGAGCACAACAAAGTGTGCTTTGTAGAAAATTAGAAAGAGAACGGTAAGAAAAAGTGCTATAAAAATAGAAGAGAGAGCTTAGCAAGAGAGAGTGCTACGGACCATAAATGAGAACAACAAGAGAGTTATGTTTTGTAAAAATGAGAGCTACAAAAATGTGTTCTGCAAAAGAGAAGAGAGTTGCAAAAATGTGTCCTATAGAAGAGAAAAGAGAGTGCACAAATGTTTCCTATAAAAGGGAAGAGAGAGCTATAAATGTGTCTTGCAGATGAGAAAGAGAGTTGCAAGAATGTGTCTTGCATATGAGAAAAGAGAGCTACAAAAACGTGTTCTACAGAAGGGAAAAGAAAGCTACAGAAAAAAATGTGCAACAACATTGTTGTTTCCACAGCCTTGTATGGGTTGTAATTGTTGTTAACTAGGTTTAAGTATGCAATAAAGTAAAGCCATATAGATAGGCAAGAAGGTAAAAGCCACATGGAGGGGCAAGAACGTAAAAGTTATATGTAGAGGCAAGACACTAAATTTGCCGCAAGTAAGCCTTATTAAGGTTTTATGGAAGATAGTATATAAAGACCTTGGAAGACAAAATTAAGGCAAGGGCCAAGGCAATTGAATACACAGCAAAACACAAAAGTGTGTGGATGGCCAAATAGAGAAAACAGAAAAACACAACATACAACCAAAGCACATCGATGGCAAAAGAATGACAGAATAGGGGATAGCAAAATAGAAATCATAGCTGTATAGTATAGCCATCAAGTAAGCAGTAGCCGTAGAGGGAACAGCAACTGTCAAAAGAGAGAAAGAAGAGACGGTTGGGCTGAATGAAGAATAAAGGTTGAGGGAGAGAGAAAGGGGAGACTGCTGGGCTGAACGAAGAACAGAGGTCGGCAAAAATAGAGAAAAGAGGAGACGGTTGAAGGGGCAAGATGACTACACGACAAACCAGAATAGTGACCGACAAAAAAGAAAGAAAACAAGAAGGCTAAAAGTGGGTGTACAGCAAAGAAATATTCAACCAAATCAGAGTGATGGTGAAGGAGAAGAAAAATCCAAAAAGGCCACAAATAGACCCCTGGGGAAGGAGAGAAAAAGGAATGGCCAAAAAGAAAGACAAAACAGAGAGACCAGATTTGGAACGGGTGAGATGAGACCAAATCGGGAATAGGTGAGAGAGATCTGGTGGCTAGATAGTGGAAGAGAGAGAAAACACAGTTGTTGGAAGAAAGAGAAAAACCCAAACAACCAAAAGAAAAACAGAACAAAGAATGGCTGAGTGAAAAAGAAGTGAATGGAAAAACCCGATTCGGCCAACAAAGAAGGGTGCACAGTAGAACAACGACTGGACAAGTAGAGAGAAATCAGGCGGTAAGAGAGAGAAATCTAGTAAGACAGCAAAAAAGAAAGAAATGTGAATGGCAAACCAGAAATGTGAGGCTAGCCATGAGACAAGAAGATGGGGAAACAGTGAGATGGTGAAAGTAGGAGTTGTATGAGACAACGTATAGAAGAAATTCAGTGAAGCATTGAAAGAACTCATCGTATTTCTAGATTTCTTCAAGAGAGGTTAGAGAGCATTGCGATGAACTTCTAAACGGCAATGGAGCAACCTTTGAATTCAACAAAGGCAAGAAAAGCTAGAAGAAGGGTAGATATAGTAAGTGACATTCTTTGTATTGTACTTACTTAGTAATTACAATAGTGAAAGAAGCAGAGGATTAAGACATCCATTGTAAATGAAATTCTCAATATAGTGGATAGTCTCGGTAAGGGAGAGTCCCTACCATCGTAGATGTACGTCACATTGACGAAACTACATAAATATCGTATGTCCTTAATTTACTTTATGTTCTGTGTTTTGAATTGAGTTGTGAATGCAGCTAAAGTGTCAGCCAACTCATAACCTAACGAAGACCTAAACAAGAACATCTGAATTATCTATTAGGCAAGGTGTCTGAAAGGTGACTTTAGGGATTGTTGTGATTAGTCGGTAGCAATAGATCTACCTTAGTTGAGTCTAAGAAAGAGTTTGCTTTTAAGAAGAGGTTGAAGTTGTTCACTTACTTGCGAATTGTAAATTGTGGTGATACTGATTCACCCCCCTTCTCAGTATCACAAGCTAGTAAATCCTAGGGAGAAATTGGGAACTTTAAACATCTAAGTGGAAAGATAGCAACAACATCTTGGAAGCAAAAGTGCCACAGCATCCAGGAGGAAAGAGTACAATGTCACCTAGAAGGAAATTGTGCAGCGACATCTAGAAGGAGAGATTGCAACAGCATCCAGAAGAAAAAAATAGCAGCACCACCAGAAAAGAAGGAAAGTGTAGTTGTAAAGGAAAATAACAATAGCACTAAAGGAAAAAAGGGATTATAGTAGCAAAAAAAAAAAAAATAGCAACAACACCAGAGGAAGAAGAAGAGTGTAGTAGCAAAGAGAAGGCAGTAACGGTAGCAAGAAGAAGAAAGCCTCTAGTAGTAGAAGAGAAGGAGAGAGTGCACAATAGAAGGAAGTAGCTTATAGCAATAGAAGTAGGAAGAAAGATTGCAACAGCTTACAAAAGTAAAAGCAATAACTAGCAAAGAAGAGAACCTATATAAGGAGGAACCTGTAGAGGAGAAAACCAGTAACGGAGAGAACCTACAAAGGGGAAAACCAACAAAGGAGAAAACTTATAGAGAGCATAACCAATAGGATGAGTTGTAGAAAGAGGAGAAACTTGCAGAGATAGGAGAGAATTGGCTTGCAACAGAGAGAACCTATAGCTAAGAGAGAGCAGCAAAGAGAACCTGTAGAAGAGAGAACCGACAAAAGAGTGAACTTGAGAAGGAAAGGCAACAGTAGTAGCAGAGAGAGAAAGAGAGGACCTACAAAAGAGAGAAATTGCAAAGGAGAGACAACAGTAGTAGTAGAGAGAAAAAGAGAGAACCAGCAATGGAAAGATCAACAAAGCTTGAGCAAAGATTGGCAATGAGGAAAAAGAAGATTCATTTTCTACAATAGTAGCTTATGGACATTGAGAGATCTTTCTGAAGACAGTTTTTGTTATAAACTTTTTATGTACATTTTGAAAATGGGTTAAAGATCCTTAGAGTGATTAGGAGTTAAACCCTTTGAGTAATTGAGAGATCAACTCTTTGAGTGATCAAGAGTTCAATTTTTCAAGTGATCAGGAGATAAACTCTCTAAGTGATTGAGAGATGATTGTAAGTAGTTAAGGAGTGATTCTTCTACATCATTAGTTGTATCCCTCGATACTATCACACCGTGAATGTAGCTCACACATTGTGAACCACATAAAAATTCTATATATAATCTTGTGCTTATGCTTGCTCGATATCCATATGGCTGTTCTTGCATAAAAAGGCAAGATAAAATTGGATCATCGACTTTATTAGGTCACAAAAGTTTAATCGGGATAAAGTTATAAAAAGTAAGCATCTCACATTGGTTCACCCCCTCCTCCTTTTAGTGTGAGACCTAAGGAGGTCCTCATCAAGTCGTATCAAAGCTTGGTTTCCTTTGTTGATCCATTCTGCTTTGATCTAAAATTTTTGTTATTGCTATGAATGTTTACATCTACTGCTAAATAATTTCATGTAGAGCATAAATAGTATTAATAGGAAGGGTATTCCCACTTTTGATCAATAAAATTATCAATTATGGAATGTTGAGCCCATCTTTGATGGCTAACATTGGATTTGTTATCAACAGCATCTCACATTATTGTCTGTGTTGATTTGATATTTTGAATGTCATTGAGATGGATAGAAATCATTAATTAAAATCGTTGATGGGAGGTCAACTAAAATCAATGAGTTAATATTGACCATTGACACTAAATTTTAAGGGTTAAGATTAACTATTGACCCTAAATTTTAGGAAATCAATGTTGATCATTAACCCTAAATTTTAAGAATCAAATATGGTCATTGATTATAGGGCAACCTTTGGGAATCAACAATGACAATTGATCATCTAACCCTAATTTTAAGGCTCTATAAATAACCTCATGTATCTTACAAGACAAGTGTGTATGTGTGTTGCTGATTTTTCTAAGAGGAACAACAAACTTATAGGTAGCCAAAAGGAGAGGTGAACGACAAAGAGGAGGCAACCACTAAGGGAGGTACAGCTGGCCAAGGAAAGTGGTAGCCAGCCATACCAAGACGAGGTGCAGTAGCTAGCCATATTAAAGAGGGGTACATCAATTAGCCATACTAAGGAGAGGTGTAGCAACTGGCCACACTAAAGAGGGGTGCAGCAGTTAGCCATATCAAGGAGAGTAGTAGCTGGAAAACCAAACCAAAAGAAAGGAGTAGTTAGTAGCCGCACCAAACCAACAAAGAGAAGGTGTGCAACAGCCACACTAAACTAGAAGAGAGGGTGTGTAGTAACCACACCAAAGAAAGAAGAAGGTAGTAGTTAGCCAACCTAAAAGGAGAAGGAACTATTGCAGCAGGAGCAGCAATAAGCTTTGGTAGAAGGTGTAGGCAAAACAGTAATTCGCAACACCAATTGCTGCAACTTGCAACAACCAGCAAACATCCAAAGAAGGAGAGAAGTGCAGTAGCAAGGGTAAAACAACCAGGAGCAATACTAGGCTTTGATAAAAGGTGTAGGCAAACCAGCAAGTGCAGCACGTCTAGCAGCCAAACCAGAAATTGCAGCATGTTTGGGAGGTTATACCAATAAGTGTAGTATGTCTAGTAGCCAAACCAGTAAGTGCAATATGTTTGGGAGGCTATACCAGTAAGTATAACATATCTAGCAACCAAACCATTAAGTGTAGCACTTCCAGCAGGTAATCCCAGTGAGTGCAACACGTCCAACAGTTATATCACATGCAATAGCAACCTTTGGGTAGTAATAGTAGGCAAACTAGTAGCTACAAATTGCAAGAGCAATAGCAAGCTCAAGCAGAACATATAGGTAGCGATAGCAGAATAGGAAAACATTAATAATAGCCCGTACACATGTGGACAGCAAAAGCAAAATGTACAAGCAACGATAGCAACACAAGTGAATAACAATAGTAGAATGTGCTAACAGCAATAGCATTCATGTAAGCGGCAATAGCAGCATATGCAGACAACAATAGCAGAACGTGCAAGCAGTGACAACAGCACATGGGGACAACAATAACAGAAAGTGAAGGTAGCGATAGCAGCACATGTAGATAGCAATAGCAGCACGTGTAGGCAACAATATTAGAACGTGCAGGCAACAACAACAGCTCATGCAGGCAGTGATAGTAGAACATGCAGGCAACGATACCAGTGCATGCAGGCAACCATAGCAACAGGTCTGGTAGCTTGCAGTAATAAGGGAGAAAATGTGCTTGGCAATAGGGCAAGCAACATCATAAGCAGGGAAAGGAACTTGTCAAGGCAAAAGTAGGCAACACCAATAGTAGGAGGAGAGAACCTGTCAAGGCAGTAGGCGAGGCAGTACTAGCAACAGAGACGAGATCTTGTTGAGGTTGTAAGTAAGGTAGCACTGGTTGTAGGAAAAGGAACTTACCAAGATAAAAGAGACCAACAAAGCCTGAGCAAAGACCACTAATAAGGAAGGAGAAGATCCATTTTTTATAACAACAGCCTATGCACATTGAGTGATATTTTTTAGGAAATTTTTCATTATAAAACTCTTGATAAATTTGTTGAAAAAGGGTGGGATACCCTTGGAGTGATTAGGAGATCATTATGAGTGGTTAAGAAGTAGTCCTTCCACAAGTGGTTAAAAAATGATCCTTTCATAACATTATTGTATGCTATGATAAAAAGAGTGGATTATGTGATTTAGGAATGATCCTATCACACCGTGGACGTAGCTCACACATTGTGGATAAACCACGTAAAAATTGTCATGCGTTCTTGGGTGCTTATGTTTGATTGATAACCATATAGTCGTTCTCACATAAAGAAGAAATAAAAATTGGATCATTAGATTTAATAAGTTATAGAGGTTAAATCTGGATAGATTTGTAAAAAGTAAATATCTCACATTGATTCACTCACTTCTTAATATGAGACCTGAAAAGGTCCTCATCAAGTGGTATTAAAGCCAGTTCCTCTATTGATCCAATTTGCTTACTTTGATTTGAAGTTGTTTATGGCTGCTGTGAATTCTTATCTCTACTGTTGATTGAGATTATGGATAGCATAAAGAATGTTAACAGTAAAGGTATCCTTACTTTTGATGGACAAAATTATCAGTTATGGAAGCATAGAATGCTTTCATATCTGATGGCCCTTCGTCTTGATGTGTTTGAGTCTACTATTAAGGGTTTCATTTTTACCGCTAAAGGTGATGCTATGACGCTTATTGTTAAATGTGGAGTGTGATGGAATGCAAGAAATGCCTTACATGCTTCCTTATCAGACAAAGAATTTGTTGCAAGCTACCAATCTTGCTACCGAGGCAAGTTTTTCTCCTTTATTGCTACAAGTTGTTGGACTTGCTGTTGGGGCACATTTTCTTCCCTATTGCTACAAGCAGCCAAACTTGCTATTGGTCATGCCTACACTTACTATTATTGTTGCCTACATATGTTGTTATTACTGCCTATACTTGCTGCTATCAATGCTTGCACCTGTTGTTATTATTACGCACACTTTTTACTATTGCTACTTACACATTCTGCTATCATTGCCCACATGTTCTACTATTGTTGCCTACACCTTTTGTTACCGTTACCTACTACCTACACATGCTGTTATTGCTGTCTGCATATTCTGTTATTAGTGCATGCATATGTTGCTATTACTACCTGCACAATTTGTTATCGTTGCCTGCACATGTTACTATCGCTGCTTGCACATTTTGCTATCATTGCCTACACTGCTATCACTGCTTGCATGTTCTGCTATCATTGCACACACATGTTGCAATCGCTACCTATGCTACAATTGCTAGTATAGCCTATTAGACTTGCTGCTAACGTTGTAGTTACTGGTATTGCTTGTTGGACTTGTTGCTGGCGTATAACCTACTGGACGTGCTGCAATTGTTGGGATTACCTGCTGGACTTATTGAAAATAATTCCTTCTCCTTTTGGTTTAACTGGTTGTTGCTTTATTCTTTCTTTGGTATGGTTGTTACACACCTTCTCCCTTATTTTGGTGTGGATATTGCAAGTCTTCTATTCTTTTTGGTGTGGCTGCTAGCTGCTACACATTTTTCTCACCTTGGTATGGCTATTGCACAATTTTCTTTGCTGGTCTGGTATAGTTGTTGGCTGTTGTACCTTGTTCTCCCTTTGATGGCTACCTTTCTCTTTGCTATTCACCCTTTCCTTGCCTTTAGGTTTGTCGTTCTCTCTCATTTGGCCAACTCTCTCAAAATTCTGCAACACACACATTTATCTTGAAAAGTGCATAAGGTTATTTATAGAGCCTTGAGATTAGGATTGTACATTCATCAACGGTCAGCATTGATTCCCAAAGGTTGCCTGACAATCAATGGCCAGATTTGATTCCTAAAATTTAGGGTCAATGGTCAACACTGAATTTTTAAAATTTAAGGTCAATGGTTAAGAGACAACGATCAGCTTTGACTCCCAAAATTTAAGGTCAATGTTCAACATTAACTCATTGACTTTAGGGTTGACTTGCCATCACCAATTTTTCCTAATGACTTTTACGCATCTCAACGACATTGAAAACATCAAATCAACATGAATAACAATGTGAAATGCAATTGACAACAAATTTAACATTAGTTATAAAAAATAAGGTTAATATGTATATATTAGGTGGTGAGAAGATCGTGAATATGATCTTTTTGTGTTAGATAGGGAGTTAAGAAATGATGAAAGGCGTGTGTGGCAAGGTACATTCTTTATTCTAAGGCTAATGTGGGGAAATAGTGATTACCTTACTCATTGGGTGTTTATTAATCCATAGTACATGTTTATGCCCTTGTTGACAATAAATGGAGGACGTATGAGGAGATGACTCAACAAGCCTTGCTTTTTTGTATAAATGTGCCCTAGCTTTTGTTTGCTTTGAAAGGACTAAGCCTTTTTTGCTTCCAGACTTCTAGGTTTTCTAAGGATTTATTCACAATTAGGATGCGATATATCCTTATGATCTTAGTATAAATCCTATCATAAAATTTTCCTTCTATAAGTTTGTTATCACGTGGTCATTCCTTAAAATTCTTATATTTTTATTTACATATTTATGGGTGTGTCATTTAACCAAAATTGCAAAATATTGTTTAAGGATATTAAGGCTATAAAGGCCTTTCTTTTAGAGAGGCTTATATATAAGCCAAAGGAGAAGAATTTAAGTCATGTCACAAAAGATATTAGCTTAGAGTGCTCTGGTAATTGTATAGAGATATCACTTAAACACTCTATCCCATTACCCATGGTTAAGATAACTAATGAAATGAGTTAGGTTGATAAGGAAGGGAGTATAACTGAAGGTTTGCAATGAGGAGCCCTTCTTCTTCTACCCCTATTGTTGATATAAAAATGTCTAAGGGGAAAGGATAATCCTCTAAGCAATTGCCATTAATTGCTTTTATCACCAATTGAAGCCTTTAAGGATAAAAGGGAGTATCTTAAAGTGGTTAAGGTTCTTTATGATTCTTCTATGAGTGACCAAGCATTAGATAGTATTGCTCGTGAGGACAATGCTTGTCAATTTATGGTTAAGTGGAAGGACTTTGCATCACCATAAAGGTGATCTTTTTTAGTGCTTGGAGCACTTAGGCAAATCCCTTAAGTTTTTTTTTTAAGACACTAGACATCATAAAGTTGAGATTGTTTAGTTTAAAGTCTTCCTTGAGGATATTGATCCCTTTAGTTAGGATGTCCTATAAGAAGGAGAGATAAATGGTAGGGATCCTTTTGCTAATATTCCTAATTTTTGTAATAACTAAGTGAGCAAAAAATAAGAGACTTTATAGCAATCGAATAAAGTTGTACTCGCTTGAATAATATTTTTGCCTTCCATTTCTACCATGCCTTTCTTTTTTTTTTTTTTAAATGAGGTGCTATTAATACAATGTTGATAATTTCCTTATTTATTACAACTTAATGGATATTAATTTCTCATTAGTCCTTTCCCTATATATATTCAAGGGATGAACCCTTTTACTATTCACTTCATTTTGATTTGAAACCCACTACATGTTCATGTTATTGATGCCAAGTATGAGATAGAAACTAATGAGATCTCTTCGTGGTAGGGAGACATAGGTCTTTATATCACAATTATTTTAGTATTTGGTTACATACAATGTCCAAGCATGCAAAATGGTTGTGTCAAGAGATATGTTTCTATATTATTCTTATTTTTGAGTGATTTTGATGCCAAGACAATGAAGTTTACATACAATGATGGTAGCGTCCAATTTAAATAAGATGCACTATAGCTTTTATTATTTGGATTTGCACCTTAATGTATTATTTTATTAAACTTAAATTCTAATGGGATCTACAGGCAAATTTTGATTACAGGACTGGATTGGAAGGAAAGCGATTTGATCCTGAACAATCGTTGGGTTCCACGGTCAATCGGTTACAAACTCATTCTGACAGATTTGGGCCACATAAAATGTTTAGTACGGACGGAAGAACTGCCCTCGTTTTACCCTCATTTTGGACCATATTTTGAACTCTCAACTGGCGAAAATCCACTTTTTTTGGATCGCTAATGTACAAACTCTCGGCCGCCGAGGTCTAGTTTCAATGTAGATATTTTCACTTCCTTAATATAAAAGAACTGAAGTAGTCCAAACTCTGGGGCGCAGGCTTGAGATGCTTGTTTAAAGTCCATCGTTGATGACATCATTGAGATGCTCTTTCTTATTTCCAATAAATGACCAGACAAATAATATTTACCATTCACTGACATTTGAAATTTATAGGCAATATAGGGTTGTAACCCTGTCGCCTCGAAGTGGGTGAAAGGAAAACAAGCATCAAAAGAGCCCACCCACCCACCTAGCTCCATTATGCAAACACTTGTTAACCCCTCGGAACTGAATTTTTCTCAAACAACAAAGGACAACAGGTGCCTGCACATACCCCAGTGAATTAATGAAGACCCTTTAGTGTGGTCATTAATGATGACCGTTGGCTTCTGATATTCTACTATAGCATCATTAATTCCGGCGAACTTGGGTGCAGAGAGCAATAATATTAGAGAGAGGTACTTAATTCCATTACATTGTAATTGTGATACATATTTGTAATATCATCGTAAATTTTGATTACATGGCCTGCCAAGGCGGCAGCTTTCATGGACAATAGCCAGGAGTTCTTCAACTTTCTTGGCCCGGATGTTCTGATTTGCATCAAGTTTCTGGGGTCTGAAGAGATGAGAGTTGCATATCTTTCGAATGTTCCTTCAGTGCTCCGACACCGGTACCCAGGGGAGCCCGACTTTGTGGTGATCGCATGCCGTGATCGAATCGTTGACGGTCCTGTCAGAGAAATGAATGTGATGCTTTCGAAGAACCTCTTCGGCCATGTCTGCAGAGGAAATGACCACTGTGGTTACTTGGCCTAGCTTAAAAGACATCAAGGGGCCATGGATCTTGGAAAGCTCGGCCAGGGACTTGTGAGGCTTGTCGCCAATATCCAAGATATTTCCTATAATTGGCCATGGTGCAGGGCCCGGTGGAAGCTTGCTGCCTGAGCTCCTTTTGGTTCCCTGCAGCGCCCTGACTAATGTAAATGTAAAGAGAAGGCATAGCATCAAGCAGCCGAACAAGGCCATCCACTGGGCAAGGAATTGTGAAAGTTGGGATTTTTTTTGTTTTTTAATATCTTTGTTGAATGGCTCAATTCATTGAAGCTTTTTTCCTATTTATGTTGCTCACTGGACCAATGAGGATATACAAATATAAAAAAATCAAATCAATTATACAATTTAAAAAATATGAACTTAGAAATATTTATAAAAAATTTGATAAAAAGACTACAATTTTAACTACATTGTAATTATTTGTATTAAGATGATTTATTTTTTAAAAATAATATTTTTTAAAAAATTAAATGATATGCATAAGAACAAATAAAAAAATATCAAATTTAATTTAAATTTTACGAATTAATATAAACAATATTGAATTTTGTTCTAATCTTATTATTTTGTGTGTTAGTTTTTTGGTTTATATGGAAAAACATTTTTTCTTTTAGTTTTTATCAGTATAAATTTACTGTTTTTCTTGCCAACATGATTAATAAAATAGTACAATTTTTTATTATTCTCTATCTTCGTTAACTATTTTTTAATTATTATAATAATGTATATTACTTATTGATATTTTTATTATATTTATGTTTAACAAATATTTTTTTTATATCTTTACAATTTTGATTGGTAAATAAAAATAGATAAAAAGATACGTGCGTGAACGTTGCAGCCATCAGTCACAATCTTGCTTTGAGTGTGAGGGATGGTTTTGTTCAAAAAAAAAAAAAAAACGTGCAGACAACCTATACGACAAAATTTAAGTGTCATTCACCCATGGAGTCCTCACACTGCCGTGCGATAGCGATGTCGAGGGGAATATGATTGTAGGCCTACACTGATGGAACTTTCTGTTTTTGCCCTTATTGTTGATACAAAAATGTCTAATGGGGAAGGACAATCTTTTGGACAATTGCTTTAATTGCTTTATCATTGATTTAAGCTTATGCTAATAAAAGAAAATATCTTAAAGTGACCGAGGTTTTTCAGGAATTTTATGTGAGTGAGTAAGTATTAATTAGTATTACTTATACTTAGGATAGTACTTGCTAAATTGTGGTTAAGTGGAAAGACTTGCATCACTATAAGGATGATCTTTTTTAGTGCTTGGAGCACTTAAGCGAATCCCTTAATTTTCTTAAGCCATTAGATGTAAAGAGCAAGGCTTATGCCTTTCTGAGGTACTAGGTTGGCAAGTTAACTTCTACGAAGTAACGTATAAATGTCACTATTCAAGAGTTAAAGGAAAAAATTAGCAACTTCCAATGCATCACTTGAGGCCACTGTCCCCCATATTCTAATGTATGACAATGGGAAATAAAACTCTCAAATTCTTCCTCCAAAACACACCTCTAACTAACTCATCTAGAAAATATCTAACAAGGAACAACTCATCCCAAAAATAAAATGGTATATCTCTAGAAAATTGTCTTTGTTGTTAAGAAGACATATCCAATGGAAATAATACATAAACAATGTAGTTTACAAAATCAGCGTACCAAGGTGTCTTGGACGATGACACCACCATCAAGTGATCATCATGGAAGGAATCATCAATGGGTATCCCATTAACCCTTTTAACATCCTTATTCTTCTCTAACCATGAAACGTGATCTACAACCACATTTTTAGACCCCTTTTTATCTTGGATCTCAATATCAAACTCCTATAATAAAAGATTTCATGATGGATTGGCATTTTTCTTACTCATGAGATATTTCAAAACTACATGATCTATATACATAGTTACATTTACTCCAACAAAATAGGACCTAAACCTATCAAAAGCAAAAATAACAACTAGCAATTCTTTTTTGGTGTTTTTATAGTTAGCTTGTGTATTGTCGAGAGTTTTGCTAGCATAATAATTGACATATGGTTTGTTGCCCTCCTTTTGGCCTAGCACTACACCAAGTGCAAAGTCAGTTTCATTACACATTACTTCAAAGGGTTTACCCCAATCCATTGATTGCATTAAGGGTGCTAAAATTAATGCGTCTTTAAACCTGTAAAAAGCATGAAGAAAATCTTGGTTAAAGTTAAAAGGAGCATCCTTTACAAGCAAATTACATAACAGTTTGGCTATTTTCCAAAAGTCCTTTATGAAAGTGCCATTAAAATCTTATATGGCCAAGAAAACTCTATACTCTTTTAACTGTGGTTAGTGGTTATCAGCTTCTCAATGTTAAACTCATCTTTGATGACTAATGTTAGATTTATTGTCAACAGCATCTCACATTATTGTTTATATTGGTTTGATGTTTTGAATGTCGTTGAGATGCATAGAACTTGTTAGTCACAAATGTTAATGGTAGGTCAACTAAAGTTAATGAATCAATATTAACCATTGACCCTCAATTTTAGAGGGTCAAAGTTGACCATTGACCATTGACTATTGACCATAAATTTGAAAAATGAAATTTGGTTGTTGATTGTAGGGCAACCTTTGGGAATTAATAATTATCGTTAATGAATGTCTAATCCTAATTTTAAGGCTTTATAAATACCCCTATGCATCTTGTAAGGAGAGGTGTGTAGGTTACAAGAAAGAATGTGTGCTCCAGATTTTTCTAAGAAAGAATGGCAGTTAGGGTTGCAAAGAGGTAAATGGCATAAAGGTGATGGCAGCAGTCTGCCCTCACAAAGGTGATAGCAATAGTCAGCCTTCATCAAGACTTGCAACATCTAGCCTTCACCAAGGATTGTAGTAGCCTTGAACTAGCAAACCAAGAGGCAGTAGTAGGAGGTTCCTACACCAGCAATCCAGGAGGCTTTCCAATAGACCAGTAGCACCTTAGAAGGCTTTCCAGTAGTAGAAACACATCAAGGAATCAAGCAGAAAATTAGAATGTGCAGTTGCAGGTTCGAGTGTCAAGCAAAAAATTAGAACATGCAGCAGCAAGTTGTACAACAACAAGTTGTACAATAGTAGGTCCAGGAATCAAGTAGAAAATCAAAATGTGCAGCAATAGATCATGCAATAGTAGGTTATGCAGTAGCAAGTTTGGGAATTAAGCAACATCAGCAGAACTTGTAGTAGTAAGAGCAACTGCAAATGTCTTTACACATTAAAGAGGGTCTACCAGTGCCAGAAGCACCTTTAGGAGGTCCCTGCACCAGCAAACAACAGCCCTGCTCCAACAGCACCAATAGGAGGCCCTTATACCAGCAACATGTCTAAGAAGCTATATCAGTATCAACAGTAGGCACAATATTAGTAGCAATGCAAGCAGACAATAGCAACAGCGTGTGCAGATAGCAACAACAGCACCAGTGGAAAGCAGCAGTAGCACGTACAAACAACAGTAGTAGCATGTGTGGACAACAGTAGTAGTGATAGCACCTTGTGCATGTGCGAACAATAGCAGTAGCATGTGCGGACAATAATAGTAGAATGTGTGAATAGCAATAGCAGCCCATGCACAAGTGGACAACAATAGCAATGCATGGGGAGAATAGTAGCAACATATGTAGAGAGCAACAACAACACATGCTGATAGTAGCAATAAAGTGTATGAACAATAGCAACAGAGTGTACAGACAACAAAATCATAGCATGCAGATAGCAACAGTAAAGCGTGTAGATAGTAATAATAGTGTGTTCGGATAGGAGCGGTAGTGTGTGGACAACAATAGTAACACATACGGACAATAGCAACAACGCGTGTTGGCAGTGGCAATGTGTGCTAACAGCACAACATAACATGTAGACAACGATATTAGCGTGTGCGGACAATAATAGCAGCGTGTGCAAGCAGTGATAACAATAACAATAGAGGAGAAAAATTGTCCCAGTAGCACATCCGGTAGCTTGCAACAGCAATAGTAGCAAAGGAGAAAACGTGTTAGGCAGCAAGTTTGGTAGCTTGCAGTAGCAAAGGAGTAAACATGCTCGATAGTAGGTTCAATAGTTTATAGTAGCAGAGGAGGCAACCTGCCAAGACTGCAGGGGAGATAACACCAGTAGTAGAGGAGAGATCCTGCCAAGGCAGCAGGTGAGGCAACACTGGTATTAGGAGCAGAGATAACTTGCAGCAGAGATAACCTGTAGAAAAGGGACCGGCAAAGCTTAAGTGAAGACTTGTAGTGAGGAAGGAAATGATACATATTTTGCACTAGCATTCTGTACACATTGAGTGATCATTCTCTAGGAATGATTTCACTATAAAATTTTGATAAACTTGTTAAAGAAGGGCAGGATACTCTTGGAGTGATTGGGAGATCAATCCATTAAGTGATTAGGGGATCATCTTAGTGATCATGAGATCGTTGTAAGTGGTTAAGGAGTAATCCTTCCATAAGTAGTTAAAGAGTGATCCTTCTATAACCAATTTGTCTCCCTGGATAACAAAAGTGAATTGTGTGATTTATAAGTGATCCTATCATACCATGGATGTAGCTCACACATTGTGGGTGAACCACATAAAAATTGCCATGTGTTTTTGGGTGCTTGCGTTTAGCTGATATCCATACGGTCACTTTCACATAAAGAAATAATAAAAATTAGATCATTGGTTTTAATAAGTCACAAAAGTTAAATTCAAATAGCTTTGTAAAAAGCAAATATCTCACACTGATTCACCCCACTTCTTAGTGTAAGACCTAAAAAGGTTATCATCAAGTGGTATCATAGCCAGTTCCTTTATACTATTCATTGAGATCATGGATGCTATGGACAATGTTAACGGCAAGGGCATCCTTACTTTTGATAGACAGAATTATTAGTTTTGGAAGAATAAAATGCTCTTATATCTGATGTCCCTTGGTCTTGATGTGTTTAAGTCTACTGTTAGGAGCTTTATCCCTATCGCTGAAGGTGATGCTATAACACTTGCTGATAAAAAGAATATAAAGTGTGTTGAAAAGGTGAGAAATGCCTTATATACTTCTTTATCAAACAAAAAATTCACCAAAATGATGAGGTATAACATAGTCAAGAAAATCTGGGATGAATTGAAGAACATTTAAAGGAGACAAGGTTGTGAAGGAAGCCAAGCTATAAATTTGGAAGAGCAAATTTAAAGACATAAAAATGCAGAATGATGAGATTGTGGATATGTTTTTCATAAGAGTTAATGAAATTATGTGCTCTATTAGAGGCTATGAAAAGGAGATCTATGATGCCATTATGGTAAAGAAAATACTTAAAATCTTACCATAAGTTTACAATACCAAAGTCTCTTCCATAAAAGATAAAGATTTGGATAGGCTGCCCTTAAATGACCTGCACAGTATATTGGTGGCTTATGAAATTAGAGTAGCCCTAATGAAAAAAGAAAAGAAGTTTAAGGAGGAGAAGAAGCTGGCTTTCAAAGCAATAAAGAAGTTAAAGATTAAAGACTATGAAGAAGAATTTAATAGTAGCTCTGGAGAAGAAAATGGTGATACTAAACTGGATAAAGTCATGACATAAATCACCAACAATATAAGGAAAGGAAAAGGAAAGTATAAGGAAAAACTACCCTTGAAGTGCTTTAGTTGTGGAGCAATTGGCCACTTTATTGTTAAGTACCCAAAGAGAATAAAAGCAAGCAATGATGATGATGAGCTTGCCCCAAGGTAGAGAACAAAGAGATCTAGCTATTCTAAAGCTAGAAATTCAATTGCCAAAAGAAAAAAGCAATTCTTTAAATTCAAAAGAAGAAATTATTTAAGCAAGCTCGATGACGAGGATTCTAAAGAAGAAATTGATGATGATTCTGATGATCATACTATAAAGAATGTATTTGTTGCTCAAGAAAATGATGATCAAGAATCTTCAAGTGATAAGGAATCAATATAAGAAGAAGAGGATAAGTTGGTGTAGTAACTTGAGAATTAGTTAAGAGCTTGTTTATGCAAAAATAGTAAGCTAGAAAAAGAGGTAAATCATCTAAAAAGGTTGTATGAAAATTATGTTATTGATGAATCTAATCTACAGATGACAGAAAAGGAGTTTGAAGCAAAAGAAGAGGAGTACTTGAAGAGGATTGAGGACCTAATTGGACTTAAGGCAAAGCAAGATAAGATATACGAGGATCTTGGTGTTATGGTGATTATATGAGGATCTTAGTGCTATGGTGATTACATAAGAGCAAAAGCTATTGATTTTGCAAGCCAAGCTCCACAAGGCCGAGTCTAAGCTAAACAAGTGTGAAGAAAGCTTCATGCAGGCCAAGGTAATGAGAGGAGAGTCATCTTCAACAAATTCCATCAAGGAGGATGCTACCAAAAACTTGGATGAATGTTTAAGCAAACAAAGACCTAGAGAAACAATGATGGAGGATTAGTCAGATTTGATAATGATGGTGCCTTAAAGATTAAAGGTATTAATGCTATTGAAATTGGTGAAGAAAAGCTAAAATCGAAGGAAGTGCTTTATGTTGAAGGGCTAAAACACAACCTTATCAGTGTTAGCTTGCTTTGTAATGATGGATATGAAGTTACTTTCGATAAGAGTGGTTACACAGTGGAGAGATTATGTGATGGTGCTATTCATACTAAGGGTGAAAGAACAAATGGAAACTTATACCAAGTTTTTAGAAGTAACAACACGTGCTACATGAACATTAAAGATGAAAATTTGTTGTGCCATAGAAGATTAGGACATCTTGGATAAAAGAGACTGAACTTAAGTATTTAGCCATCCTTTAAAGGCTGAGGTATCCTTTAACTCCTCTCTCCTTTCCTCTTCTATTATTCTTTAGATTTGTTGTCAAAAGGGAAGATATTTTGCATAAATCAAAAAAAAAAATATATATATTGATCAAAAGGGGGAGTAGTTTGACAAATAAAGGGGGAGAAATTGTCAAGCTGAGAAGAAGAAAGGGAGAGTTAAACCCAGTTAAGGGAGATGCATGTTTCAGGGGGAACTGTAAATGACAATATGTAGGGGGAGCTATGATGAGAACCTTTTCAAGTCTCACACTAAAAGGAGGGAGTGAATAAGTGTGAGAAATCTACCTTTTACAAATTGATCCAGATTTAACCTTTGTGACTTATAAGAGCCGATGATCCAATTTTTATTTTTTTGCTTTATGTGAGAGCAACTATATAAATAAAAAATCAATGCATAAGCACCCAAGAACACATGATATTTTTATGTGGTTCACCCACAATGTATGAACTATGTTCACATAATCCACTTTTGTTATCAAGGGATACAATAATATTATGAAAGAATCACTCCTTAAACACTTATAATCATCTTTTGATCACTCCAAGGGTATCCCACCTTGTTTTTCAACAAATCTATCAAAAGTTTATTATGAAACCTTTCCCAAAGAATAATCACTCAATATGTATAAATTGATGTGCAAAATATGGATCTTCTTTTTTCTTTGCTACCGGTGTTGTCTCACCTACTTGTGTATTGGTATAGGTTGCTTGTTTATTGGTTCAAGGTTGGCTCTTACAACTAAGTAAAGGGCCAATTGTTGCAACTTGGTGAAGAGCCAGTTGCTGTAATTTAAAGAGGGTCGAGTTACTGCAACTTGGTTAGGGTCATTTGCTACAACTTGGAGAGGGTCAGCTATTGTGTGGTGGTTGGCTACCTTTCTCTCCCTTTGGGTCGGTTGCCTTGTTGCTAGGTCTTGTTCTCTCAAAAAGTTTGCAACACACACACAACTTTGCAAGGCGCATACTGGTATTTATAAAGCTTTGAGATTAAGGTTACACAATTATTAACAATCATCATTGATTCCCATTGGTTGCCTTATAATCAACGACCAAATTTGAATCCTAAAATTGAGGGTCAATTGTCAATATTGACTTCCTAAAATTTAGGATTAACGGTTAATCTTGACCCTTAAAATTTAGGGTCACAGTCAACATTGACTCTTTAACATCAAGATTGACTTGTCATCACCGGTTTTTCCTAATGCCCATGTTGTATCTTAATAGCATTCATAACATCAAATCAACATATATAACCATGTAAGATGGTGTTAACAACAAATTCACTAATAGCCATCAAAGATGGGCTTAACAATATCCCCCTTTGGATTTGTTGGCAACACATTAAATCCAATAATACACATATAACAATTGTTGACATTTACTACTCCCCCTACATATTGTAATTCACAGCTCTCCTTAAAACATGCATGTCCCTTAATCTGGTTTAAATTTCCCTTTATCCATCAAGCTACTCCCACTTTTTATTAGTATATACTTTCTTTGGATTGATGCAAAATATCTTCCCTTTTGACAACAAATTCAAAAAATAATAGAAAAGGGAAAGGGAGAGGGGTTTGAAACCACCTCAGCCTCTAAGGGTTGGCTAAACACATAAGACCAGCCTCAACATATGGAATATCTCTCTTGACAAAAGTTTGATGAATATATCTGCCACTTGCTCCATGGTAGGCATATACTTAAGCTTTACTTCATTTTTCTCCACCTTTACTTTAATGAAGTGGTATTCGATTTCAATATGTTTAGTTTTAGAGTGTTGGATAGGATTCTTGGACAACCAATCAACAGTTGTACTTGTACGTCCACCTTCATATCTTCAAGCTGTTGTTTCATCCATAGCATTTGAGTATAAGCCATATATTCAGCCTTTACAATACTTAGAGTCATTGAATTTTGCTTCTAACTATGCCATTAAATACATCTAGTGTTGTTTCCACAGCTTTGTATAGGTTGTAATTGTTGTCAACTAGGTTTAAGTGTAAGAAAGTAAAGTCATGTGGAAGGGCAAGAAGGTAAAAGCCACATTGAAGGGCAAGACAGTAAATTTGCCTTATTAGGTTTTTATGGAGGAGTATATAAAGGAACATAAGAGAGCACAGCAGAGGAGCCGTCGACGGGAAGAGAGAGAAAATGAATTAGCCGTCGGACAAAGTAGTCGTTGGAAATAGGAGACGTTGGCAAATTGAGCAAATCGGAGCAGATTGGAGGAAAGAGAAAAAGAAACCAGACGGCCAAAAGAGTATACAGAGCAGAAAATAGGTGCTAGTTGGCCAAAGAGACAAAGCAAAGGAAGAGGAGTCTACCAAAACCTAGAGCAACCATCCAAAGCCCAAGAGGAAAACCATCCAAAGAGAAAAACAAGGAAGGAACGATTGGACAGTAAGTGCTGGATGGCAAAACCACCATTGGCTAAAAGAGAGAGGATGTCCAACCAACCTACACGACCAAGCAAAGAGGTGAATGGCCAAATAGGTGTGGACAGCAAGGAGGAGAACGACCAATTAAGAGTGGACAGCCAAAGCAAGGTGGACGGCTCAGAGATAGCACGGTAAGGATACAAAACACGGCAAAAGAGATAACACCAAGGGATACCTTGGACAGCAAGGGAAACCATGTGACAGCTCGAGAAAACCATGTGACTCACATAAGAGAGAAGACAGCATACCATCTGTAAGGGAAGAGAGGAGAAACCATGAAATAGGAGACCAGTGGGAAAGCAAACCAAGCTATATGAAGGTATGAAATGGACAAGTGCAAACCAGAAATGGTGGTAAAGCGTGTGACCAGCATGACATGCAAACCAGAAACATACGTGGGATGTGAAACGCCAAACCAGAACCGTGCATGAGGCATGTGACCAGCAAAGGGTGCAAACCAGAACATGCATGAGACGTGGAACGACAAACCAGAAATGTGAGGCAGGCCATGAGAAGTGGAACGGCAAAACAGAAACGTGAGGCGAGCAATGAGACAAGGAGACAAGTGAGACGGGTGAGACTGTGAGATGGTGAAAGTAGGAGCTATGTGAGAATGTAGAGAAGGAATTTGGCGAAGCATCAAGAAGAACTTAACGTATTTCCAAATTTCTTCAAATGAGGTTAGAGAGCATTGTGTTGAACTTCTAAATAGCAGTGGAGCAGCCATTCAATTTAACAGAGTTTGCTCAATTTCTTCTTGAGCATCGGGAAACAATCTGACAATTTGGCCTTCCCGCCTCATCCATAATACACCTCACAACCTTTTTGAATTCGTGGACAGTCTCGGATTCGGAATTTGTCAAATCCAACAACAAGACAACGGTCGACAAGGAACTAAGTGTAGTCCTCAAAGCCGCTTGGCTGATGTCTACAGCCCTGCTGTTAGTCCCTTAAGCATGTTGGCTTAAGCATGCAAGAAAATTGGTGACACCTTGCACCAATTCTTGCATAGAAGTTGAGTGCGGACATTCAACGTAAAGCAAGGTGGGTCAATGACATGTATGGGGAAGCATGGGTGAGAGGCTTACCAATGGGAAGCACCGGACGTCGTGGGAGGCTCATTGGCAACACTCGGAGAACGGGGCAGCAAGGAGGGGTGACCACTCAGACATATTAATGTCTCCTCCTGCCCCACGACCAGATTCCCTAATGCTCTTTAGGGAGGAAGTGCATGTCTCTCAAAGTTAGCCAAGGCTAACACTATGCCCCACATATTCGGCAACATCAGCAGGTTGGCGCACGGGCACAGGCTCGGGCCAGCACCAAACCGTGAACGGTTGCAGCCAGCACTCACATGGGAAAGTGATGAGGCAGATCATGGCTGAATTGGCTCTCCATGGGCCACCAAAATAGGAGATATGGGTGGTTATCTCCAGCAGAACGTGGGAGTGGCAATGAGGGCAGTTCTGTATGCATCCAGCAGCCTCATCCAAGCCAAAACGTGTTGGCAAGATCTCCTTGAAGGAAGGAGAACGTGGGTGGTTGCAGAAAATGGGGGGAAGCAGTCCCCAATGAGGTGTGAAGCTCTACTTGAATGGAGAAGCATGATCTAGTGAGTTAGTGGGGAAGTTATCCCAAAGTGGAGAGTCCCACTATACATGATTGGCTTGGCAACCAATTCATGCATGTCCCTAGGTAGTTGGGGGTGTCAACTACCAACACTATAAATATGTGTAATGTGTCCAGCCAAGGGATAGAAGAGAGGGAACACACAAACGTGTTGAGAGAACACTTGTGTGTGTGGTCTTGGCTTCCTTTGTATACTTTGTATAAAGTAATAAAGGTTGGGAAAGGTTTCCTGTAAACATTGGTGTGTTTTGTGGGAGATAATCGGCTGAGACTAAGTGTGACTTAGTGCCATCACAAGGTCCGAATTTTGGTTGAAATTTCTGGCCCTGTGACACCTGCCAAGGTGGCAGTTTTCTTGGACAATAGCCAATAGTTCTTAAACTTTCTTATCCCGAATGTCCTGATTTGCATCAAGTTTCTGGGGTGTGAAGAGATGAGAGTTGCATATCTTCCGAAGGTTCCTCCAGTGCTCCGACACCGGTACAAAGGGGAGCCCGACTTTGTGGTGATCACATACCGTGATCGAATCGTTGACGGTCCTGTCAAAGAAATGAATGTGATGCTTTCGAAGAACCTCTTTGGCCATGTCTGCAGAGGAAATGACCACAGTGGTTACTTGGCCTAGCTTAAGAGACATCAAGGGGCCATGGATCTTGGAAAGCTCGGCCAGGGACTTGTGAGGCTTGTCGCCAATATCCAAGATATTTGCTATAATTGGCCATGGTGCAGGTCCCGGTGGAAGCTTGCTGCCTGAGCTCCTTTTGGTTCCCTGCAGTGCCCTGACTAATGTAAATGTAAAGAGAAGGCATAGCATCAAGCAGCTGAACAAGGCCATCCACTGGGCAAGGAATTGTGAAAGTTGGGATATATATATATATATATTTTAATATCTCTATTGAATGGCTCAATTCATTGAAGCTTTTCTCCTATTTATGTTGCCCACTGGACCAATGAGGATATACAAATATAAAAAAATACCTAATCAATTATACAATTATAAAATATGAACTTAGAAATATTTATAAAAGAATTTGAAAAAAAGACTACAATTTTAACCACATTTTAATTATTTTTATTAAGATGATTTATTTAAAAAATCATATTTTTCAAAAAATTAAATGATATGTATGAGAACAAATAAAAGAAAATATTAAATAAATTTAATTTAAATTTTACGAATTAACATAAATGATATTAAATTTTGTTCCAATCTTATTATTTTATGTGTTAATTTTTTGGTTTATATGGAAAAATATTCTTTCTTTTTATTTTTATCAATATAGCTTTACTACTTCTTTTGCCAACATAATTAATAAAATAGTACAATTTTTTATTTTTCTCTCTCTCTTCGTTAACTATTTTTTAATTATTATAATAATATATATTATTTATTAATATTTTTATTATAATTGTGTCTAACAAATATTTTTTTTATATCTTTACAATTTTGTTTGGTAAATAAAAATAGATAAAGAGAAACACGCGCAAACACCAACAAATGGATGCAAAATAAAGGTTGACCTTAAATTAGGGGATCAAAGTTGAATGTTGACCTTCAACTATTGATCATAAATTTTAAGAATAAAATTTAGTCGTTGATTGTAGAGCAACCTCTGGGAATCAATGATTATCGTTAATGAATGTCTAACCTTAATCTTAAAGCTTTATAAATACCCTATGTATCTTGCAAGGAGAGGTGTGTAGGTTACAAGAAAGAACATATGCTACAGATTTTTCTGAGAAAGAATGGCAGTTAGTGTTGCAAAGAGGTAAATGGCACAAAGGTGACCGCAACAGCCAACCCTCACAAAGGTGATAGCAATAGCTAGCCTTTACCAAGACTTGCAACAACTGGTCTTTACCAAGGATTGTAGTAGCCTTGAACCAGCAAACCAAGAGGCTTTCTAGTAGACCAGTAGTACATTGGAAGGCTTTCCAATAGTAGAAGCACATCAAGGAATCAAGCAAAAAAATAGAATATGCAGCAACAGGTCCGAGAGTCAAGCAAAAAATTAGAACATGCAACGGCAAGTTATGCAGCAACAAGTTGTGCTGTAGTAGGTCCAGGAATCAAGTAGAAAATTAGAATGTGTAGTAATAGACCATGCAATAGTAGGTTGTGCAGTAGCAATTTTGGGAATTAAGCAACATTAGCAGAACTTGTAGTAGCAAGATCAACTACAAACATCCTTACACATTAAAGAGGGTATACTAGTGCCAGAAGCATGTCTAGGAAGCACCCCGTGTGTAGCCAGTACCAACAGCAGGCATAATACTAGTAGCAATGCAAGCGGACAAGAGCAGCAACGTGTGTAAACAGCAACAACAGCATTAGTGGAGAGCAGCAATAGCATGTACAGACACCAATAGTAGTGTGTGTGGACAATAGTAGTAGTGATAACACCTCGTGCATGTATGAACAATAGTAGTAACACGTGCGGACAACAATAGCAGAACTTGTGAATAACAATAGCAGCCCATGCACGTGAGGACAGTAGCAACAATGCGTGGGAAGAACAGTAGCAACACATGTAGAGAGCAACAACAACACGTGCTGATAGTAGTAGCGAAAAGTGTATAAATAGTAGCAACAGAGTGTGTGGACAACAATAGCATAACATGAAGATAGCAGCAACAGCATGCAGAAAGTAATAATAATGTGTGTAGATAGTAGCAGTAGAGTGTATGGACAATAGTAGTAGCGCATGCAGAAAGCAACAGCAGCGCTTGTGGGCAGTGGCAATGTGTGCGAACAGCAGCAACAGAACATGTAGACAGCGATATAGCTTGTGTGGACAATTATAGCAGTGCTTGCAAGCAGTGATAGATGCACATGCAGACAACAACAATAGAGGAGAAAACCTTTCCCGATAGCACATCCGGTAGCTTGCAACAATAATAGTAGCAAAGGAGAAAATGTGCTTGGCAGTAAGTTCGGTAGCTTGCAGTAGCAAAGGAGTAAACATGCTCGGCAGTAGGTTCAATATTTTATAGCAGCCGAGGAGGCTACCTGCCAAGACTACAGGGGATATAGCACTAGTAGTAGAGGAGAGATCCTGCCAAGGTAGCCAATCACTCAATGTGTATAAATTGATGTGCAAAATATGGATCTTTTCTTTCCTTTGCTACCGGTGTTGTCTCACCTACTTGTTTATTGGTGTAGGTTGCTTGTTTATTGGTTCAAGGTTGGCTCTTACAACTAGGTGAAGGGCCAGTTGTTGTAACTTGGTGAAGATCCGGTTACTGTAATTTGAAGAGGTTTGGGTTACTGCAACTTGGTTAGGGTTATCTGCTACAACTTGGTGAGGGTTGGTTACTACGTGGTGGTTGGCTACCTTTCTCTCCCTTTTGGTCAGTTGCCTTGTTAGGTTTTGTTCTCTTAAAAATTTTGCAACACATACACAACTTTGTAAGATGCATAGGGGCATTTATAAAGCCTTGAGATTAAGGTTACATAATTATTAATGATCATCATTGATTCTTATTGATTGCCTTATAATCAACAGCCAAATTTGAATCTGAAAATTTAGGGTCAATGGTCAATATTGACTTCCTAAAACTTAGGGTCACAGTCAACATTGACTCTTCAACGTCAAGATTGACTTGTCATCACCGGTTTTTCCTAATGCCCACGCTGCATCTCACTAGCATTTATAACATCAAATCAACACATATAACCATGTAAGATGGTGTTGACAAAAAATTCATTAATAGCCATCAAAGATAGGCTTAACAATCTCTCCCTTTGGATTTGTTGGCAATACATTAAATCTAACAGTACACATATAACAATTGTTGACATTTACTGCTCCCCCTGCATATTGTCATTCATATCTCTCCCTAAAACATGCATATCCCTTAATCTGGTTTAACTTTCCCTTTATCCATCAAGCTATTCCCACTTTTTATTAGTATATACTTTCTTTGGATTTATGCAAAATATCTCCTTTTTTGACAACAAATTCAAAAATTAATAGAAAAGGGAAGGGAGAGGGGTTTGAAACTACCTCAGCCTCTAAGGTTTGGCTGAACACATAAGACTAGCCTCAGCATATGGAATATCTCTCTTGACAAAGGTTTGGTGAATATATCTGTCACTTGCTCCACAGTAGGCATATACTCAAGCTTTACTTCATTTTTCTACACCTTTTTTTTAATGAAGTGGTATTTGATTTCAATATGTTTAGTTTTGGAGTGTTGGATAGGATTCTTGGACAAATTGATGGCACTCTAGTTATCACAACCAATCAACAGTTGTAGTTGTACATCCACCTTCATATCTTTAAGTTGTTTCATCCATAGCAGTTGAGTATAAGCCACATATTCAGCCTTTGTAATACTTAGAGTCACTGAATTTTGCTTCTAACTATGCATGAAACACATATACTGCCCAAATAAAATGCATCACCAGAAGTTAACCTTCTATCATCACAATTGCCAACCCAATCTGCATCTATATACCCATACAGATTAAGCTGTCCACTCCCATCATACAGTAGTTCATAATTTATTGTGCCCTTGACATACCTTAGAATTCTCTTAGATGCCACAAGATGAAACTCCTTGGGGTCACTTTGAAATTTAGCATAGAGGGTTGTAGCAAAAACAACGTTAGGCCTTAATGCTATTAAATACAGTAAGTTTCCAATCAACTTCCTATATTCCTTATAATCAATGATGTTGCCTTCTTTATCCTTGCTTAACTTTGTTCCAACCGTGATGGGATTACTTACATCTTTAGAGTTCTCCATCCTAAACATTTTTAATAACTCACAAGCATACTTTTTTTCGAAGAGAAAAATTCTAGCTTTACTTTGCAACACCTGTAATTCTAAGAAGAATTTCATTTCACCAAGTATAAACATCTCAGACTTTTTCTTCATTTGCTTGGCAAAGGCAATACACAGGGCCTCCTTTTCTATAGCAAATATTATGTCATCAACATAAACCACCATAATTAACTAACCTTGGTTGTCTTCCTTTATATATAGGTTGTTATTCATATTCCCTTTTTGAACTTCATGTTCTTAAGGCATATATCCAACTTGGAATACCATGCTCTTGGAGCTTGCTTTAAGCCATATAAAACCTTCCTTAATTTGCACACACTTGAGCCATCATGATTAAGTATAAAACCATCAGGTTGTTCGATAAATACCTCTTCTTCAAGCTTTTCATTTAGAAATATAGACTTCACATCCATCTAATAGACTTTGTAGTTCCTCTAAGCAACAATGGCCATGAATATTTTGATTGCTTTAAGTCTGACCATTGGAGAAAAGGTCTCTTCAAAGTTAACACCTTTTACTTGTGAGTAGCCTTTACATAAAAGTCTTGCCTTATTTCTTACCACCTCACCTTTTTCATTAAGCTTATTTTTGAACACCTACTTGGTTCCAATAATGCTTTTACCTTTAAGTCTAAGTACTAAATACCAAGCTTTGTTCTTTTGATTTGGTTAAGTTCCTCATTTACAGCACATACCCATTCCCTGTGTTTTAATGCTTCTTCCACTAACCTAGGTTCAACCTCAAAAATCAATGAGGTTTGTTCATTACCCTTTAGTTTTCTTCTCGTTTGCATAAAGTCCTCTTTCTTACTAATAATATTTTTTGCCTCAACTTCAGCTCTGACTCTTTTATAAGTTTGGGAATGCCTTGATTCTTCTTCTCTATCACTAATGGCTTAAGAATCAACATTTTCCTTATGCTAAATAGCCTCAGATTCATCACTATTAGACTTTCTTCAATTGTCATACATAGCATCTTCAACTTCCTAATGCTGTGATTACATTATAGCACCATCTTTAATTACTTTAACATCAAAGCTATCCACCATTTTCAGCAACCTTTTGTTGTAGTATTTGAAGCCTCTTCCATTTGGTACATAGCCCAAAAATATGCCTTCATTAGCCTTCTCATCAAATTTTATAAAATGCATACCTTTAACTTCAATGAGGCATGGGCTCTCAAACATTTTAAAGTGTTTTACACTTAACTTCTTTCCATACCATAGCTTATAAGGTGTCTTCTCAATATGTGATCTCATCAGGCATCTATTTTGAACCTGAGTTGCAATAGTGATAGCCTTTCTACAGAAGCCATGTGATGTACCATGCTTACCCAACATGTTCTTGCTATCTCCAATAGGCTTTTATTCTTCCTTTTGGCCACTCCATTTTACTGAGGTGTGTAGGGACTAACATATTTATACATCACTTCATGCTTCTCCAAATATTCTTCAAATTCATTGTATGTGTATTCTATCCTATTATTTGTTATAAGCCTTTTAATTTTTCCCCTTAACTAGTTTTTAGCCAACCTCTTGTAGCTCTTGAAATTATTGAGAGCCCTTAAGTTATGTTTCAAGAGCATAATGCAAGGCATTCTTGTAAAATCATCAATAAAGGAGATGAAGTACCTATCACCTTTGATTGATCTTTGTCTTATAGGCCCATAGATGTTCGAGTAGATGAGCTCTAATGGCTTCTTCATTTGGATCTCTACATTTTTTTGGGGAGCATTTACCATCTTCCCTTTTTGACACGTGTTGTAAATTACATCTCTCTCTTTTCTTAACTTGGGTACATCTCTTATAGCTTCATTTCTGGATAGCTTATTCAGCCTTATTTGTCTGAGATGTCCCAATCTTCTACACCACAATAAGTTCTCATCTTTGGTGATCATATAGCATGTTTTTATGCTTTTAGAAACTTGGTACAAGTTTCTATGTGTTCTTTCACCTTTAGTTAGAACAATACCATTTTTTAGTCTCTTTACTGTGTAGCCAATCTTGTTGAAAGTAACTTCATTAACATAATCACAAAGTTGGTTAACACTGATGAGATTGTGTTTTAGCCTTCAACATAAAGCACTTTCTTCAATTTCAAACTTTTTTACACCAATTTTAGCAGCACTATTACCTTAAATCTTTAAGGTACCATCATTACCAAATTTGACTAACCCTCCATTATATTTGGCTACTCCCTTCAACAACTTGGAGTCTCCTACCATATGTAAAGAGTAGCCACTATTCAAGATCTATGACTTTTATTTTTTGGAAGCTTTTAAGGCTACTTCCATTACCATAGACATTTCTTTTCCTTTTCTTCTTCTATGGATAAATGTGAAAGCTTATGTAAGTGTTCTCTTTTTCATTCCTTATCCCAACAACAATGGTTGGTGTGTTCTCCTTTGTATTCTTTGACTAGGCAGCAATGTCAAGTAGTCCCCAATAGCGTGTCTACCTTTTCACATCTTCCACAAATCTCCTAACAAATTAAACATGTTTCTCAGTGAAATATGACTTCTTTCTACCCAAGACTATCTCCTTTCTCAGTTAACCTTCTCTCTAGCTTGACTAGTCTATCTCCTATGGTTGGAAGTCTCTACCACTTCTTTCCTAACCTATTTTAACTTGGGTTGGTCTCCCTTCTCCATCACATCATTGTGCTTGCTTTCAAGCACAAACACAATCTTATTCTTTTCTTCTACCTTTTCACTCGACTTTTCAATGTATCTAAGTCCTTTCTTCCTTATGGAATGATGTCTTTGATTGCTTAAACATTTATCCAACCTTCTAGTAGCATCCTCCTTAATGACATTTGCTGATGATGACTCTCTTTTCACTTTTATGGCCGACATAAAGCTTTCTTCATGCTTCTTTGGCTTAAACTTAGCCTTATAAAGCTTGACTTGTAATGTCAGCATCTCTTGCTCTTATGCAATCAACTTAACACTAAGGTCTTTATGTATCTTGCCATACTCTGCCTTAAGTATGCTTAGCTCCTCAATTCTCTTCAATTACTCCCTCTTTTTTGCTTCAAACTCCTTTACCTTCACCTTGTTGAGCCCATCTTTGATGGCTAGTGTTGGATTTGTTGTCAGCAACATCTCACATAGTTATATATGTTGATTTGATGTTATGAATACCATTAAGATATAGTGAGGTCATTGGGAGAAGCCGATAATGACAGGTCAACCTTGGTATTAAGGAGTCAATGTTGACCATGACCTTAAAATTTAAGGTTCAAGATTGACCATTGACCCTAAATTTTGGCAAGTCAATATTGACGATTGACCCTAAGTTTTAGGAATTAAATCTGACCATTGATTGTAAGTTAACATGTGGGAATTAATACTAACCATTGATGATCGTGTACCCATAATCCCAACGCTCTTGCAAAAAGAGAATTAAGGGGATATAGAAAATTAAGTGAACAACAAAGAGAGAGGTAAGCGACAAACCTATGAAAAAAGGTAGGTGAATGACAAAGAGGAGGTAATCGAGCAAGGAGAGAGCACTAGCCACCAAGGAAAGGCAACAAGGTGCAATTGGCTAAAGAGGAAAGAAAGAGAGAAAGGTAGCTAGCCACCCATACTAGTAAACCCTCACTAAGACAACCACTACACCATCATGCCCTCACAAAGGTGACAGTAGTAACTAACCACCACACCAACACATCTAGGAGGCTTTCCAACAAACCAAAAACATGTCCTTACACGTCCAAGAGGGTATATTAGCTACAATAACACGTCCCTGCATGTCCAGGAGACTTCCCAGCAGCAGCAGCATGTCCAGGAGGCTTCCCTACACCAGCAACATGTCCACAAGCTTCCCAACAATAGCAACATGTTCAAGAGACTTCTTAATAATAGCAACAAGTCTAGGAGGCTTAAATGACCAAGTAGCACATCCAGGCAGCAAACACCACTAAGGTAGCAGCCACACTAGCAAAACATCAAAAAAGCCAAGGAAGATAAACCAAAAGGAGGAAGAAGCAGTGGCATGAGAAATTTACTACAACATATAGGGAAAGCATCAGTGTTATGAGAAATCTATTCCAATGTGCTAGGAGAGTAGTAGCGGTGCGAGAAATTTGTTGCAGTGCATAGGGAGAGCAGTAGTAACATGAGAAAACAGCTACAATAGGTGCAGAGAGCAGCAGCAGCATGAGAAAACTGCTGCAGCACATGAGGAGAGCAACAGAAGCTCGTGCAAATAGCAGGTATAGAGAGCGCAGATAGCGGGTGCACAGCTTGTGCGAACAGCAAATGTAAAGCACATGGACCACAGTGACAACGCATACAGACTGTATTAATAGTGTGCACAGATAGCATTGATAGTGCATACAAACAACATTAACAGTGCATGCACACAGTAGTGGTAGTGCGTACGGATAGCATTAGCAGAGCATATGGATAGCAATGGTAGCTCATAAGTAGTACCGATAACGGGTGAGATAACACTGGCAACAAAGGATGGATAAGATCCATATTCTGCTTTAGCAAACTATACACATTGAGCGATTGTTCTCTAGGCAAGGTTTTTCCCTAAACTTTTGATAGATTTGTTGGGATACCCTTTGAGTGATAGGGAGATCATTGTAAGTGGATAAGGAGTAGTCCTTCCATAAGTGGTGAAGGAGTGATCCTTCCACAACATTAGTGTAACCCTTGATAACAAGAGTGGATTATGTGATTTAGGAGTGATCCTATCACACTGTGGATGTAGCTCATGCATTGTGAGTGAACCATGTTAAAATTGTTATATGCTCTGGGGTGTTTGTGCATTGTTTCTTATTCATATGGTCATTCTCACATAAATGAGAAAATTAAAAAATTGGATCATTGGTTCTAATAAGTCACAGAGGTTAAGTTTGAATCAATTTTGTAAAAAGTGGATATCTCGCATTAATTCACCCCCCTTCTTAGTGTGAGACCTAAACCAGTTCTTATCACACTTGTAGATTAGATTCATCAATAGAAGAATTTTCACACAACTTCTTGAGATGAATTACCTCTTTTTCCAACTTGCTATTTTTATGCAAACAAGCTCTTAACTCATTCCCAAGTTGTTGCAACAACTCATCCTTTTGCTTTTCTATTGATTCCTCCTCACTTAAAAGATTTTTTATCATCTACTTAAGTGAGTAACACATCCTTTGCAGCCTCATCATCAGAATCATCGTCACCTTTTTCTTCAAAATCTTATTCCTTTAGCTTGCTCAAGAAATTCCTTCTTTTAGATTTGAAGAACTTTTTTTTCCCTTTACCACCTGAATCTCTAACTTTGGTGTAGTGGGATTGCTTTGTCTTCCTCCTTAGGACTGGCTCATCATCATCCTCACTATTGACTTCTCTTTTCTTTGGACAATCAAGGGCAAAGTGCCCAATTTCTCCACACTTGAAGCACTTCAAGGGTAATTTTCCCTTGTAGTTCCCATTTCCTTTCCTTACATTTTTAATGATGTATGCCATGACTTCATCCAGCTTAGTACACCATCTTCTTCTTTAAAGCTACTGTCAGACTCCTTTTCTTAGTCTTTAATCTTTAACTTCTTCATTACCTTGAACGCTAGCTCCTTATCCATCTTAAACTTCTTTTCTTTCTTCATTGGAGCTATTCTCATTTCATAAGCTACTAATATACTGTATAGGTCATCTAAGGGTAGCTTATCCAATCTCTATCTTCTATGGAAAAGACTTTAGTGTTGTAAGCTTTCGACAAGGTTCTAAGTATTTTCCTTACCATAGTAGCATTGCGGATCTCCTCTCCATAACCTCTGATGGAGCTCACAATTTCGTTGACTTTTGTGAAAATCGCATTTACAGTCTCATCAATCTATAACTTTATGTCTTCGAATCTACTCCTCTAGATTTATAACTTGGCTTCTTTCACAATGTTGTCTCCTTCATAGATATTCTTCAATTTGTCCCAGATTTGCCTAGCTATGTTGCACCTCATCACCTTTGTGAATTCTTTATTTGACAAGGAGACATATAAGGCATTTCTCGCCTTTCTATCACACTTCATGTTCTTCTTATTAGCTAACATCATAAGATCACCTTTAGTAATAGGGATGAAGCCACTAATTGCAAAATTAAACACATCAAGACAAAAGGACATTAGATATAGGAGCACTCTATTCTTCCATAACTAATAATTCTATCTATAAAACATAGGGATGCCTCTGCTATTAAAATTGTTCGTGCTATCCATGATCTCATCCAGTAATAAAGATAAAAACTCATATAATAATGCATAACTTCAATTCAAAGTAGAAAAATTAGATCAATAGAGGAACCTGGCTCTGATATTACTTGATGATGACCTTTTTAAGTCTCACATTAAGAGGGAGTGAATCAGTGTGAGATATCCACTTTTTACAAATCGATCTCGATTTAAACTTTACGACTTGTTAGAACCAATGATCTAATTTTTATTTTTCTCCTTTATGTAAGAATAAAAAATCAATGAAGAAGTACCCAAGAACATGACAATTTTTATATGGTTCACCCACAATGTGAGCTACGTCCATAGTGTGATAAGATCACTCCTAAATCACACATTCCACTCTTGTTATTAAGGGATACAATAATCTTATGGAAGAATTACTCGTTAACCATTTACAACGATATCCTAATCACTTTAAGGATATCCCACCCTTTTTTTTAGCAAATTTATCAATAGTTTATAGTGAAAAACTTTTTGGAGAACAATCACTCAATGCACACAGATCGCTGTTGTTCACATACGCTACTACTGTTGTTCGCACACGTTGCAACCTTAGTTCACACATATTGCTGTTATTCGTTTATGTTGTTGCTACTGTCTGCGCATGCTGTTGCTGTCCATTGCACTACTACTACTATCTACACACATTGCTACTACTGTCCATGCATGCACATGATGCTATTATTGCATATATGGACCTCCTACTAGTTTGCTAGTGTAGGAACCTCCTTATGGCTATTGGTGTTCCTTGATTGTCTCCTTTACTTCAGGATTTTTAGGTGGCTGCTACGAGTGGCTACTTCGTTCTCAGATGTTGCTATTCTAGCCATTGGTGCAAGACACCTCTTGTTGTTGCACCACCTTTTATCTTATTGCTTTGCTGGTGCCGGACACCTTCTACTGGTGTTGCCTCCTTGTTTATTAGTGTAGGTTACTGGTTTATTGGTTCAAGGTCGGTTGCTGTAACTAGGTGAAGGGTTGGTTGCTACAACTTTGTAAAGAACCAATTGCTATAACTTAGAGAGGGCCAGGTTACAGCAACTTGGTAAGGGTTAGTTACTACAACTTGGTGAAGGTGTGGTGGCCAATTGCCTTTCTTTCACTTTTGGCCGACTGTCTTGTTCTCCTTCTTGGCTGAATGCCTTACTCTCCCCCTTGGCCAGTTGTCATGCTATTAGGTTTTGTTCTCTCAAAAATTCTGTAGCACACACACAACTTTGCAAGATGCATAGGGGTATTTATAAAGCCTTAAGATTAGGTTTACACCATTATCAATGGTCATTATTGATTCCCATAGGTTGCCTTACAATTAACGACCAAATTTGAGTCCTAAAATTTAGGGTCAATGGTCAACATTGACTTCTTAAAATTGAGGGTCATGATCAACATTGACTCTTTAATGTTAGGATTGACTTGTCATCACCGGTTTTTCCTAATGCCTATATTGCATCTTAATGGTATTCATAATATCAAATCAACACATATAACTATATGAGATGGTTTTGATAACAAATCCAATATTAGCCATCAAAGATATGCTCAACAAGTTATGAATGTCAAAGGTTATTATACATGCATTGCTATTTGTGTATTACTTATTCTTTGGATTTAATATGTTGCCAATAAATCCAAAGAGGGAGATTGTTAAGCCTATTTTTAATGGTTAATGTTGAATTTGTTGTCAACAGCATCTCACATTATTTTTCATATTAATTTGATATTTTAAATGTCATTGAGATGCATAAAAGTTGTTTAAAACTGTTGATGGTAGGTCAACTAAAGTCAATAAGTCAATATTAACCATTGATCCTAAATTTTAGGAGTTCAGGTTAGCCACTGACCATTGACCCTAAATTTTAGGAAGTAAATGTTGACCATTGACCTTAAATTTTAAGTATAAAAGTTGATCATTGACTGTATGACAACCTTTGTAAATTAATGATAACCGTTGATGATCGTGTAACCCTAATCTTAAGGCTCTATAAATACCCTTATGCAACTTGCAAGGAGAGGTAAATGGATTATGAGAGAGATTGCATGCTGCAAATTTTTCTAAGAGAGAATGACAACTAGGGTTACAAAGAGGTGAATGGCACAAAGGTGACAGCAGCAGTCGACCCTCATAACGGTAATAGCAATAGTTGGCCCTCACTAAGACTTGCAACAATTGACCCTCACTAGGGATTGACCAAAAGGTAGCAAAAGGAGGTTCTTGCACTAGCAATATAAGAGGCTTTTCAGCAGATTAGCAATACCCCAAGAGGTTTCCCAACAATAAAATCATGTCTAGGATTCAAGTAGAAAATCAAAATGTGCAACAGCAAGTTATGCAATAGCAGGTTGTGCAGCAGCAGGTCATGTAGTTGCAGGTTCAGGAAGCAAGCAGAAAATCATAATGTGTAGTAGTAGATCATGCAACAGTAGGTTATGCAACCGCAAGAGCAATGATAAACATCCTTACACATCTAGGATGGTATACTAGAAGCATGTCCAAGAGGTCCTAGCACTAGTAATCTTGCTCTAATAGCACTAGTAGGAGGTCCCAGCACCAGTAGCATTTCCGGGAAGCTATATCAGTGCTAGCAGTAGACGCAATACCAGTAGTAGTGCGAGCATGCAATAACGGCAATGCATATGGATAGCAGCAGTAGCATACGCGCACAATAGTAGCTATGCATGCAAATAGTAGCAGTGTGTACAAACAACACTAGCAATGCCTATAGATAGTAGCTAAAAAGCATGCAAATAGCAATAATAGCACATGTGGATAGCAGTAACAGAGTGTGTAGACAACAATAATAGCCCATGCGGATAGTAGTAGCAGTGCATGTAGACGACAATAGCAGAACATGCAGGTAGTAATAGCAGCGCATGCGTACAACAATAGCAATGCGTGTGGACAACAACAACAAAGGAGACAACCTATCTCGACTACACATCCAGTAGCTTGCAGTAGTAGAAGAGGAGAAGATGCGTCTAGCAGTAAGTTCGATAGCTTGTAGTAGTAAAGGAGTAAATGTGCCTGGCAATAGTTTTAGCAGCTTATAGTAGTAGAGTAGGCAACTTGCCAAGACTATAGGAGAAATAGCATTGGTAGTAAGGGAAAGGAACCTACCAAGGCAGCAGGAAAGGCAACACTGATAGCAGAGGAAAGATCCTGCCAAGGTAGCAAGTGAGGCAACACTAGTAATAAGAGCAGAGATAACTTGTAGAGAAAAGACCAGCAAAGCTTAAGCAAAGATCAGTAGTAAGGAAGGAGAAGATCCATATTTTGCACTAGCAGTTTGTACACATTAAGTGATCATTCTCCAAAAAAGGTTTCACTATAAACTCTTGATAAACTTGTTAAAAAAGGGTCGAATACCCTTGGAGGGATCAAGAGAACAATCCATTAAGTGATTGAGGGATCATTGTAAGTGGTTAAGGAGTGATCCTTTCATAACCAATTTGTCTCCTTTGATAACAAGAGTTGATTGTATGATTTAAGAGTGATCCTATCATACCATGGATGTAACTTACACATTGTGGGTGAACCATGAAAAAATTGTTGTGTTCTTGGGTGCTTGCACATTGATTAATATTTATATGATTGCTATCACATAAAGGAGAAAAATAAAAATTGGATCACTGGCTTTAACAAGTCATAGAGGTTAAATTCGGATTGATTTCTAAAAAATGAATATTTCACACTGATTTACCCCCCTTCTTAGTGTAAGACCTAAAAGTCCTCATCACTCAATTACTTTAATTTTTGTCTTGTCAGCTTTAATATCATAGTTAGAAACTAAATGATCAAGAACAATGTCTTTATTAACCATGAAATATTATTTTTTCAAATTAAAGACCAAATTAGTTACATTGTTGTAAAACTTAAGACAAGTTAGCTAAACAATAATCAAAGGAAGTACCATAAACTGGAAAATCATCTATAAATACTTCCATAATCTCTTTAACAAAATCAGAAAAATTAGTAATCATATAATGTTAGAAGGTAGCAGTAACATTACAAAGACTAAAAGGCATCCTTATAAAGGCAAATGTACTATAAAAACAAGTAAATATGGTCTTTGCTTAGTTTTCAAGAATAAGGATTTGGTAGAATTCCAAATAACCATCGAGGTAACAAAAGAAAGAATAATTGGCTAGAAGTTTAAGGACCCAATCAATAATGGAAATGGAAAATTAGTCTTAACAAGTGGCGTTGTTAAGTTCATGATAATCAATGCACATTGTCTAGCTTGTAACAGTCCTAATAGGTATCAATTAATTATTTTCATTTTTTTTGTATAATCATACCCTTTTTCTTTGGTACCACTTGCACTAGATTAACCCATGCACTATCTAAAATCGGATAAATGATACCAACATCAAAGAATTTTAAGATTTCACCCTTAACAACTTTTTTCATGTTAAGATTAAGTCTCCTTTTATACTTAATAATAAGCTTACAATCATCTTCCATAAGTATGTGATGCATACAAATAGAAGGTTTAATTCCCTTAGGATTATGAATATTATAGTTAATAACTTTCTTATGGCATCTAAGAACTCTAATAAACTTATCAACTTGTTTATCATTCGATGTATAATTAATAATAACAAGATAAGCAAAATTAGGTCCAATGAAGGCATACCTTAATTAAGAAGGAAGAGATTTTAACTCTACTTTTGGTACATTTTTTACAGATAAGGATGGTAGAGTAGAATCATTTTGTAATGGCTTATACTTCAAAATTTTGGATGGCAAAACTAAGTGTTGACCATCTGTAATGGCTAATGTTTGATTTATTGTCAACAACATCTCATAGATTTGTTCTTATCAATTGTTATGAGTGCCTTTGAAATGTATTTGCTGCATTTACAAAGTGTTGGCAGCACCAACCAATGAGCAACTTGTTAAGGTAGAGGCCAAGGAAATTGCTCAAGATCTAGTAATACAGGTTATGGCCTACCCATAGGTGCAATTTGTATTTGTCATGGAGATTCCGAAAAAAATTGTAAATAAGGAAAAAGAGCCTGAGATGCAGAGAAATTATTTGTCAAAATTGTTGATGGCAGGTCAACCCTAAACTCAATAAGTCAATTGTTCTCTCTTATAACTGCTGACCCTAAATTTTAGAAATTAATGCTGATCATTGATTATAAGGCAACCTTTAAGAATCAAAGCTAATTGTTAATTGAAGGACAATCTAGGGGAATAAATGCTTACCATTGATGATAAGGCAACCTTAAATTCAAGGCTTATAAATATATCTCTGTAATTGTTAAGAGATGTGTGTGTTGTAGAAACATAATAGAGAAACAAAAAGAATGGCAAAAAGTAGCCACAAAAAAGAATAGGTAAGGAGCACAACAAAGTGAGTCCTATAGAAAAGAAAAGAGAGCACAACAAAGTGTGCTTTGTAGAAAATTAGAAAGAGAACGGTAAGAAAGAGTGCAGCAAAAATAAAAGAGAGAGCTCAGCAAGAAAGAGTGCTACAGACCATAAGAGTGAACAGCAAGAGAGTTATGTTTTATAAAAAAGAGAGCTACAAAAACATGTTCTGCAAAAGAGAAAAGAGAGTTGCAAAAATGTGTCATGTAGAAGAGAAAAGATAGTGCAAAAATGTTTCCTGTAAAAGGGAAGAGAGAGCTACAAAAATGTGTCTTGCAAATAAGAAGGAGAGTTGCAAGAATGTGTCTTGCATATGAGAAAAGAGAACTGCAAAAACGTGTTCTACAGAAGGGAAAAGAAATCTATAGAAAAAATGTGCAACAACATCCAAAAGGAAAGATAGCAACAACATCTAGGAAGCAAGGGTGCAACAGCATCTAGGAGGAGAGAGTGCAGTGTCATCTAGAAGGAAAGAGTGCAGTGGCATTTGGAAGGAAAAAGTGCAACGGTATCTAGAAGGAGAGATTGCAGTGGCATCCAAAAGAAGAAAATAGCAACACCACCAAAAAAGAAGGAAAGTGTAGTGGTAAAGCAAAATAACAGCAGCACCAAAGGAAAAGGAGATTGTAGTGGCAAAAAAAAAAAAAAAAAACAGCAACAATACTAGAGGAAGAAGAAGAATATAACAAGGATAAGGCAGTAGTTGTAGCAAGGAGAAGGCAATAGTTGCAACAAGGAGAAGGCAATAGCTACAACAAGGAGAAGGCAGCAGTGGTAGTAAGGAGAAGGCAACAGCGGTAGAAAGAAAGAGAAAGCCTCTAGTAGTAGAAGAGAAGGAGAGAGTGAAGTTCTCAACATTATCATAGGATCTACTAGTTTGTGATACTGAGGGGGGGTGAATCAGTATCATCACAATTCATAATTCGTAGGTAAATGAACAACTTCAACCTCTTCTTAAAAATGAATTCTTTCTCAGACTCGACTAAGGTAGATCTATTGCTTCCTACTGATTACAATAGTCCGTAAAGTCACTTTTCAAACACCTTGCTTAATAGACAATTCGGATGTTCTTGTTTAGGTCTTCGTTAGGTTATGAGTTGGCTAATACTTTGGCTACATTCACAACTTAATTTAAATCATAAAATGTAGAGCAAATTAAGGACCCACGAGATTTACGTGGTTTTATCAACGTGACGTACATCCACAGTGGTAGGGACTCTCCCTTACCGAGACCATCCACTATACTTGAAAATTTTAGTTACAATGGATGCCTTAATCCTCTACTTCTTTGAATATTGCAATTACTAAACAAGTACAATACAAAGAGTGTCACTTACTGTGTTTACCATTCTTGTAACTTGTCTTGCCTCTGTTGAATTGAAAGGCTACTCCATTGCCACTTAGAAGTTCACTACAATACTCTTTAACCTTTCTTGAAGAAATCTGAAAATACATTGAGTTCTTTCTAATGCTTCGCTGAATTCCTTCTTTATGTTGTTTCACACAGCTCCTGCTTTCACCATCTCACGGTCTCACCCATCTCCTTGTCTCATGGCTTGCCACACCTGTTCGTTTCTAGCTCTTTTGCTGTCTAGTCGGATTTCTCTCTCTTACAGCCCAATTTCACTTTCTTACTATCCAACTATTCATTCTTCTTTGGTTGTTCACCTCTATTTTGCCGTCCAGCCATCTTTGATTTTGGTTGTGTTTTCTTTCTCTCGCCTTCCCATCGACTCCGATTTGGTCATTCTTGGGTTTCCGTCGATTGTCTATTTCTGCCGTTCTACTCACTTTTTAGGCCATCTCCCCTTTCTCTTTCTCTCTCGATGGTTGTTCTTTGTTCAGCCTGGCTGTCTCCCCTTTCTCTCTCTCTCGACAGCTATTCTTCATTCAGCCTGGTCGTCTGTTTTGGTCATCGGGTTTCTCTCTCTACCACCTTGCCGTCACGGTTTGCTCTAATTTGCTCAATTTGCTGATCTCTCCTCTTATCCGATGACGGCTATTGTTCACTCGACGGCTGCACTATACAACTACAGTGCTAGGCAATTATATACTTTTCCATAAAACAATAACAGGGAGGGCAAATTTACTTTCTTACCATTCCATGTAGCTTTTACGTTCTCGTCCCTCTATGTGGCTTTTACCTTTTTGCCTTTCCATGTGGCTTTACTTTTTTGCACACTTAAACCTAGTTGACAACAATTACAACCCATACAAGGCTATAGGAACAGCAATCTCCCCCTTTGTAATTGTTGGCACAGTCATAACAAAATCTGCTATGTAGCAATTTTAACTCCCCCTAAATATGCACTCCCCCTTTCTTAACAACTCCCCCTACACTATTGCTTCTCTCCCCCTTTGCCAACTAACTTGATTTTCAAGTTTAAGGAGGCATTTGTATAGACAGACTCATTCTGTGCTTTTCAAATAGCTCTGTGGACAGAGATTTAGTTAGATCTTGTGTAGCCTCTTCAACAGATTTAAGTTTAACTTGTGAGAGTAAAGCAGTAACTCCCACAATTCTTCTTCTTATTGTAACTCTTGCTGATGGGTCACTTGTGATCTGATTTTCTTGATGAGCACTGGTCCACGTTTTCTTTGGCTTCCTTTCTTCCATAGTCTTAGTTGGAAGAGGATTTCTTTCTTCATCAATCACAGACAAACTTCTAGCTGTTCTCTTCCCAGCTACAACAGTATTGCCTTCTTTACTCTTTACCTAGCAACTTATTTTTATGAATATTACCTTATGGTCTTCATTGCATAGTTTGTTGACAGATGCTAGATTGTATCTGAGTCCTTCAACGTGCAAAACATCCTTTAGCTTTCCTTTTCTAATGTTTACTGATCCCTAGCTATTGATGTTGAGTGAATCATCATTATCAAACTTAACTATGCCTTTTCTTGACTTGTTTAGCTTTGACAATTTAGTCATGTCTCCCGTCAGGTGTGAAGTGTATCCACTATCAAGGATCCACTTCTCATCCTTGCAATTAGCCTTTAGTGCAATTTCAGCTATATTAGCCACCTCCCTTTTTGCTCTATATTCCTTCTTTTAAACTAGTTGAAAGATAACTTTCTCCTTTTTCTCAACTTTGACTGCACCACTTATTTTTACTGTGCCATTGAGTGCCTTTGCTTGCTCAAAGAGAAGTGTCATGCATCTCTTGGCATTATGGCCATCCTTCCCACACCTTTCACACTGTTCCAAGTCTGCCAATACAGCAAACTTGTTCTTTGAAACCATTAGTTTGGGCTTCCACCAACACTTCTTGTCAATGTGTCCTTGCCTTTTACAGTATGTGCAAGAACTCACGACAGGTGTTCTCCTCTGAATTTTGTATTGTCTCCCCTTGTATGCAGCATCATATCTTCTTAAATTGGAGACATATACTGGCCTTCTCCATCAGCAGTTCTCGCCTTATGACCCCAAACTCCATAATAAAGGCAATGACCTTAAAACTTCCTCTTCTTGGGTCTAATCATAGCTTGTCTTCTTCTGTTCATCACTTGTTGTGTAGGCAAAGTAGTTGGCTTCTTTGTTTGTGGGACTTTCACTTTAGCCACCTTCTTCTCCTTCTTCTATTTAGTCGTAGACCTTTGTCAGCTGACTTTCATTTCTTCCTTCTTATTTTTTTCCACCCTAGGTTGCTTCTTTAGATCTTCTTTATTCTCAGCTATCTTCTTCTGTGTCATAACCTTCTCTTTCAACATTTGTGGCACATTCTTATTTTCTTTAGCCAATACAGCCTCAGATTGCTGCATTTTCTCTGCATTCTTCTCTCCTTTTGCAAAAACTTGTTTCTCCTATCATTTCAAGTTTCTGCAAGTTCTCTTTGTTAATTTTGAGTTGTTGCTGAAGTCATAAACTCTTTCTCCATTTCTTCAATTTTTGAAGCCTTTAAGCCATGCTCTACTATAAAGGGTCTTCACATATTTTGATCTGTTCCTCAAATCTTCTCTTCTAGTCAATATACTTAGCCCTTATTTCATCTTTTTAACTTTTCGCTTCCTCAGACTTTGCTTCAACTTGTTTTATATGGGCTTCCAACCTTCTTATGGTTTTGCCCCTTCTGATTATCTCCTTTGAAGCTGCTTCCAACTCAACTTCAAGATCTGGTTCTTCTTTATCAACCTCCTCTTCCTCTTCAGAAGTTGAACTACTACCTTGAGCTAATTCCATGAAGCATGCTTATCTAATGAGTCTTTATTTTGCTCCTCATCAGCTTCTTTTGTCTGACTTACATAACTCTTGAATGAGCCTCTCTTTTTCTTCTGTGGGTTGGCAGTCTTCTTGTTGGACTTCTTTGATTTGAATGATGATCTTCTCCATCTTGATTTCTGCTCATCATCACCATCCTCATCTTTGTCATCAATTTTCACTTTGCACTGACAAGCAAAGTGTCCAGTCTGCCCACAACGATAATATCTCAAGGATAACTATCCTTTTCCCTTCTTACACCCTTTATTGAATTTTCTTGTAAAGTAATCCAACACGTTACCTTCACTTTCTTCCTTATCACCATCATCATCCTTACTAGATGATTCTTCCTCTTCTCTTATCTTCAAGTGCTTCATAGCTTTGAAAGTTGCCTCCTTTGATACCTTCATTGTTACAGAACTTTTAGCTGACTTTATCCTCATTTCATATGCAATGAGATTGCATTGGAGATCATGCAGAGACATAGAATTGAGATCTCTACTCTCCTCCATGGCTACTACCTTTGATGCAAACCTCTCAGGCAGAATTCTCAGAATTTTCTTCACAATCGATGAGTCTTTCTTGTTCTTCCCATAACTTCTAAGGTCGTTTACAGCATCAATAACTCTGGTGAAGAACTCTTAGACTGTCTTATTGTTCTGCATTCTGAGATATTCATATCTCTCTTTGAACACTTGAAGCTTAGCCTCCTTCATTCTGCCATCACCTTCATAGATTTTCTACAATCTGTCCCATATCTCCTTGGAAAATTTGCAGTCCATAACTTTAGCATGCTCAGCATCTGTCAATGCTGAAATGATGATGTTTGAGGCCTTACCATTTATCTCAAATTGCCTTAACTCCTCTGGGGTTGGGTCTTTACTTTCTTCCAAAGTTATAAAACCCTCCTATACACATTTCACCACGTTCATGCCCATGGTTGCAAATACCACTATTACATTCTAGCTCTCCACATATTGTAGTTGGTTCTGTTGAAGATTGGAACCTTCTTGCTCTAAGTGGTGCTAGTGCTGGTACCAGCCTCCATTTCACAGTATGCTGAACAAGTCAAACTTCTAAATCCCTACAAACTATTACTCCAAGCTATTAAGTTTTAAACTAGTGAACCTGTGCTTTGATACCAAATGAAATTCCCAACTTAACCCTGGACTTTACTAGTTTGTGATACTAAGAGGGGGGTGCATCAATATCACTATAATTCGCAATTTATAGGTAAATGAACAACTTCAACCTCTTCTTAAAAGTGAACTCTTTCTCAAACACGACTAAGGTAGATATATTGCTACCTACTAATCACAATAGTCCCCAAAGTCACCTTTCAGACACCTTGCCTGATAGACAATTAGGATGTTCTTGTTTAGGTCTTCGTTAGGTTATAGGTTGGCTGACACTTTAGCTGCATTCACAACTCAATTCAAATCACAGAACGTAAAAAAAATTACGGATACACGAGATTTACGTGGTTTCGTTAACGTTACGTACATCCACGGTGGTAGGGACTCTCCCTTACCATCACTATCCACTATACTTGAAAATTTTGGTTACAATGGATGTCTTAATCCTGTGCTCCTTTGAATATTGCAATTACTAAACAAGTACAATACAAAGAGTGTCACTTATTGTGTCTACCCTTCTTCTATCTTGTCTTGCCTCTGTTGAATTGAAAGACTACTCCATTACCGCTTAGAAGTTCACCGCAACGCTCTCTAACCTCTCTTGAAGAAATCTAGAAATACGTTGAGTTCTTTCAGATGCTTCGCCGAATTCCTTCTCTACATTGTTTCACATAACTCCTGCTTTCACCGTGTCACAGTCTCACTTGTCTCCTTGTCACACGGCTCACGTCACTTGTCTATTTCTCTTTCTTTTGTTGTCCAGCTGGATTTCTCTCTCTTACAGCTAGATTTCTCTCTCTTACTATTCAGCCGTTCATTCTTCTTTGGTCATTCACCTCTATTCTACCATCCAGCTGTCTTTGATTTTGGTTGTGTTTTCTTTTTCTCGCCTTCCCGTCAACTCTGATTTGGCTGTTCTTAGGTTCGGTTGTCTATTTTTGTTGTTTTGCTCACTTTTTCAGTCATCTCCCCTTTCTTTCTCTCTTTGTTGACGGTTGTTCTTCATTCAGCCCAATCATCTCCCCTTTCTCTCTTTCTCTCTCGGCGGTTGTTCTTCGTTCAGCCTGGTCATCTATTTTGGCCGTCAGGTTTCTCTCTTTACCTCTTTGTCGTCACATGGTTTGCTCCGATTTGCTCAATATGCTAACCTCTCCTCTTTTCTGATGATGGTTATTGTTCACTCGACTGCTACACTGTACGGCTACAGTATTAGGCAATTATATACTCCTCCATAAAACCCTAATAGGGAGGGCGAATTTACTATCTTGCCTTTCCATATGGCTTTTATGTTCTTGTCCCTCTATGTGGCTTTTACCTTCTTGCCCTTCCATGTGGCTTTACTTTCTTGCACACTTAAACCTAGTTGACAACAATTACAACCCATACAAGGCTGTGGGAATAACAAAGTGCACGATAGAAGCAAGTAGCTTATAGCAGTAGAAGTATGAAGAAAGATTGCAACAGCTTACAGAAGCAGAAGCAATAACTAGTGAAGAAGAGAACCTATAGAATGAGAAACCTATAAAGGAGAAAACCATTAAAGGAGAGAACCTCCAGAGGGGAAAACCAACAAAGGAGAAAACCTACAGAGAGCATAACCAATAGGGTGAGTAGAAAGATGAGAAACCTGCAGAGATAGGAGAGAATTGGCATGTAACGGAGAGAACCTATAGCCAAGAGAGAGCAGCCAAGAGAACCTATAGAAAAGAGAACCAATGAAAGAGTGAACTTGCGAAGGAGAGACAATAGTAGTAGCAGAGAGAGAAAAAGAGAACCTAAAAAAGAGAGAAATTGCGAAGGAGAGACAATAGTTGTAGCAGAGAGAAAAAGAGAGAACTGGCAATGGAAAGACCAACAAAGCTTGAGCAAAGATTGGCAATGAGGAAAAAGAAGATCCATTTTTTACAATAGTAGCTTGTGGACATTGAAAGATCTTTCTTAAGAAATTTTTTATTATAAACTTTTTATGTATGTCTTGAAAATGGGTGGGAGAACCTTGGATTGATTAGTAGATCAATCCTTTGAGTAATCGAGAGATCAACTCTTTGAGCGATCGAGAGATCAGTCTTTTAAATGATCAGGAGATAAACTCTTAAGTGAACAAGAGATGATTATAAGTAGTTAAGGAGTGATTCTTCTACATCATTAGTTGTATCCCTCAATAACAAGAGCTGATTGTGTGATTTAAAAGTGATCTTATCACATCATGGATGTAGCTCACACATTGTGAACCACGTAAAAATTCTATATATACTTAGGTGCTTGTGCTTGCTTGATATCCATATGGCTGTTCTCGTATAAAAGCCAAGATAAAATTGGATCATCGTTTTCAACAGGTTACAAAGTTTTAATCAGGATAAATTTGTAAAAAGAAAGCATCTCACACTAATTCACCCCTTCCTCTTTTTAGTGTGAGACCTAAGGAGGTCCTCATCAAGCTTGGTTTCCTTTGTTGATCCATTCTGCTTTGATCTAAAAGTTTTATTGCTACTGTGAATCTTTACATCTACTATTAAATAATTTCATGGAAAGCATGAATAGTGTTAATAGGAAAGGCATTCCCACTTTTGATGGACAAAATTATCAGTTATGGAATGTTAAGCCCATCTTTGATGGCTAACATTGGATTTGTTATCAACAACATCTCACATTATTGTCTGTGTTGATTTGATGTTTTAAATGCCATTAAGATGTATAGAAATCATTGGTTAAAACCGTTGATGGGAGGTCAACTAAAATTAATGAGTTAATATTGACCATTGACACAAAATTTTAAGGGTTAAGGTTAACTGTTGACCATTGATCCTAAATTTTAAGAATCAAATATTGTCTTTGATTATAGGGTAACATTTGGGAATCAACAATGACTATAAATAACTCCATGTATCTTACAAGACAAGTGTGTGTACTACTGATTTTTCTAAAAAGGAACGACAAACCTAAAGGTAGCCAAAAGGAGAGGTGAACGACAAAGAGGAGGCAGCCACTAGGAAAGTGGCAACCAACCATACCAAGGAGAGGTACAGCAACTGGCCATAGGTCTAGTAGCTTACAGTAACAAGGGAGAAAATGTGCTCGGTAATAAGGCAAGCAACATCATAAGCAGGGAAAGGAACTTGTCAAGGCCGAAGGTGGCAACACCAACAGCAGGAGGAGAGAACTTGTCGAGGTAGCAGAGAAGGCGTACTAGCAACAAAGAAGAGATCCTGCCAAGGCTATAAGTAAGGTAGAACTCGTTGTAGGAAAAGGAACCTACCAAGATAAAAAAGACCAACAAAGCTTGAGCAAAGACCAGTAATGAGGAAGGAGAAGATTCATTTTCTACAATAGCAGCCTGTGCACATTGAATGATCTTTTTTAGGAAAGTTTTCATTATAAAACTCTTAATAAACTTGTTGAAAAAGGATGGGATACCCTTAGAGTGATTAGAACATCATTGTGAGTGGTTAAGGAGTAGTCCTTCCACAAGTGGTTAAAAAGTGATCCTTCCATAACATTGTTGTATCTTATGATAAAAAGAATGGATTGTGTGATATCTATACGGTCACTCTCACATAAAGAAGAAATAAAAATTGGATCATTAGATTTAATAAGTCATCGAGGTTAAATCTGGATAGATTTGAAAAAGGTGAATATCTCACATTGATTGACCCCCTTCTCAATGTGAGACCTAAAAAGGTCCTCATCAAGTGGTATCAGAGCCAGTTCCTCTGTTGATCCAATTTGCTTACTTTGATTTGAAGTTGTTTATGGTTGCTGTGAATTCTTATCTCTACCATTGACTGAGATTATGGATAACATGAACAATGTTAATAGCAAAGGCATCCTTACTTTTGATGGATAGAATTATTAGTTATGGAAGAATATAATGCTTTTATATCTGATGGCCTTTGGTCTTGATGTGTTTGAGTCTACTATTAAGGGCTTCATTCTTAACGTTTGTTGATAAATTTGGAGTGTGATGGAAATGTAAGAAATGCCTTACATGCCTCCTCATCAGACAAAGAATTTGTTACAAGCTACCGATCTTGCTACCGAGGCACATTTTTCTCCTTTACTGCTGCAAGTTGCTGGACTTGCTGTCAAGGCACATTTTCTTCCCTACTACTACAAGCAGCCAAACTTGCTACTAGTTGTGCCTGCACTTACTACTATTGTTACCTACATATGTTGTTATTACTGCATATACTTGCCGCTATCAATGCTTGCACGTGCTGCTATTATTGCGCACACTTTCTACTATTGCTACTTGCACATCTGCTATCGCTACTTATACATTCTGCTATCATTGCCTGTATGTTCTACTATTGTTGCTTGCACCTTTTGCTACCACTACCCTCTACCCACATATGCTGTTATTGCTATCTGCATATTCTACTATTGCTGCTTGCACATTCTACTATCGTTGCCTGCACATGTTGCTATTGTTGCTTGCACATTTTGCTATCATTGCCTACACTACTGTCGCTGCTTGCACATTCTACTATCACTACTTGCATGTCCTGCTATCATTGCACACACATGCTACAATCACTGCCTGTGCTGCAATTGCTAGTATAGCCTATTGGACTTGTTGCTAACGTTGCAGTTGTTGGCATATAACCTACTGGATGTGCTGCAATTGTTGGGATTACTTGCTAAACTTATTGCAATTAATTCCTTCTCCTTTTGGTTTAACTAGTTGTTGCCTTCTTCTTTCTTTGGTATGGCTATTACACACCTTCTCCCTTAGTTTGGTGTCGCTGTTGTAAGTCTTCTCCTCTCTTTGGTATGGTTGCTGGCTGCTGCACATTTTTCTCACTTTGGTGTGACTATTGCATATTTTTCTTTGCTTGTCTGGTATAGTTGTTGGCAACAGTACCTTGTTCTCCCTTTGGTGGCTACCTCTCTCTTTGCTATTTACCCTTTCCTTACCTTTAGGTTTGCCATTCTCTCTCTTTTGGCAACTCTTTCAAAATTCTGCAACACACACATTTATCTTGAAAAGTGCATAAAGTTATTTATAGAACCTTGAGATTAGGATTGCACATTCATCAATGGTCAGCATTGATTCTCAAAGGTTGCCCAACAATCAATAGCCAGATTTGATTCCTAAAATTTAGGGTCAATGGTCAACATTAGCTTTCTAAATTTTAAGGTCAATGGTCAAGAGGCAACGGTCAACTTTGACTCCTAAAATTTAGGGTCAACGTTCAACATTAACTCATTGACTTTAGGGTTGATTTGCCATCATCAATTTTTCCCAATGACTTCTATGCATCTCAACGACATTGAAAATATCAAATCAACATGAATAACAATGTGAGAAGCGATTGACAACAAATTTAACATTAGCTATCAAAGATAAGCTTAACTTGTATACATTAGGTGGTGAGAAGACAGCGAATATGATCTTTTTTGTGTTATATAAGGAGCTAAGAAATGATGAAAGGCGTGTGTGGCAACGTACATTCTTAATTCTAAGGCTAATATGGGGAAATAGTGATTACCTTACTCATTGGGTGTTTCTTAATCTATAGTACGTGTTTATGCCCTTGTTGACAATGGATGGAGGACATATGAGGAGATGACTCAACAAGGCTTGCTTTTTTGTATAAATGTGCCCTAGCTTTTGTTTGCTTTGAAAGGACTAAGCCTTTTTTACTTCTAGACTTTTAGGTTTTCTAAGGATTTATTCACAATTAGGATGCGATGTATCCTTATGACCTTACTTATAATCTTAGTATAAATCCTATCACAAAATTTTCCTTCTATAATAAGTTTGTTATATGGTGGTCATTCCTTATAATTCTTATGTTTTTATTTACACATTTATGGGTGTATCATTTAACCAAAATTGCAAAATATTGTTTAAGGATATTGAGGCTATAAAGGCCTTTCTTTTGGAAAGGCTTGTAAATAAGCCAAAGGAGAAGAATTTAAATCATGTCACAAAAGAAATTACACTCTATCCCATTATCCATGGTTAAGATAACAAATGAAATGAGTTAGGTTGATAAGGAAGGGAGTATAACTAAAGGTATAAAAGTTGCAATGAGGAGCCCTTCTTCTTCTACCCCTATTGTTGATATAAAAGTGTCTAAGGGGAAAGGATAATCCTTTAAGCAATTGCCTTCAATTGCTCTATCACCAATTGAAGCCTTTAAGGATAAAAGGGAATATCTTGAAGTGGTTAAGGTTCTTTAGAATTCTTCTATGAGTGACCAAGCATTAATTAGTATTGCTCGTGAGGACAATGCTTGCCAATTTATGGTTAAGTGGAAGGACTTTGCATCACCATAAAGGTGATCTTTTTTAGTGCTTGGAGCACTTAGGCAAATCCCTTAATTTTTTTAAGACATTAGATATCATAAAGTTGAGATTGTTTCGTTTAAAGTCTTCCTTGAGGGTATTGATTCCTTCAATTAGGCCGTCCTATAAGAAGGAGAGATAAATAGTAGGGATCCTTTTGCTAATATTCCTAATTTTTGTAATAACTGAGTGAGCCAAAAAAACGAGACTTTTATAGCAAGCGAATAAAGTTGTACTTGCTTGAATAATATTTTTGCCTTCCATTTCTACCATGCTTTCTTTTTTTTTTTTTTTTAATGAGGTGCTATTAATACAATATTGATAATGTCCCTATTTATTACAACTTAATGGATATTAATTTCTCATTAGTCCTTCCCCTATATATATTCTAGGAATGAAGCCCTTTACTATTTACCTCATTTGATTTGAAACCCACTACATGTTCATGTTATTGATGCCAAGTATGAGATAGAAACTAATGAGATCTTTTGGTGGTAAGGAGACATATGTCTTTATATCACAATTATTTTAATATTTGGTTACTTACCATGTCCAAGCATGCAAAATGGTTGTGTCAAGAGATATGTTTCTACATTATTCTTATTTTTGAGTGATTTTGATGCTAAGACAAGGAAGTTTACATACAATGATGATAGCGTCCAATTTAAATAAGATGCACTATGGCTTTGATTATTTGGATTTGCACCTTAATGTATTATTTTATTAAACTTAAATTCTAATGGGATCTACAGGCAAATTTTGATTACAGGACTGGATTGGAAGGAAAGCGATTTGTTCCTCAACAATCGTTGGGTTCCACGGTCATCGGTTACAAACTCATTCTGACAGATTTGGGCCACAGAAAATGTTTGGTATGGACGGAAGAACTGCCCTCATTTTGGACCATATTTTGGATTCTCAACTGGACAAGCGAAAATCCACTTTATTTGGATCGCTAATGTACAAACTCTCGGCCGCCGAGGTCTACTTTTAATGTAGATATTTTCACTTCCTTAATATAAAAGAACTGAAGTAGTCAAAACTCGGGCGCAGGCTTGAGATGCTTGTTTAAAGTCCATCGTTGATGACATCATTGAGATGCTCTTTCTTATTTCCAATAAATGACCAGATAAATAATATTTACCATTCGCTGACATTTGAAATTTATTATGGTCATCAAAAGTTGCTCATATTAATCAACGAGCGGATATAACCCAGTGAATTAATGAAGACCCTTTAGTGGTGGTCATTAATGATGACCGTTGGCTTCTGATATTCTACTATAGCATCATTAATTCCGGCGAACTTGGGTGCAGAGAGCAATAATATTAGAGAGAGGTACTTAATTCCATTACATTGTAATTGTGATACATATTTGTAATATCATCGTAAATTTTGATTACATGGCCTGCCAAGGCGGCAGCTTTCATGGACAATAGCCAGGAGTTCTTCAACTTTCTTGGCCCGGATGTTCTGATTTGCATCAAGTTTCTGGGGTCTGAAGAGATGAGAGTTGCATATCTTTCGAATGTTCCTTCAGTGCTCCGACACCGGTACCCAGGGGAGCCCGACTTTGTGGTGATCGCATGCCGTGATCGAATCTTTGACGGTCCTGTCAGAGAAATGAATGTGATGCTTTCGAAGAACCTCTTCGGCCATGTCTGCAGAGGAAATGACCACTGTGGTTACTTGGCCTAGCTTAAAAGACATCAAGGGGCCATGGATCTTGGAAAGCTCGGCCAGGGACTTGTGAGGCTTGTCGCCAATATCCAAGATATTTCCTATAATTGGCCATGGTGCAGGGCCCGGTGGAAGCTTGCTGCCTGAGCTCCTTTTGGTTCCCTGCAGCGCCCTGACTAATGTAAATGTAAAGAGAAGGCATAGCATCAAGCAGCCGAACAAGGCCATCCACTGGGCAAGGAATTGTGAAAGTTGGGATTTTTTTTGTTTTTTAATATCTTTGTTGAATGGCTCAATTCATTGAAGCTTTTTTCCTATTTATGTTGCTCACTGGACCAATGAGGATATACAAATATAAAAAAATCAAATCAATTATACAATTTAAAAAATATGAACTTAGAAATATTTATAAAAAATTTGAAAAAAAAAACTACAATTTTAACCACATTGTAATTATTTGTATTAAGATGATTTATTTTAAAAAATTATATGATATGCATGAGAATAAATAAAGAAAATATCAAGTAAATTTAATTTAAAATTTATGAACTAACTTAAATAATATTGGATTTTGTCCCAATCTTATTATTTTGCGTGTTAGTTTTTTGGTTTATATGGAAAAACATTCTTTCCTTTCGTCTTTATCAGTATAGCTTTACTGCTTCTCTTGCCAATATAATTAATAAAATAGTACAATTTTTTATTATTCTCTCTCTTTGTTAACTATTTTTTAATTATTATAATAATATATATTACCTATTGATATTTTTATTATATTTGTATCTAACAAATATTTTTTTTATATCTTTACAATTTTGTTTGGTAAATAAAAATAGATAAGGAGAAACACGAGTGATCTTTTTTAGTGCTTGGAGCACTTAAGCGAGTCCCTTAAATCCCTTAATTTTCTTAAGACATTAGATGTAAAGAGCAAGGTTTATGCCTTTCTAAGGGACTAGGCTAGTAAGTTGACTTCTACTAAGTAACGTATAGATGTCACTATTCAAGTGTTAAAGGAAAAAATTAGCAACTTCCAATGCATCACTTTAGGTCGTTGTCCCCTACATTCTAATATATGACAATGGGAAATAAAACACTCAAATTCTTCCTTCAAAACACACCTCTAAACTAACTCATCTAGAAAATATCTAAAAAGGAACAACTCATCCCAAAAATAAAATCGTACATCCCTAGGAAATTGTTTTTGTTGTTAAGAAGACATATCTAATAGAAATAATACATAACCAATGTAGTTTACAAAATCAACGTACCAAGGCGACTTGGACGACAACACCACCATCAAGTGATCATCATGGAAGGAATCATCAATGGGTATCCCATTAACCCTTTTAACATCCTTATTCTTCTCTAACCATGAAACGTGATCTATTACCACATTTTTAGACCCCTTTTTATCTTGGATCTCAATATCAAACTCCTATAATAAAAGAATTCATGATGGATTGACATTTTTCTTACTCATGAGATATTTCAAAACATCATGATCTATATACATTGTTACCTTTACACCAAGCAAGTAGGACCTAAACCTATCAAAAGCAAAAATAACAAATAGCAATTCTTTTTTGGTGGTTTTATAGTTAGCTTGTGTATTGTCGATAATTTTGCTAGCATAATAATTGACATATGGTTTGTTGTCCTCCCTTTGGCCTAGCACTACACCAAGTGTAAAGTCAGTTGCATTACACATTACTTCAAAGGGTTTACCCCAATCCAGTGACTGCATTAAGGGTGCTAAAATTAATGCTTCTTTCAACCTATAAAAAGCATGAAGACAATCTTGGTTAAAGTTAAAAGGAGGATCTTTTACAAACAAATTACATAATGGTTTTGCTATTTTCCACAAGTCCTTTATGAAAGCGCCATTAAAATCTTATATGGCCAAGAAAACTTTAAACTCTTTTAACTATGGTTGGTGGTGGTAGCTTATCAATCTTAACCTCATCTTTGATGACTAATGTTAAATTTGTTGTCAACAACATCTCACATTATCGTTCATATTAATTTGATGTTGAATGTCATTGAGATGCATAGAAGTCGTTGGTTACAATTATTGATGGTAGGTCAACTAAAGTTAATGAGTCAATATTAACCATTAACCTTAAATTTTTAAGGAGTCAAGGTTGACCGTTAACCTTTGACTATTGTCCCTAAATTTTAATAATCAAATTTGGTTGTTGATTGTAGGGTAACCTTTGGAAATCAATGATGAACGTTGATAATCTTTTAACCCTAATCTGAAGGCTTTATAAATACCCCTATGCATATTGTAAGGAGAGGTATGCTACAATCAATATGTACTGTAGATTTTTCTAAGAAAGAATGGCAGTTAGGGTTGCAAAGAGGTAAATGGCACAAAGGTGACAGTAGCAACCGGCCCTCACAAAGGTGGTAGCAATAGCCAGCCTTTACCAAGGCTTGCAACAGCCAGCCTTCACCAAGGATTGTAATAGCCTTGAACCAGCAAAGTAAGAAGTAGTAGTAGGAGGTTCCTACACCAGCAATCTAGGAGGCTTTCCAGTAAACCAATAGCACCTAGGAGGCTTCCCAGTAGTAGAAGAACATCAAGGAATCAAGCAGAAAATTAAAATGTGTAGTAGTAGGTCTAGGAGTCAACCAAAAAATTAGAACATGCCGTGGCAAGTTATGCAATAGTAGGTCCAAGAATCAAGTAGAAAATCAGAATGTGCAACAATAGATCGTACAATAACAAGTTATGTAGCAATAGGTCTAGGAATTAAGCAACATCAGCAAAACTTGTAGTAGCAAGAGCAACTGCAAATGTCCTTACACATCCAAGTGGGTATACCAGTGCCACAAGCACGTCTAGGAGGTCCTTGCACTAGCAAACTAGTAGCCTTGCTCCAACATCACCAATAAGAGGCCCTTATACAAGCAGCATGTCTAGGAAGCTACATTAGCACCAACAGAAAGCACAATACTAGGAGCAATGTAAGCGGACAATAGCCGCAATAGTGCTAGTGGATAATAGTAGTAACACGTGCGGACAGCAGTAGCAGGGTGTGTGGACAGCAGTAGTAGTGATAGCAGCTTGAGCACGTGCAAACAGCAGTAGTAGTGCGTGTGCACAGCAATAGCAGAATGTGCAAATAGCAATAGCAGCCCATGCACTTGTGAACAGCAACAGCAATGCATAGGGAGAGTAGTAGCAACACATGCTAATAGTAGTAATAGAGTGTATGAACAGTAGCAACAAAGTGTGTAGACAAAAATAACAAAGCATGCAGATAGTAGTAGTAGAGCATGCAAACAGTAATGGCAATGTGTGCAGATAGTAGCAGTAGAGTGTATGAACAGCAATAGTAGCATGTGCGAACAACAGCAGTAGCATGTACAGGCAGTAGCAATGTGTGCGAACAACAACAATAGAACATGTAGATAGCGATAGCAGTGTGTGCAGACAATAATAGCAGTGCGTGCAAGCAGTGATAGCATTATTTGCAGACAACAACAATAGAGGAGAAACCTGTCCCGACAGCACATTCAGCAGCTTGCAATAGCAATAGCAATAGAGGAGAAAATATGCTAGGTAGCAAGTTTGGCAGCTTGATGTAACAAAGGAGTAAATGTACTCGGTAGCAGGTTCAATAGCTTATAGTGATAGAGGAGGCAACTTGCCAAGACTTTGGGGGAGATAGCACCCGCAGTAGAGGAGAGATCCTATAAAGGCAGCAGGTGAGGCAATATTAAAATGTTCAGAGATAACTTGCAGCAGAGATAACCTATATAGAAGAGATCGGCAAAGCTTGACCAAAGACTGGTAGTGAGGAAGGAAAAGATACATATTTTGCATTAGTAATTTTTACATATTGAGTGATTATTCTTTAGAAAAGATTTCATTATAAACTCTTGATAAACTTATTGAAAAATGGTGGGATACCCTTAGAGTGATTGGGGGATCAACTTAGTGATCGGGAGATCATTGTAAGTGGTTAAAGAGTGATCCTTCCATAAGTGGTTAAAGAGTGATCCTTTCATAACCAATTTGTTTTCCTTGATAACAAGAGTAGATTATGTGATTTAGGAGTGATTTTATCACACTATGGATGTAGCTCACACATTATGGGTAAACTACGTAAAAATTGTCATGTGTTCTTGGGTGCTTGCGTTTGACTAATATCTATACGATCACTCTCACATAAAGAAGAAATAAAAATTAGATCATTGGCTTTAATAAGTCACAGGGTAAATCTAGATAGATTTGTAAAAAGCAAATATCTCATATTGATTCACCCCACCTCTTAGTATAAGACCTAAAAAGGTCATTATCAAGTGGTATCATAACCAGTTCCTCCATTGATCAAATTTGCTTACTTTGATTTGAAGTTAATTGTGGCTGTTGTGAATTCTTATCTCTATTATTGATTGAGATCATGGATGCCATGAACAATGTTAACAACAAGGGCATCCTTACTTTTGATGGATAGAATTATCAGTTATGGAAGAATAAAATGCTTTTATAGCTGATGTCCCTTGGTCTTTATGTGTTTAATTCTACTATTAAGGGCTTCATCCCTGTTGCTGAAGGTGATGCTATGACGCTTGCTGATAAAAAAGAATATAGAGTCTGATGGAAAGGTGAGAAATGCCTTATATGCTTCTTTATCAAATAAAGAATTCACCAAAATGATGAGGTGTAACATAACCAAGCAAATCTAAGACACATTAAGGAATATTTATGAAGGAGACAAGGTTGTGAAGGAAGCCAAGCTATAAATCTGGAAGAGCAGATTTGAAAATATAAAGATGCAAAATGATGAGACTGTAGATGTGTTTTTCATAAGAGTTAACAAAATTATGTGCTCTATTAGAGGTTATGGAGAGGAGATCTATGATGCCACTATGGTAAAGAAAATACTTACAATATTACTAGAAGCTTACAATACAAAAGTCTCTTCCATAAAAGATAAAGATCTTAATAAGCTGCCTTTAGATAACCTACATAGCATATTTGTGGCTTATGAAATGAGAATAGCCCCAATGAAAAAAGAAAAGAAGTCTAAGAAGGAGAAGAAATTGGATTTCAGAGCAATAAAGAAGTTAAAGATTAAAGACTATGAAAAAGAATTTGATAGTAGCTCTGGAGAAGAGGATGGTGATACTAAACTGGATGAAGTCATGACCAATAATATAAGAAAAGGAAAAGGAAAGTATAAAGGAAAACTACCCTTGAAGTGCTTTAGTTGTGGAACAATTGGGCACTTTGTTGTTAACTGGCCAAAGAGAATAAAAGCAAATAATAATGATGATAATGAGCTTGCCCCAAGGTAAAGAACCAAGATATCCAACAATTCTAAAGCTAGAAATTCTAGTGCCAAAAGGAAAAAGCAATTCTTCAAATCTAAAAGAAATTATTTGAACAAGCTCGATGAAAAAGATTCTAAATAAGAAATTGATGATGATTTTGATGATGATGCTATAAAGAATGTATTGGTTGCTCGAGCAAATGATGATCAAGAATCTTCAAGTGATGAGGAGTCAACAAAAGAGGAAGAGGTTAAGTTGGTGCAGTAATTTGAGAATTATTTAAGATCTTGTTTACTTAAAAACAGTAAGTTGGAAAAAGAGGTAAATCATCTAAAAAGGTTGTATGAAAATTATGTTGTTGATGAATCTAATCTTTAAATGAAAGAAAAAGAGTTTAAACCAAAAGAAAAGGAGTACTTGAAGAGGATTGAGGAGCTAATTGTACTTAAGGCAAAGCAAGATAAGATATACAAGGATATTGGTGCTAAGGTGATTACACAAGAGTAAGAGCTGCTGATTTTGCAAGCCAAGCTCCACAAGGCCTAGTCCAAGCTAAAAAAAGTGTAAAGAAAGCTTCATACAGACCATGGTAGTGAGAGGAAAGTTTTCTTCAACAAATGCCATCAAGGAGGATGCTATCAAAAACTTCGATGAGTGTTTATGCAAACTTAGACCTCATTCCATCGGGAACAAAGGCCTTGGCTATATTGAAAAGCCAAATGAGAAGGTAGTAGATAAGAAGAAAACGATGTTTGTCCCTAAAAGTAAACACAATGATGTGATAGAGAAGAGAAACTAGCCCAAGCTAAAATGAGTTAAGAAAGATGTGGTAAAGACTCCCATTCAAAGGAGATAGGTTGTTAAAGATGAAAAGGAGGTTGCCACAACAATTACTGAAGATAGGAAACATGAACTTGGTGAAAGAAGAAAATCTAGGTTTGAAGGATTTTGTTGGTGTTGTGGTAAGTATGGGCATAAGACTAATATGTGTTGGAGTAATAGGCCTATAATGAATAGGAGTATGAGGCAAGAGTCTAAGGGGAGACTCTATCAAGAAAAGAGACAATCTTAAGTAAAAAGAAGTCATATTCTACTAAGAAATAGTTTTAATTTGCTGAGAGAGATCTATGGAAGATGTGAAAGGATTGGACACATTGCTAAGGATTGCTTGACATTGCTGCATAATAAAAAAAATGCAAAGGAGGACACCTTCACATGCACTTATATTTGGCCAACCATTGTTGCCCAATCAAGGAATGCAAAGGAGAACATACCAATCATTACTGTCCGATTAAGGAGTGCAAAGAAGAACACTTACACATGCTCCCAAATTCGGCCAAAGAAGGAAAAGAGGAAAAGAAAGGACTATGGTTGTGGAGGTAATGTTAAAAATTTCCAAGAAAGAAAAGCCATGGATCCTGGATAGTGACTGCTCTATACACATGACAGGAGACTCTAAGGTGTTCAAGGAAGTAGTAAAACATGATGGAGGATTAGTCATATTTGATAATGATGATGCCTTAAAGATTAAAGGTATTAGTGCTGTTGAAATTGGTGAAAAAAAATGCTGAAATCAAAGGAAGTGCTTTATGTTGATGGGCTAAAACATAATCTTATCAGTGTTAGCCAGCTTTGTAATGATTGATATGAAGTTACTTTTGACAAGAGTGGTTACACAGTGGAGAGATTATATGATGGTGTTGTTCTTACTAAGGGTGAAAAATAAAATGGAAACTTATACCAAGTTTCTATAAGTAACAACACCTGCTACATGAACATTAAAGATGAAAATTTGTTATGGCATGGAAGATTGGGACATTTTGGACAAAAGAGACTGAACTTAAGTATTTAGCCATCCTCTAAAGGCTGAGGTATCCTTTAACTCCTTTCTCCTTCCCTCTTTTATTATTCTTTAGATTTATTGTCAAAGGGGAAGATATTTTGCATAAATCCAAAGAGAATATATATTGATCAAAAGAGGGAGTAGTTTGATAAATAAAGGGGGAGAAGCAGGAAGGGGGAGTTAAACCTAGTTAAGGGAGATGTATGTTTTAGGGGGAACTGTGAATGACAATGTGTAAGGGGATCTATGATGAGGACCTTTTTAGGTCTCACACTAAAAGGAGGGGCTGAATTAGTGTGAGATATCCACTTTTTACAAATTGATCCGAATTTAACCTTTGCGACTTGTAAGAGCCGATGATCCAATTTTTATTTTTCTCCTTTATGTGAGAGCAACTGTATGAATAAAAAATCAATATGCAAGCACCCAAGAACACATAATAATTTTTTCGCGGTTCACCCATAATGTGTGAACGACGTCCACACAATCCACTTTTGTTATCAAGGTATACAATAATGTTATGGAAGGATCACTTTTTAACCACTTGTGGAAAAATCACTCCTTAACCACTTATAATAATCTTCTGATTACTCCAAGGGTATCCCACTTTATTTTCAACAAATCTATCAAAACTTTATCATGAAACCTTTCATAGAGAATGATCACTTAATATGTATAGACTGATAGTTCAAAATATGGATTCTCTTTCCTTTGCTACCGGTGTTGTCTCACCCGCTGCAAGTGTTGCTTGCACATACTACTATTGCTATCCACATGTGTTGTAGCTATTGTTCACATGTGCTGCTGTTGTTTATTTACGTTACTGTTGTTGTCTGCACATATTGCTATTTTTCGCATGTGCATGTGCTATTGCTGCTTGCAGAGACCTCTTATTGATGCCACCTACTAGTTTGTTGGGTTATGAAACTCCTAATGGTTGCTGGTGTTCTTAGATTATCTCTTTTGCTGTATGATTTTCAGGTGGCTGCTGCAAGTGGTTGCTTTTTCCTAGATGCTACTACTATAGCCACTAGTGCAGGACACCTCCTACTGTTGCATCACCTCCTGTTAGAGCTGTTGCTTTGCTGATACAGGACACCTCTTGCTGTTACTACTGCCTACTTGTTTACTAGTGTAGGTTGCTAGTTTGTTGGTTTAAGGTTTGCTCTTGCAACTAGGTAAAGGGCTAGTTGTTGTAATTTAGAGAGGGTCAGGTTATTGTAACTTGGTTAAGTTCATTTGCTATAACTTGTTGAGGGTTAGCTACTACGTGGTGGTTCCCTTATTGCTAGGTTTTGTTTTCTCAAAATTTTAGCAACACACACAACTTTGCAAGACACATAGGGGTATTTATAGAGTCTTGAAATTAAGGTTGCACAATTATTAATGATCATCATTGATTCCCATTAGTTGCCTTATAATCAACAACCAAATTTGAATCCTAAATTTTAGGGTCAATGGTCAATATTGACTTCTTAAAATTTAAGGTTAACTATTAATCTTGACCCTTAAAATTTAGAGTCATAGTCAACATTGGCTCTTCAACATCAAGATTGACCTATCATCACCGATTTTTCCTAATGCCCATGCAACATCTAAACAACATTCATAATTTCAAATCAACACATATAACCATATGAGATGGTATTGACAACAAATTTTAATAGCCATAAAAAATGGGCTTAACAATCTACCCCTTTGTATTTGTTGGCAACTCATTAAATCTAACAATGCACATATAACAATTGTTGACATTTATTCCTCCTTTTGCATATTGTCATTCATAGCTTTCTCTAAAACATGCATGTCCCTTAATCTAGTTTAACTTCCCCTTTATCTATCAAGCTACTCCCACTTTTTATCAATATATACTTTCTTTGGATTTATGCAAAATATCTCTCCCTTTGACAATAAATTCAAAAAATAATAAAAAGGGAGAGGGAGAGGGGTTTGAGACTACCTTAGCCTCTAAGGGTTGGCTGAACACATAAGACTATCCTCAACATATGGAATATCTCTCTTGACAAAGGTTTGGTGAATATATCTGCCACTTTCTCCACAGTAGGCATATACTTAAGCTTTACTTCAATTTTCTCCACCTTTTCTTTAATAAAGTGGTATTTGATTTGAATATGTTTAGTTTTGGAGTGTTCGATAGGATTCTTAGACAAATTGATGGCACTTTAGTTATCACAACCAATCAACAGTGGTAATTATACATCTACCTTCATATCTTTAAGCTATTGTTTTATCCATAGTAGTTGAATATAAGCTTAAGTAACGACCACATATTTAGCCTCTGTAGTACTTAAAGTCATTGAATTTTGCTTCTAACTATGCCATGAAACACATCTGTTACCCAAATAAAATGCATCACTAGATGTTAACCTTTTGTTATCACAATTACCAACCCAATCTGCATTTGTATACCCATATAGATTAAGCTATCCACTCCTATCATAAAGTTGTTCATAATTTATTGTGCCCTTTACATACCTTAGAATTCTCTTAGCTGCCACAAGATGAAACTCCTTAGGGTCACTTTGAAATCTAGCATAGAGGATTGTAGCAAAAACAATGTCAGGCCTTGATGCTGTCAAATATAGTAAGTTTCCAATCAACTTCCTGTATTCCTTCTAATCAATCATGTTGCCTTCTTTATCCTTGCTTAACTTTGTTCCAACCATGATAGGAGTACTTACTTCCTTAGAGTTCCCCATCCCAAACATTTTTAACAACTTACAAGCATACTTTTCTTAGGAGAGAAAAATTCTAGCTGTACTTTGCAACACCTGTAATTCTAAGAAGAATTTCATTTCACCAAGCATAAACATCTCAAAGTTTTTCTTCATTTGCTTGGAAAAGGCAATACACAGGGCCTCCTTTTCTACAGCAAAGATTATGTCATCAACATAGACTGCCATAATTAACTAACCCTTGTTGTCTTCCTTTATATATAAGTTGCTATTCATATTTCCTTTTCTGAACTTCATGTTCTTAAGGCATGTATCTAGCTTGGAATACCATGCTCTTAGAGCTTGCTTAAAGCCATACAAAACCTTGTTCAATTTGCACACACTTGTGCCATCATGATTAAGTATAAAACCATCAGGTTGTCTAATAAATACCTTTTCTTCAAGCTCTTTATTTAGAAATGTAGACTTCCTATCCATTTAATAGAGTTTGTAGTTCCTCTAAGCAAAAATGGCCATAAATATTTTGATTGCTTTAAGTCTGGCCATCAGAGAAAAGGTATCTTCAAAGTTAACACCCTCTACTTATGAGTAGCCTTTACAGACAAGTCTTGCCTTTGTTCTTACCACTTCACCTTTTTCATTAAGCTTATTTCTGAACACCTAATTGGTTCCAATGATGGTTTTACCTTTAAGTCTATGTAGTAAATACCAAGTGTTGTTCTTTTTGATTTGGTTAAGTTCTTCATTAATAGCACACACTCATTCATTGTACTTTAATACTTCTTCCACGAAATTGGGTTCAACCTCAAAAATCAATGATGTTTTTTCACTACCCCTTAGTCTTCTTCTTGACTGCATAAAGTCCTCTTTCTTACTAATAATATTTGGCCTCAACTTCAGCTCTGACTTTTCTATGAGTTTGGGAATGCCTTGATTCTTCTTCTTCATCACTTTTGTCATGAGAATTCTTATGCTAAATGGCCTTAGATTCATCATTACCAAACTCTCTTCTGTTGTCATACATGGCATCTTCAACTTCTTAATGTTGTGATTACATCATAGCACCATCTTTAGTTACTTTAATATTAAAGCTATCTACTATTTTCAACAACCGTTTGTTGTAGTATCTAAAGCCTCTTTAATTTAGTACATAGCCCAAAAATATGCCTTCATCAGCCTTCTCATCAAATTTGCTGAGATGCTTACCTTTAACTTTAATGAGGTGCAGGCTCTCAAACATTTTAAAGTGTTTTACACTTAGCTTCTTTCCATACCATAGCTTATAGTGTTTCTTATCAATATGTGATCTCATCAGGCATTTGTTTTAAACCTAAGTTGTAATAGTGATAGCCTTTTTACAAAAGCCATATGATGTACCATGCTCACCCAACATGGTTCTTGCCATCTCTACTAGGCTTCTTTTATTCCTTTTGGCCACTCCATTTTATTGAGGTGTGTAGGGACTAGCATATTCATACATCACTCCATGCTTCTCCAGATAATCTTCAAATTCACTGCATGTGTATTCTGTCCTATTGTTTGTTATAAGCCTTTTAATTTTTTTCTCTTAACTAGTTTTTAGCCAGCCTTTTGTAGGTCTTATAAATATTGAAAGCCCCTAATTTATGTTTCAAGAGCATAATGCAAGCCATTCTTGTAAAATCATCAATAAAGGAAATGAAGTACCTATCACCTTTGATTGATCTTTGTCATACAGGCCCATAGGTGTTTGAGTGGATGAGCTTTAATGGATTCTTTATTTGGATCTCCATATTTTTGTGGGTAGCATTTACCATCTTCCCTTTTTGACATATGCTGTAAATCACATCTCTCTCTCTTCTCAACTTCAGTACATTTCTCATAACTTCATTTCTAAATAGCTTATACAGCCCTTTTTTTTCCGAGATATCCCAATCTTCTACACCACAATAAGTTCTCATCTTTGGTGATCATATAGCATATGTTTATGCTTATAGAAACTCGGTACAAGTTTCCATGTATCCTTTCACTTTTAGTAAGAATGACACCATTTTTAAGTCTCTTTTCTGTGTAGCCACTCGTGTTGAAAGTAACTTCATATCCATAGTCACAAAGTTGGTTAACATTGATGAGATTGTGTTTTAGCCCTTCAACATAAAGTACTTTCTTCGATTTCAGCTTTTTTGCACCAATTTTAACAACACCAATACCTTGAATCTTTAAAGTACTATCATTACCAAACTTGACTAATCCTCCATCATATTTGGCTACTCCCTTTAACAACTTGGAGTCTCCTCTCATGTGTAAAGAGCAGCCACTGTTGAGGATCTATGACTTTTCTTTCTTGGAAGATTTTAAGGCTACTTCCATAGCCATAGACATTTCTTTTCCTCTCCTTTTTCTTTGGTTGAATATGGAAGCTTAAGTAAGTGTTCTCCTTTTCATTCCTTGACTGGGCAGTAATGGTTGGTGTGTTCTCCTTTGTATTCTTTGACTAGGCTTAAGTATGGTCATGCTCACATAAAGGAGAAAATTAAAAATTGGATCTTCAGCTTTAATAAATCACAGAGATTAAGTCCGAATCAATTTGTAAAAAATGGATATCTCACACTAATTCAGCCTCCTTTTCAATATGAGACCTAAACCAATCCTTATCACACCTGTAGATTAGATTCATTAATAGAAGAATTTTCACATAGCTTCTTGAGACGAATTACCTCTTTTTCCAACTTGCTATTTTTACACAAATAAGCTCTTAACTCATTCTTAAGTTGCTGCAACAACTCATCATTTTGCTCTTTTGTTGATTCCTCTTCACAAGAAGATTCTTGATCATCATCTACTTAAGTGACTAACACGTTCTTTACAACCTCATCATCAGAATCATCATCACCTTTTTTGTCAAAATCTTCTTCTTTTAGCTTGTTTAGGAAATTCTTTCTTTTAGATCTGAAGAACTTCTTTTTCCCTTTACCACTTGAATTTCCAACTTTGAAGCAATTGGATTTCTTTGTCTTCCTCCTTAGGACTGGCTCATCATCATCCTCACTATTGGCTTCTCTTCTCTTTGGACAATCCAAGCAAAGTGCTTAATTTCTCCATATTTGAAGCACTTCATGGGTAATTTTCCCTTGTACTTCCCTTTTCCTTTTCTCAAGTTCTTGGTGATGTATGTCATGACTTTATCTAGCTTAGTATCACCATCTTTTCTTCAAAGCTGCTGTCAAACTCCTTTTCTTGGTCTTTAATCTTTAACTTCTTCATTACCTTGAATGTCAACTCCTTATCCATCTTAGACTTCTTTTCTTTCTTCATTAAGGCTCTTCTCATTTCATAAGGTACCAATATACTATATAAGTCATCTAAAGGTAGCTTATCCAATCTCTATCTTCTATGGAAGAGACTTTAGTGTTGTAAGCCTTCAACAAGGTTCTAAGTATTTTCCTTACCATAGTAGTATCGTGGATCTCCTCTCTATAACCTCTGATGGAGCACATAATTTCGTTGACTTTCGTGAAGAACACATCCACAATCTCATCATTCTGCAACTTTATGTCTTCTAATCTACTCCTTTAGATTTATAACATGGCTTCCTTTACAACCTTGTCTCCTTCATAAATATTCTTCATTTTGTTTAAGATTTACATTGCTATGTTGCACCTCATCACCTTGGTGAATTCTTTATTTGACAAGGAGACATATAAGGCGTTTCTCGCCTTTCCATCACACTTCAAGTTCTTCTTATTAGCTAATATCATAGGAGCACCTTCAGCAATAGGGATGAAACCACTAATAGCAAACCTAATCACATTAACACCAAGGGAAATCAGAAAATCCATGAATTAAGTAAAAAATCAAAATGTGCAACAACAAGTTATGCAACAGTAGGTTGTGCAGCAACAGGTTCAAGAAGCAAGCAAAAAATCAAAATGTACAGCAGTAGATCATGCAACAGTAGGTTATGCAGTAGCAAGAGCAATGAAAGACATACCCATATGGTCAGGATGGCATACTAGAGCTAAAAGCATGTCCAAGAGGTCCTAACACTAGCAACCTTGCTTTAGTAGCACTAGCAAGAGGTCCCAGCACCAGAATCATGTCCAAGAAGGTATATTAGTATTAGCAGCAGACGCAATACCAGTAGCAACGAAAGTAGGAAACAATGGCAATACGTGTAGAGAGCAGCAATAGCATATGCACACAATAGTAGTTATGCATTGAAACAATAATAGCGCGTACAAACAACAATAGAAGTGCCTATGGACAACAACAGTAGAGCGTGCAGATAGTAATAATAGCACGTGCAGATAGTAGTAGCAACGCGTGTGGACAACAATAGCAGTGCCTAAGCAAAGACTAGAAATAAGGAAGGAGAAGATCCATATTTTGCACTAGTAGTTTGTACACATTGAGTGATCTTCCAAGAAAGGCTTCATTATAAACTCTTGATAAACTTGTTAAAAAAAGGGTGGGATATCCTTAAAGTGATCAGGAGATCAATCTATTGAGTGATTGAGAGATCATTGTAAGTGGTTAAGGAATGATCCTTCCACAACCAATTTGTCTCCTTTGATAACAAACATGAATTGTGTGATCTAAGAGTGATCCTATCACACTATGGACATATCTCACACATTGTGGGTGAACCATGTAAAAATGGTTGTGTTCTTGGGTGCAGTAGATTAATCTAGTGCAAGTGGTACCAAAGAAAAAGTGTATGACTATACGTTGTGGGTGAACCATTATTTAGAAGGTAACAATAACATTACAAAGACTAAAAGGCATCCTTATAAAGGCAAATGTACTATAAAAACAAGTAAATATGGTCTTTGCTTAGTTTTCAAGAATAAGGATTTTGTAGAATTCCAAATAACTATCGAGGTAACAAAAGAAAGAATAATTGGCTAGAAGTTTAAGGACCCAATCAATAATAGAAATGGAAAATTAGTCTTAACAAGTGGTGTTGTTAAGTTCACGATAATCAATGCACATTGTCTAGCTTGTAACAGTCCTACTAGGTATCAATTAATTATTTTCATTTTTTTTGTATAGTCATACCTTTTTTCTTTGGTACCACTTGCACTAGATTAACCTATGCACTATCTAAAATCAAATAGATGATACCAATATCAAATAATTTTAGGACTTCACCCTTAACAACTTTTTTCATGTTAAGATTAAGTCTCCTTTTATACTCAATAGTATGCTTACAATCGTCTTCCATAAGTATGTGATGCATACAAATAGAAAGTTTAATTCCCTTAAGATTATGAATATTATAGTTAATAACTTTCTTATGGCATCTAAGAACTCTAATCAACCTATCAATTTGTTTATCGTTCGATGTATAATTAATAATAACAAGATGAGTAAAATTAGGTCCATGGAAGGCATGCCTTAATTAAGAAGGAAGAGATTTTAACTTTAATTTTGGTGCATTTTTTACGGATAAGGATGGTAGAGTAAAATCATTTTGTAATGGCTTATACTTCAAAATTTTGGATGGCAAAACTAAGTGTTGAGACCATCTTTGATGGCTAATGTTGGATTTGTTGTCAACAACATCTCATAGATTTGTTCTTATCAATTTAATGTTACGAGTGTCTTTGAAATGTGTTGGCTGCACCAGCCAATGAGCAACTTATTAAGGCCTGGCCAAGGAAATTGCTCAAGATCTGGCAATGCAGGTTATGGCCTACCCATAGATGCAATTTGAATTCGTCATGGAGATTCCTAAAAGAATTGTGAACAAGGAAAAGGAGCTTGACATGCAGAGAAATTATTTGTCCAAACCATTGATGGCAAGTCAACCCTAAATTTAATGAGTCAATGTTGACTGTTAACCCTAAATTTTAGGAGTCAATATGACTATTGACCCTAAATTTTAGGAGTCAATCCTGACTGTTGACCCTAAATTTTAGGAATCAATGCTGACGATAAGAAAGAGTGTTGCAAAAAAAGAATAGAGAGCTTAGCAAGAAAGAGTGCTATAGACCATAAGAGAGAACAACAAGAGAGTTATGTTCTATGAAAAGAGAGCTATAAAAACATGTTCTACAAAAGAGAAAATAGAGTTTAAAAAACATGTCTTGTAGAAGTGAAAAGAGAGCACAAAAATATGTCCTATAAAAGGGAAGAGAGAGCCACAAAAATGTGTCTTGCAGATGACAAAGAGAGTTGCAAAAATGTGTCCTACATATGAAAAAAAAGAGCTACAAAAACTTGTTCTATAGATGAGAAAAGAAAGCTACAGAAAAAAATGTGCAACAAGATCCTAAAGGAAAGATAGCAACAACATCTAGGAAGTAAGAGTGCAACAGCATCCAGGAGGAGAGAATGTAGTGGCATCTAAAAGGAAAGAGTGCAGCGACATCTTGAAGGAAAGATTACAACGGCATCCAAAAGAAGAAAATAATAGCACCACCAAAAAAGAAGGAGAGTGTAGTGGTAAAGGAAAATAACAATAGCACCAAAGGAAAAAGGAGACTGTAGCAAAAAAAAAAATAACAACAACAATAGAGGAAGAAAAAGAGTGTAGTGGCAAGGAGAAGGTAGTAGCTGTAGCAAGGAGAAGGCAATAGTTGCAACAAGGAGAAGGAAGTAGCTATAGCGAGGAGAAGGCAACTACTACATTAAGAAGAAGGCAGCAGTGGTAGAAAGGAGAAGGTAGTAGCGGTAGCAAGAAGGAGAAAGCCTCTAGTAGTAGAAGAGAAAGAGAGAGTGCACGACAGAAGGAAGTAACTTGTGGTAATAGAAGTACGAAGAAAGATTGCAACAGCTTACAGAAGCAAAAGAAATAACTAGCAAAGAAGAGAACCTATAGAAGGAGGAACTTGTAGAGGAGAAAACCATTAAAGGGGAAAACTTATAGAGGAGAAAACCAACAAAGGAGAAAACCTGTAGAGAGCATAACTAATGAGATAAGTTGTAGAAAGAGGAGAAACCTATAGAGATAGGAGAGAATTGGCCTACAATGGAGAGAACCTATAGCCGAGAGAGTGCAGCCAAGAGAACCTGTAGAAGAGAGAACCTATAAAAGAGTGAACTTGCGAAGGAGAGACAATAGTAACAACAGAGAGAAAAAGAGAGAACCTATAAAAGAGTGAACTTGTAAAGGAGAGACAACAGTAGCAACAGAGAGAAAAAGAGAGAACCTATAAAAGAGAGAACTTGCGAAGGACAGACAACAGTAGTAGCAGAGAGAAAAAGAAAGAACCTGTAATAGAAAGACTAACAAAGCATGAGCAAAGATTGGCAATAAGGAAAAAGAAGACCCTTTTTTTGCAATAGTAACTTGTAGACATTGAGAGATTTTTCTTAAGAAAGTTTTTATTATAAATATTCTATGTACTTTTTGAAAATGGGTGGGAGATCCTTGGAGTGATCAAGAGATCAATCCTTTAAGTAATTGAGAGATTAAATCTTTGATTGATCGAGAAATCAATCTTTCAAGTGATCGGGAGATAAACTCTTTCAGTGATTGAAAGATGATTATAAGTAGTTAAGGAGTGTTTCTTCTACATCATTAGTTGTATCCTTTGATAACAAGACCAGATTGTTTGATTTAAGAGTGATCCTATCACACCATGAATGTAGCTTACACATTGTGACGTAAAACTTTGTATGTTCTCGGGTGCTTATGCTTGCTTGATATCCATATGGCTATTCTCGCATAAAAAGGAAAGATAAAATTGGATCATCGACTTTAACGGGTCACAAAGTTTTAATCGGGACAAATTTGTGAAAAGTAAGCATCTCACACTAATTCACCCCCTCCTCCTTTTAGTGTGAGACCCAAGGAGGTTCTTATCAAGTGGTATCAAAGCTAGGTTTCCTCTGTTGATCCATTCAACTTTGATTTAAAATTTTTGCTATTGTTGTGAATCTTTACATCTATTACTAAATAATTTTATGGAGAGCATGAATAGTATTAATAGCAAGGGCATTCCCACTTTTGGTGGACAAAATTATCAATTATGGAATATTGAGCTCATCTTTGATAGCTAACATTGAATTTATTGTCAACAACATCTCACATTATTGTTTATGTTGATTTGATGTTTTGTATGTCGTTGAGAAGTATTGAAATCATTGGTCAAAACTGTTGATGGGAGGTCAACTAAAATCAATGAGTCAATATTAACAATTGACACTAAATTTTAAGGATCATGGTTGACCGTTGACCTTAAATTTTAGGAAATCACTGTTGACCATTAGCCTTAAATTTTACAAATCAAATGTGGTCGTTGATTGTAGGACAACGTTTAGGAATCAACGATGACTGTTAATGATTGTGTAACCTTAATCTCAAGGCTCTATAAATAACCCCATGTATCTTACAAGACAAGTGTGTGTGCTGCAGATTTTTCTAAGAGGAACGATAAACCTAAAGGCAGCCAAAAGGAGAGGTGAATGGCAAAGAGGAAGTAGCCACTAAAGGAGATATAGCTGGCCAAGGAAAGTGCAGCAGCCAGCCATACCAAGGAGAGATGCCACAGCTGGCCACACTATGGAAAGGTGTAGCAGTTAGCCATATCAAGGAGAGTAGTAGCTGAAACACCAAACCAAAAGAGAGGAGTAGCTAGTAGCCACACCAAACCAACAAAGGAGAAGGTGTGCAATAGCCACACTAAACCATAAGAGAGGGTGTGCAGTAGCCACACTAAAGAAAGAAGAAGGTAGTAGTCAGCCAACCCAAAAGGAGAAGGAACTATTGCAGCAGGAGCAGCAATAAGCTTTGGCAGAAGGTGCAAGCAAACCAGCAATTCGCAACACTAGCTGAAACTTGCAACAAATAACAGCCATCCAAAGAAGGAGAGAAGTGCAATAAGCAAAACCAGAAATTACAGCACATCTAGCAGCCAAAGCAGCAAGTGCAGTATGTCTAGGAGGCTATACCAGTAAGTACAACACATCCAATAGCCAAACCATTAAGTGTAGCACATCTAGCAGGTAATCTTAGCGAGTGCAACATGTCCAGCAATTGTATCATATACAGTAGCAACCTTTGGGTAGTAAAAGCAGGCAAACCAATACCTACAAATTACAAGAGCAGTAGGAAGCTCATGCAAAACGTATGGGCAGCGATAGCAACCTATGCACATGCAAGCAGTGACAACAGAATGGGTAGACAGCAATAATATATTGTGCACATGTGGACAGCAAAAGCAAAATATGCAAGCAGCGATAGCAACACATGTGAATAACAATAGTAGAATGTGCAGATAACAATAACATTCATGTAGGCGACAATAGCAGCATGTGCAGACAACATTAATAGAATGTACAAGTGGCGATAATAGCACGTGGGGACAACAATAGCAGAAAGTGCAAGTAGCAGTAACAACACATGTAGACAAGAATAGTAACACGTACAGGCAGCAATAGTAGAACGTGTAGGCAACGATAGTAGCGCATGCAAGCAACGATAACAGAACATGCAAGCAATGATAGTAGCGCTACCAACAACCATAGCAACAGGTCTGGTAGCTTGCAGTAGTAAGGGAGAAAATGTGCTCAGTAGCAAGATAGGCAACATCAGTAGTAAGGAAAGGAACTTACCAAGGCCGAAGGAGGCAACACCAGCAATGGGAGGACAGAACTTGTTGAGGCAGTAGGGAAGGTAGTACCAGCAGCAAAGAAGAGATCTTGCCAATGTAGCAAGTGAGGTAGCACTGGTTGTAGGAAAAGGAACCTGCCTAGATAGAAGAGACCAACAAAGCCTAAGCAAAGGCCAACAATGAGGAAGGAGAAGATCCATTTTTTGCAACAGCAGCCTGTGCACAATAAGTGAGTTTTTTAAGGAAAGTTTTCATTATAAAACTCTTGATAAACTTGTTGAAAAAGGGTGGGATACCCTTACAGTGATTAGGAAATCATTGTGAGTGGTTAAGGAGTAGTCCTTCCACAAGTGGTTAAAAAGTGATCCTTTTATAATATTGTTGTATATTATGATAAAAAGAGTGGATAGTGTGATTTAGGATTGATCCTATCACACTGTAGACATAGCTTATACATTGTGAATAAACCACGTAAAAATTGTCATGTGTTTTTGGGTGCTTGTGTTTGACTGATATCCATATGGCCATTTTCACATAAAGAAGAAATAAAAATTGGATCATTAGATTTAATAGTTTATAGACAATCTAGATAAATTTGTAAAAAGCAAATATCTCACATTGATTCACCCCTTTCTCAGTGTGAGACCTAAAACAATCATCATCAAGTGGTATTAGAGCCAGTTCCTCTATTGATCCAATTTGCTTACTTTGATTTAAAGTTGTTTGTGGTTGCTGTGAATTCTTATCTCTAATGTTGATTAAGATCATGGATAGCATGAACAATGTTAACAACTTTCTTGGACAATAGCCAAGAGTTCTTCAACTTTCTTGGCCCGGATGTCCTAATTTGCGTTAAGTTTTTGGGTGTGAAGAGATGAGAGTTGCATATCTTTCAAAGGTTTCTCCAGTGCTTCGACACTGATACCCAACGGAGCCCAACTTTGTGGTGATCGCATGCCATGATCGAATCTTTAATGGTCCTGTCAAAGAAATGAATATGATGCTTTTGAAGAACCTCGTTGGCCATGTCTGCAAAGGAAATGACCACTGTGGTTACTTGGACTAGCTTAAGAGACATCAAGGGGCCATAGATCTTGGAAAGCTCGGCTAGGGACTTGTGAGGGTTGTCGCCAATATCCAAATATTTCCTATAATTGGCCATAGTGCAGGGCCCGGTGGAAGCTTGCTACCTAAGCTCCTTTTGGTTCCCTGCAGTGCCCTGACTAATGTAAATGTAAAGAGATGGCATAGCATCAAGCAGTTGAACAAGGCCATCCACTAGGCAAGGAATTGTGAAAGTTGGGATTTTTTTTTTAGTATCTTTGTTGAATGGCTCAGTTCATTGAAACTTTTTTCCTATTTATGTTGCTCACTGGACCAATGAGGATATACAAATTTTAAAAAATACCTAATCAATTATACAATTAAAAAAATATGAACTTAGAAATATTTATAACAAAATTTGGAAAAAAAAAACTACAATTTCAACCACATTTTAATTATTTGTATTAAGATGATTTATTAAAAAAAATAATATTTTTCAAAAAAAATTAAATGATATGCATGAGAACAAATAAAAGAAAATATCAAATAAATTTAATTTAAATTTTACTAATTAACATAAATAATATTGAATTTTGTCCCAATCTTATTACTTTGTATGTTAGTTTTTTGGTTTATATAGAAAAATATTCTTTCCTTTTACCCTTATCAGTATAACTTTATGTTTCTCTTGCCAACATAATTAATAAAATAGTGAAATTTTTTTATTATTCTCTCTCTTTGTTAACTATTTTTTAATTATTATAATAATATATATTACTTATTTATATTTTTATTATATTTGTGTCTAACAAATATTTTTTTTCTATCTTTACAATTTTGTTTAGTAAATAAAAATAGATAAAGAGAAACACGCGCGAACACCAATAAATGGATGCAAAATAAAGCGCAGTACACATTGTAGCCATCAGTCGCAATCTTGCTTTGAGTGTGAGGGGTGGTTTTGTTCAAAAAAAAAAAGAAAACGTGCAGACAACCGAGACGACAAAATTTAAGTGAGTGTCGTTCACCCATGCAGTCCTCACACTGCCGTGCACTAGTGATGTCGTCAATTTCATCTCTGTCGAGGGCAGTCATTTAAAACGTTGTATTTTTCCGGCTCTCTCTTTTGGGGAGGCTTGTACATAACCCAAAGAAGAAGAATTCAAAGCATGTTGCGAATGATAATAGCTCGAAGAGTCTTAGTAAATGTACACAGATATTTTTTTGTGGAACACTTTGTCCCACCATCCATGGTTAAGATGACAAATAAAATTAGCTAAGCTAATAAGGAGGGGAATGTGATTGTAGGCCTATACTGATGGAACTTTCTGTTTTTGACCTTAGTGTTGATACAAAAATGTCTAATGGGGAAGGAGAATTCCTTGAAATGACTCGCGTTCTTAAGAATTTTTATGTGAGTAAGTATTAATTGATATTACTTATACTGAGGATAGTGCTTGCTAAATTGTGGTTAAATGTAAAGACTTGCATCACTATAAGGATGATCTTTTTTAGTACTTGGAGCACTTAAGCGAATCCCTTAATTTTCTTAAGACATTAGATGTAAAGAGCAAGGCTTATGCCTGTCCGAGGGACTAGGCTGGTAAGTTGATTTCTACGAAGTAACGTATAGATGTCACTATTCAAGAGTAGAAGGAAAAAATTAGCAACTTCCAATGCATCACTTGAGGCCATTGTCCCCCACATTTATGACAATGGGAAATAAAACCCTTAAATTCTTCCTCCAAAACACACCTCTAAACTAATTCATCTAGAAAATATCTAAAAAGGAACAACTCATCCCAAAAATAAAATTGTACATCTCTAGGAAATTGTTTTTGTTGTTAAGAAGACATATCCAATGGAAATAATACATGAACAATGTAGTTTACCAAATCAGCATACCAAGGTTTCTTGGACGACGACACCACCATCAAGTGATCATCATGAAGGGAACCATCAATGGGTATCCCATTAACCCTTTTAACATCTTTATTCTTCTCTAACCATGAAACGTGATCTACTACCACATTTTTAGATCCCTTTTTATCTTGGATCTCAATATCAATCTCCTATAATAAAAGAATTCAAGATGGATTGGCATTTTTCTTACTCATGAGATATTTCAAAACTGCATGATCTATATACATAGTTACCTTTACACCAACCAAATAGGACCTAAACCTATAAAAAGCAAAAATAACAACTAGCAATTCTTTTTTGGTGGTTTTATAGTTAGCTTGTGTATTGTCGAGAACTTTGCTAGCATAATAATTGACATATGGTTTGTTGCCCTCCCTTTGGCCTAGCACTACACCAAGTGCAAAGTCAGTTGCATTACACATTACTTCCAAGGGTTTACCCCAATCCAATGACTGCATTAAGGTTGCTAAAATTAATGTTTCTTTCAACTTGTAAAAAAGCATGAAGAAAATCTTGGTTAAAGTTAAAAGGAGCATCTTTTACAAGCAAATTACATAACAGTTTGGCTATTTTCCAAAAGTCCTTTATGAAAGTGCCATTAAAATCTTATATGGCCAAGAGAAATCTATACTCTTTTAATTGTGGCTTGTGGTGGCAGCTTCTCAATGTTAAGCTTATCTTTGATAGCTAATGTTGGATTTGTTGTTAATAGCATGTCACATTATTGTTCATATTGATTTGATATTTTGAATGTCGTTGAGATGCATAGAAGTCGTTGGTCACAACTATTGATAGTAGGTCAACTAAAGTTAATGAGTCAATATTAACCATTAGCCTTAAATATTAGGGGGTTGAGGTTGACCATTGACCTTTGACTATTAATCCTAAATTTTAAGAATTAAATTTGGTCGTTGATTGTAGGGTAACATTTGGGAATCAATGATGACCATTGATGAATGTCTAACCCTAATCTCAAGGCTTTATAAATACCATTATGCATCTTGCAAGGAAAGGTGTGTAGGCTGCAAGAAAGAATGTGTGCCACAGATTTTTCTAAGAAAGAATGGCAGTTAGGGTTGCAAAGAGGTAAATGGCACAAAGGTGACAGCAATAACCCGCCCTTACAAAGGTGATAGCAATAGCCGGCCCTTACCAAGACTTACAACAGTCAGACTTCACCAAGGATTGTAGCAGCCTTGAACTAGTAAACCAAGAGGCAATAGTAGGAGGTTCCTGCACCAGCAATCCAGGAGGCTTTCTAGTAAACCAGAAGCACTTTAAAAGGCTTCCTAGTAGTCGAAGCCCATTAAGGAATCAAGCAGAAAATTAGAATGTGTGGCAACAGGTCCAGAAGTCAAGCAAAAAATTAGAACGTGCAGCAGCAAGTTGTGCAACAATAGGTCAAGCAACAGCATGTTGTGCATTAGTAGGTTTAGGAATCAAGTAGAAAATTAGAATGTGTAGCAACAGATCATGCAAGGTTGTGCAATAGTAGGTTCGGAAATCAAGCAACATCAGTAGAACTTACAGTAGCAGGAGCAACCTTAAACAACCTTGCATATCCAAGAGGGTATACCAGTGCTAGAAGCATGTCTAGGAGGTCCCTGCATCAGCAAATTAGCAGCCCTGCTCCAACATCACCAACAGGAGGCCCCTACACCAGCAGCATGTCTAGGAAGCTATATCAGTACCAACAGCAGGCACAATACTAGTAGCAGTGCAAGCGGACAGCAGCGGCAGTACATGCAAACAGTAGCAACAACGCTAGTGGTAGCAGTAGTAGCACATGCTGACAATAGTCCCAGCGTGTGTGGACAACAGTAGTAGTGATAACAGCCCGTGCATGTGCAGACAGCAACAGCAGTGCATGTGGACTGCAATAGCAGAATGTGCAAATAGCAATAGCAGCCCGTGCATGTGTGGACAGCAGCAGCAATGCATAGGGAGAGCAATAGCAACATGTGCAGAGAGCAACAGCAGCATACGCTGACAATAGTAGCAAAGTGTGTAAATAGTAGCACCAGAGTGTACGAATCACAATAGCAATGCATGCAGACAACAATAGTAGAGCATATAGACAGCAGCAGCAGAACGTGCAAACAACAATATCAATGTGTGCAAATAATAGCTGTAGAGTGTGTGGACAACAATAGCAGCGCATACGGACAATAGCAGTAGTACATGCAGTCAGTAGCAATACATACAAACAACAACAACAAAAAATGTAGACAACGATAGCAACATGTGCAGATAATAATAAAAGTGCATGCAAGTAGTGATAACAACACATGCAAACAGCAATAATAGAGGAGAAAACCTATCCTGACAGCATGTCCGGTGGCTTGCAACAGCAATAGTAGCAGATGAGAAGACGTGCTAGGCAACAAGTCTGATAGCTTGTAGTAGCAAAGGAGTAAAAGTGCTCGATAGCAGGTTCAATAGCTTGTAGCAGCAAAGGAGGCAACTTGCCAACACTACAGGGGAGATAGCATCGATTGTAGAGGAGAGATCCTGGCAAGACAGCAGGTGAGGTAACACTGGTATTAAGAGCAGAGATAACTTATAATGGAGATAACCTATAGAGAAGAGATTGGTAAAGCCTAAACAAAGACTGGAAGTGAGAAAGGAAAAAATACATATTTTGCACTAGCAGTCTGTACACATTGAGTGATTATTTTCTAGGAAAAATTTCACTATAAACTCTTGATAAACTTGGTGAAAAAGGGTGGGATACCCTTGGAGTGATTGGGAGATCAATCCATTGAGTAATCAGGGGATCAACTTAATGATCGAGTGATCATTGTAAGTGGTTAAGGAGTGATCCTTTCACAAGTGGTTAAATAATGATCCTTCCATAACCAATTCGTCTCCTTTGATAACAAGAGCAGATTGTGTGATTTAGGAGTGATCCTATCATACCATGGGCGTAGCTCACACATTGTGGGTGAACTATGTAACAATTGTCATGTTTTCTTTGGTACTTACATTTGACTGACATCCATATGGTCACTCTTACATAAAGAAGAAATAAAAATTGGATTATTGACTTTAACAAGTCACACAAGTTAAATCCAGATAGATTTGTAAAAGTCAAATATCTCACACTGATTCACCCCACCTTTTAGTGTGAGACCTAAAAAGGTCCTTATCAAGTAGTATTAGAGCCAATTCCTCTATTGATTAAATTTGCTTGCTTTGATTTGAAGTTATTTGTGGCTACTGTGAATTCTTATCTCTATTATTAATTGAGATCATGGATACCATGAACAATGTTAACAACAAAGGCATCCCTACTTTTGATTAATAGAATTATCAGTTATGGAAGAATAGAATGTTCTCATATTTGATGTCTCTTGGTCTTGATGTGTTTAAGTCTATTGATGGGGGCTTCATCCTTATTGCTGAAGGTGATGTTATGACACTTGCTGATAAAAAGAATATGAAGTGTGATGGAAAGGCGAGAAATGCCTTATATACTTCCTTATCAAACAAAGAATTCACCAAAATGATGGGGTGTAACATAGCCAAGCAAATCTAGGACAAATTAAAGAACATTTATGAAAGAGACAAAATTGTGAAGGAAGCCATGCTATAAATCTAGAGGAGCAAATTTGAAGATTTAAAGATGCAAAATAATGAGACTATGGATGTGTTTTTCATAAGAGTCAACAAAATTGTGTGCTCCATCAAAGGCTATGGAGAGGAGATCCATGATGCCACTATGGTAAAGAAAATGCTTAGAATCTTACCAAAAGCTTACAATACCAAAGTCTTTTCCATAAAAGATAAAGATTTAGATAGACTACCTTTAGATGACCTGCACAGTATATTGGTGGCTTATGAAATGAGAATAACCCAAATGAAGAAAGAAAAGAAGTCTAAGTAGGAAATGAAGCTAGCTTTCAAAGCAATGAAGAAGTTAAAGATTAAATACTACAAAGAAGAATTTGATAGTAGCTCTAGAGAAGAAGACGGTGACACTAAATTGGATAAAGTCATCACATACATCACCAACAATATAAGGAAAGGAAAAGGGAAGTATAAGGGAAACTACCCTTGAAGTACTTTAGTTGTGGAGCAATTGGACACTTTGTTGTTGACTAATCAAAGAGAATAAAAGCAAGTAGTGATGATGATGATGAGTTTGCCCTAAGGAGGAGAACAAAGAGATCCAGCAATTTTAAAGCTGGAAATTCAAGTGCTAAAGGGAAAAGGCAATTTTTTAAATTCAAAAGAAGAAATTATTTGAGAAAGCTTGATAAATAGGATTTTAAAGAAGAAATTGATGATGATGCTATAAAGAATGTACTGGTTACTCAAGCAAATGATGATCAAGAAACTTCAAGTGATAAGGAATCAATAGAAGAGGAAGAGGATGAGTTGGTGCAATAACATAAGAATGAGTTGAAAGCTTGTTTACGCAAAACTAGCAAGTTAGAAAAAGAGGTAAATCATCTCAAAAAGTTGTATGAAAATTCTGTTATTGATGAATCTAATCTCCATATGAAAGAAAAGGAGTTTGAAGCAAAAGAAGAGGAGTACTTGAAGAGGATAGAGGAGCTGATTGTGCTTGAGGCAAAGCAAGACAAGATATACAATGATCTTGGCATTAAGGTGATTACATAAGAGCAAGAGCTATTGATTTTGCAAGCCAAGCTCCACATGGCCAAGTTTGAGCTAAAGAAGTTTAAAGAAAGCTTCATGCAAACCATGGTAGTGAGAGGAGAGTTGTCTTCAACAAATGCCATAAAGGAGGATGCTACCAAAAACCTGGATGAGTGTTTAAGCAAATAAAGACCTCATTCCATAGGGAAGAAAGGTCTTTGCTATATTAAAAGGCCAAATGAGAAGGTAGTAGAGAAGAAGAAAATTATGTTTGTCCCTAAAAGCAAACATGATGGTGTGATGGAGAAGAGAAACCTACCCAAGCTAAAATGAGTTAAGAAAGATATGGTGAAGACTCTCATTCAAAGGAGATAGGTTGTTAAAGATGGAAAGGAGGTTGCCACAACAATTATTGAAGATAAGAGACATGAACTTGGTGAAAGAAGAAAATCCAAGTTTGAAGGATTTTGCTAGAACTGTGGTAAGTATGGGCACAAGACTAATGTGTGTTAGAGTAATGGACCTATAATTAAAAGGTGTATGAGACAAGAGTCTAAGGGGAGACTTTATTAAGAAAGGAGGCAGTCTTAAGTAAAAAGAAGTCATATTCCACTAAGAAATAGTTTTGATTTGCCGGGAGAGATCTATGGAAGATGTGAAAGGGTTGGACACACACACTGCTAAGGATTGCTTGAAATTGCTACCTAATCAAAAAATACAAAGGAGGACACCTTCATATGTGCTTATATTCAGCCAACCATTGTTGCTTGATCAAGGAGTGTAAAGGGGAACATACCATCCATTGCTGCCCGATCAAGGAGTGCAAAGAAGAACACCTACACATGTTCCTATATTCGGCCAAAGAAGTAAAAGAGGAAGAGAAAGGACTATAGTTGTGAAAGTAGCCTTAAAAGCTTTTAAGAAAGAAAAATCATGGATCCTAGACAGTGCCTACTCTTTAAATATGATAGACGACTCTAAGGTATTCGAGGAAGTAGTAAAATATGATGGAGGATTAGTCAAATTTGACAATGATGGTGTCTTAAAGATTAAAGGTATCAGTGTTGCTGAAATTGGTATAGAAAAGCTAAAATCAAAGGAAGTGCTTTATATTGAAGGGCTAAAACACAATCTTTTCAATGTTAGCCAACTTTGTAATGATGGACATGAAGTTACTTTAGACAAGAATGGTTACACAATGGAGAGATTATGTGATGGTGCTATTCTTACTAAGGATGAAAGAACAAATGAAAACTTATACCAAGATTCTAGAACTAATAACAAATGCTGCATGAACACTAAAGATGAAAATTTGTTGTGGCATAAAAGATTGAGACATCTTGGACAAAAGAGGTCAAACTTAACTATTTAGCCATCCTTTAACTCCTTTCTCATTGCCTCTTTTATTATTTTTTAAATTTGTTGTCAAAGGGAAAGATATTTTTCATAAATCCAAAGAGAATATATATTGATCAAAAGGGGGAGTAATTTGATGAATAAAAAGGGATAAATTGTTAAGGGGGAGAAGCAGAAAGGGGAAGTTAAACCGAGTTTAGGAAAATGTATGTTTTAAGGGGAGTTATAAATGGCAATGAGTAGGGGGAGCTATGATAAGGACCTTTTTAAGTCTCACAATAAAAAGAGTGGGTGAATCAGTGTGTGATATCTAGTTTTTACAAATTGATCTGGATTTAACCTATGTGACTTGTAAGAGCCGATGATCTAATTTTTATTTTTCTACTTTATGTGAGAGTAACTATATGAATAAAGAATCAATTTATAAACACCCAAGAACACATGATAATTTTTATGTGGTTCACCCACAATGTGTGAGCTATGTCCACAATGTGATAGGATCACTCCTACATCACACAATTCTCTTTTGTTATCAGGGGATACAATAATGTCATGGAAGGATCACTCTTTAACCACTTGTAGAAGGAATACTCCTTAACTACTTATAATGATCTTTCGATCACTTCAAGGGTATCCCACCTTGTTTTTCAATAAATCTATCGAGAGTTTATTATGAAACCTTTCCTAGAGAATGATCACTCAATGTGTACAAATTGATAGTGCAGAATATGGACCTTCTCTTTCCTTTGCTACCGGTGTTGTCTCACTTGCTACAGGTGTTGCCTACATGTGCTACTATTGTTGTCTACATGTGTTGTAGCTGTTGTTCACATGTGCTACTGGTGTTCATTTATGCTGCTACTACTATCTTTAGGCATTATTGTTGTTGCTGTTTACATGCACTGCTATTGTCCGCGTGTGTATGGGCTATTGCTGCTTGCAAGGACCTTCTGTTGATGTTGCCTCCTAGTTTACGAGTTTAGGAACCTCCTGATGGCTACTGGTGTTCTTAAATATTGTTGCTTTGTGAGTGCTACGAGTCACTACTTTGTTCCTAGATGCTACTACCATAATTGCTGGTGCAGGACACCTCTTGCTGCTACACCACCTCCTGCCAGACTTGTTGCTTTGCTAGTGTAGGAAATCTCTTACTGCTGCTACCTACTTGTTGGTTCAAGTTTGGCTCCTGCAACTAGGTGAAAGGCCAGTTGTTGTAACTTGGTAAAGAGCTGGTTTGTTGTAATTTGGAGAGGGCTAGGTTACTACAACTTGGTTAGGGTTAGCTGCTATAACTTGGTGAGGGTCGGCTGCTGTGTGGTGGTTAACTACCTTTCTTTCCCTCTTAAAGGTTGCCTTGCTACTAGGTTTTGTTCTCTCAAAATTTCTGCAACACACACACAACCTTGCAAGATGCATAGGAGTATTTATAAAACCTTGAAATTAAGGTTACATAATCATTAACAATCATCATTGATTCCCATTGGTTGCCTACAATCAACGACCAAATTTGAATCCTAAAATTTAGGATCAAGGGTTAATCTTGACTTCTAAAATTTAGGGTCATGGTCAATATTGACTTTTCAACGTCATGATTGACTTGCTATCACTGGTTTTTCCTAATGCCCACACTACTTCTCAATGACATTTATAACATCAAATCAATACATATAACTATGTAAAATGGTGTTGACAACAAATTCAACAATAGACATCAAAGATGGGCCTAACAATCTCCCTTTTTGGATTTGTTGGCAACACATTAAATCCAACAATGCACATATAACAATTGTTAACATTTACTGCTCCCCCTACATAATGTCATTCACAGCTCTCCTTAAAACACGCATGTCCCTTAATCTGGTTTAACTCCCTCTTTGTCCAACAAGCTACTCCCCCTTTTTATTAGTATATACTTTCTTTTCATTTAAGCAAAATATCTCCCCCTTTGTCACCAAATTCAAAGAATACTAAAAATAGGAAGGGGAGAGGGGTTAGAGACTACTTCAGCCTTTAGGGGTTGACTGAACACATAAGACCAGCCTCAACATATGGAATATCTCTTTCGACAGAGTTTTGGTGAATATATTTGCCACTTGCTCCACAATAGGCATATACTCAAGCTTTACTTCATTTTTCTCCACTTTTTCTTTAATGAAGTGGTATTTGATTTCAATATGTTTAGTTTTGGAGTGTTGGACAGGATTCTTGGACAAATTGGTGGCACTTTAGTTATCACAACCAATCAGTAGTGGTAGTTGTACATCCACCTTTATATCTTTAAGCTGTTGTTTGATCCATAACAGTTGAGTACAAGCTTGAGCAGTAGCCATATATTTAGCCTCTGTAGTAATTAGAGTCACTGAATTTTACTTCTAGCTATGCCATAAAACACATCTACCCCCCAAATAAAATGACCACCACAAGTTTACCATTTGTCATCACAATTGCCAGCCTAATCTGCATTTGTATACCCATACAGATTAAGTTGTCTACTCCTATCATAAAGCAGTCCATAATTTATTATGCCCTTCACATACCTTAGAATTATCTTAGTTGCCACGAGATAAAACTCCTTGAGGTCACTTTGACATCTAGCACAGAGGGTTACAGCAAAAACAATGTTAGGCCTTAATGCTGTCAAATACAGTAAGCTTCCAATCAACTTTTTATATTCCTTCAGATCAACCATGATGGGAGTACTTACTTCTTTAGAGTTCTCCATCCAAAACGTTTTTAATAGCTCACAAGCATACTTTTCTTAGGAAAGAAAAATTCTAGCCTTACATTGCAACACCTATAATTCTAAGAAGAATTTCATTTCACCAAATATAAACATCTTAAACTTTTTCTTCATTTGCTTAGCAAAGGCAATACACAAGGTCTCCTTTTCTGCATCAAAGATTATGTCATCAACATAGACCACCATAATTAACTGACCCTGATTGTCTTCCTTTATACATAAGTTGCTATCCATATTCCCTTTTCTAAACTTCATGTTCTTAAGGCATGTATCCAGCTTGGAATACCATGCTCTTAGAGCTTGCTTTAAGCCATATAAAGCCTTGTCTAATTTGCATACACTTGAGCCATCATGATTAAGTATAAAACCATCAGGTCGTTCGATAAATACCTCTTCTTCAAGCTCTCAATTTAGAAATGTAAACTTCACATCCATCTAATTAATGAGAACCATAGAGATGATGGGTGGAAGGCTTTAATAGATGCAAGAGGTCTATTGTACATTCTAGAAGGCCCAATAACATGAGCTAGAACTTCAATGGATATAAGAGATCCATTTCACATTCCAGAAGGCCCAATAACATCAGCTAGAGGCAAAAAGATTAAAGAAGCACCAAATGGGAAGATTTAGGACATTCAAGCCAACTAAGCTTCAAATGTTGTGAATTCAAGCTTAACAAAGAGTCCAGTCCTAATTAATATAATTAGAATACTTAATGGGTTAGACTAAGTAATAGCATTCCCTCCTGAATAGGGGTTTATTGTCTATATTGGAATTTGTACATATTTAGGAATTCTTTCAAAATAAAGATTTATCCCAAGTAAAAATTTGTGCCTCTTTAGGATTACTATCTTAGCTTATAAATAGGCATTCCTTATAAGCTCTGGGAAATCAGACAACTTTGAGTGAAATAAAAAGCAAGAGTTTTTCTCTCTTGGTTATTTTAAGGACTAAAGAACTTATCAAGAGGTACTTCTTCATGTGGCATTCCAATTGACTTATCCCTCCCAATTCCTTTCTTTTTTGAAGTGTGACATCCATATCCTTTTTAAATACCCTAGGTTCGTGTTCCTTCAAAGGTGGGGTATAGGGTTTATGATATTAAACTTCAGTTTAGCTTTCCTGGTTATTTTTTGATTCCTTGTATGCGTAAAGTCCCTAAGCCACGTATTTTTGGGGTTTTCTACTTCAATTGGTATTAGAACCTAGTTCTAAATCAGGTTGAATTCACTCACTCTTCAATTTTTTACCTTGTGATTTATTTATTTTTGTTTAGTTTGTCTATTATATGTATTATCATTCAAATGCACAAATCTGTTTGTTTGCAATCCTTCTTTCTTTACTTGTTTGTTTAAGCTTATAAACATGCTAATTTCAATTCCAAATGTTATGTCTAAGTATTCTACTATTGTTTTATGTTGAGAAAAAAAAAGAAAAGAAGAAGAAAAAGGAAGGAAGAAGAATAAAAGAAAGAAAATATCAAATTCAAGTTATTGATAAGGTTAACAGTTTGGTCATATTGGCCATAATAATAATAAAGTTTTTTTACTCAACTCCAATTCTACCATCTATTTTCTTATTTATTTACCCAAGTTTGTCCTCTAGGTTATACTACCCCTATCCTGATTTTTGTGAGTTTAGTTCATTAAATCCATTTGTCTTGACATCCTTTTTCGTTTTTGATTTCTTGTTCTCCAATTTGTTCAATTCTATGCCATTTATCTTATTCTGTTCAAAATCAATACCCTTGATTTACGTTATTTAGTTTTTAATGGAGTTAAAAGGGAAAATCTGAGTGGTAAAATGTAAGATTGAAAGTTTATACAAAGGAAAAGCCATAAAAAGTGTAAACACGAGGGAGTGTGGTACCATCTTTTAAGGGACACATGTGAGGGAGTATTCTATGAGGTATCCTATTTGTTTTATGCAAAATTAATACTATGACATCCAAAGACAACGGTGCAACTTAGAAGGGAGCTGGTGATGTGTCCTTGATGATCAAAGTTATGCAACAATAATTTGAGTGCATGAATACTAGATTTGATGATATGAGGGAGAGGATGGAGGAGCAAGCTAATATAATAGCAAAGTTGCAAAAGAGACATGGGGAATATGAGGCTCCTAAAGCAAGAACGCAGTTGAGATGTGCCTATGACTATGAAGATGATGAATTTGATGATCAAACTACTATGTTTACAATTGTTAACAATAGAAGGGATTAAAGAAAATTTGGGAGGCAAGGCACCTATAACCATAATTTGGGCAGTATTAAAATGACAAATCCTCCATTCCAAGGTAAGAATGATCTTGATGCATACCTAAAATGGGAGAAGAAGGTTGAATGGGTTTTTGATTGCCACAACTATTTTAAGGAGAAAAAGGTAAAGCTTGCTATAGTTGAATTTACTGATTATGCTATTATTTGGTGGGATCAACTTGTTTTGACTAGGAGAAGGAATCATGAGAGGCCTATTGATACATGGGAGGAGATGAAGGCTATCATGAGGAGGAGGTTTATCCTTAATCACTATTATAGGGAGTTATACCAAAGGCTTTAAGGGCTCACTCAGGGCACCAAAAGAGTGGAGGACTACCATAAAGAGATGGAGATTACCATGATTAGGGCAAATGTAAAAAAAGATAGAGAGGTAACCATGGCTCTATTTCTGCAAGGGCTAAAGAAGGACATAGCAAACATGGTTGAATTGTAACACCATATGGAATTAAAAGACATGATGCATATGCAATAAAAGTTGAAAGGCAACTTAAACAAAAGGGCTACACATGGTTTGGGAAGAATTCAGGTTCTACTTCATCTTTGAAGCCAAATTGGAGTAAAAGGGATAAGATGGCCAATTACAAGTCCAAAGTCGAGCTATCCATGCACAAAAATATGGGTTCTAGCAAGGAGACAGGTAATTTGAACTCCAACCAAGTAGAAATAGAGATGTTAAATGTTTTAAGTGTTTGGGAAGGGGTCACATTGCATCTTAATATCCAAATAAGCGTGCAATGATCTTGAGAAGTAATGGTGATGTTGAAACTAAAAGTGAATTGGATGATGATTTCATGCCATCATTAGAGGGTGAAAGTGATAGAGAGGATTATTCGGTTAATAAAGTAGCTCTTGTTACAAGATGAGCATTGAATGTGCAAGGAAGAAAATGAGGTGCAACGAGATAACATCTTTCAGACAAGGTGTCTCATCAAAGATAAGGTATGTAGTATCATTATTGATGGTGGGAGTTGCACTAATGTTGCTAGCGCAACTATGGTTGAGAAGCTGGAGTTACCTACTATGAAGCATCCTAAACCATATAAGCTTTAGTAGTTGAATGAGAGTGGTGAAGTAAAGGTAAATTAGTAAGTGCTCTTATCATTTTCCATTGGAAGGTACCATGATAAAGTTTTATGTGATGTTGTACCTAAGCATACGGGACATATTTTATTAGGAAGACTATGACAATTTGACAAGCAAGTTATGCATGATGGCTTCAAGAATTCTTATTCCTTTGTAATGAATGAAAAACCCATCACTCTTGTACTATTATCACCTCAACAAGCTTATAAGGATCAATTAAGGATTAAGAATGAGAGTAAACAAAAAAGAAAAGAGAAAACATAAGGACACAAGAGAAAGAGAAGAAAAGATAAAGTCTCTATGCAAAAGAAAGTGATGTTAAAAGAGCATTCTATGCAAAACAGCCTATGATCATACTTTTGTACAAGGAGATTTATTTTAACACTAACAAGTATAACCTATCTTTGCCTAGTGTTGTTGCTTTATTACAGGAATTTGAAGATGTATTCCCTGATGATGTCCCAAGTGGATTGCCACCTAATAGAGGAATTGAGCATTAAATTGATTTCATCCTTGGTGCATCCATCCCTAACCAGCCAGCATATAAGAGTAATCCTGAGGAGATAAAGGAGCTTCAAAGGTAGATTGAGGAGCTTATGTCCAAAGGATATGTGAGGGAAAGCATGAGTCCATATGCTGTTCCTGTCCTACTTGTACCTAAAAAAGATGGGACTTGAAGGATGTGTGTTAATTGTCGAGTAATCAACAAAATCATTGTAAAGTATTGTCACCCCATACCTAGATTAGATGAGATGTTGGATGAATTTCATTGGTCATGTGTCTTTTCTAAGATTGATTTGAAAAGTGCATATCATCAGATTAGGATGAGAGAGGGTGATGAGTGGAAAACAACTTTCAAAACTAAGTATGGGTTTTATGAGTGGCTTGTTATGCCATTTGGTCTCATTAATGACCAAGCACTTTTATGCGACTAATAAATCATATTTTGCATGCATTCATTAGTAAATTTGTAGTTCTGTATTTTGATGATATTTTGGTCTACAGTAAAACCCTAGAAGATCATCTTAATCATTTATGTTCTATTGTAAGTGTTTTACATTCTAAGAAATTGTATGCTAACTTACATAAATGTTCCTTTTGTACTAATCAGATTACATTTCTTGGCTATGTTGTCAGTGCTAAAGGTGTTGAGGTTCACGAGGAAAAAGTTAAGGCAATTCATGATTGGCTTAAAACTAAGTCAATTAGTGATGTGTGTAGCTTTCATAGTCTAACTAGTTTTTATAGATGCTTTGTTAAAGAATTTAGCACCATCACTGCACCACTCACTGAGTTATCAAAAAGAATATGAGTTTTAGGTGGGGTAATGACCAAGACAACTCTTTTAATTGCATCAAGGAAAAATTAATTTCTGCACCCTTATTTGCTTTACCTAACTTTGCAAAAGCTTTCGAGATTAAGTGTGATGCTTCAAGTATTGGCATTGGATCTATTTTGTTGCAGGAAAGGCGCCCAATTGCTTACTTTAATGAAAAGTTAAGTAGAGCAAACCTTAGTTATCCTATTTATGATAAAGAGATGTATACATTAGTATGGACTTTGGAGATATGGCAACATTACCTTTGGCCCAAGGAGTTTGTCATCCATACTGACCATGAATCTTTAAAGCACTTGAAGGGACAAGGAAAGTTGAACAAAAGACATGCTAAGTGGATTAAATTCATTGAGACCTTTCCCTACATCATCCAATATAAACAAGGTAAAGAAAATGTGGTAGCTGATGCATTATCTAGCAAAAATGCCCTTATCTTTACACTTACTACAAACTTATTAGGATTTGAACATATTAAGGATTTATATGCTAATGATCCTAACTTTGCTAATGTGTATGGAGCATGTGAGGTGTCAGCCTTTGAGAAGTTTTATAGGTATAAGGGTTTCTTATTTAGGGAAAATCGTTTATGCATGCCTATGGGTTCTTTGAGGGAGTTAGTTGTTAGAGAAGCTCATAAGGGTGGTCTAATAGGTCATTTCTGAGTTAGGAAAACCCTAGATGTCCTAAATGAACATTTCTTTTGGCCACACATAAAACGAGATGTTGAAGGGATATGTGCGAAATGCATAACATGCAAATAAGCTAAATCTAGAGTTTTACCTCATGGCTTATATACCCCTTTACCCATACTTAACCATCCCTGGGTTGATTTATCGATGAACTTTATACTAGGATTGCCACGAACAAAAAGGGGTAAGGATTTTGTATTTGTTATTGTTGATAGATTTTCAAAGATGGTATACTTTATCCCATGTCATAAAATTGATGATGCAAACAATATGGTTGACTTATTCTTTAGAGAAGTAGTACATTTGCACGACATGCCACGAAGCATTGTTTTAAACTGGGATACAAAGTTCTTAAGCTGCTTCTGGAAGACTTTGTGGGGTAAGTTAGGTACTAAGCTATTGTTTTCAACTACTTGTCATCCACAAACTAATGGGCAAACTGAGGTAGTTAATCGAACTCTTTCTACTCTTTTGCATGCTATTATTCGGAAAAAAAATTTGAAAACATAAGAAGATTGTTTACCATTTGTCGAATTCCCGTATAATAGGAGTGTACATTCTACTACTAGTTACTTTCCATTTGAAATTGTATATGGTTTTAATCCATTGACTCCTTTGGATTTGGTACCTATACCTGTCAATAAGTATACCAACGTAGATGGTGAATGCAAGGCTGACATGATAAAAAAAAATGCATGAGAAGGTGCGACAACATATTGAAAAACAAACTGAGCAATATGCATCCCATGTTAACAAGGGACGAAAGAAGGTGGTGTATGAACCTGGTGATTGGGTTTAGGTGCATATGTGCAAGAAAAGGTTCCTAGCTCAGAGGCGTTTGAAGCTATAACCTAGAGGAGATGGTCCTTTTCAAGTTGTAGCATGAATTAATGACAATGCTTCTAAGTTAAACCTAGAGTGCAACATTTAACGTTTCTTATCTTTCCCCTTTTGATATAGGTGATGATTTGGGGATGAATCTTTTTGAGGAGAGGTGGAATGATGAGAACCTAGAGATAATGGGTGGAAGGCATTAATGGATGCAAGAGGTCTATTGCACATTCTAGAAGGCCCAATAACACAAGCTAGAGCTTCAATGGATACAAAAGATCCATTGCACATTCCATAACGCCCAATAACATGAGTTAGAGCCAAAACAATTAAAGAAGCTCTAAATGGGGTTCAAGACATTCAAGCCAACCAAGTTTCAAATGGTGTGAATTCAAGTTTGGCAAAGAGTCCAGGCCTAATTAATATAATTAGAATACTTAATATGTCAGATTAAGTAATAGCATTCCCTCCTAAATAGGAATTTATTATCTATGTTGGAATTTGTCCATATTTAAGAATTCATCCAAAATAAGGATTTGTACTAAGTAGGAATTTGTGACTCTTTAGGATTGCTATCTTAGCCCATAAATAGGCATCCCTTGTAAGCTCTGGGAAATCAGACAACTTTGAGTGAAATAGAAAGTAAGGGTTTTTCTCTCTCAGTTCTTTTAAGGACTAAAGAACTTATCAAGAGGTACTTCTTCTTGTGGCATTCCAATCGACTTATCACTCCCAATTCCTTTCTTTTATGGAGTGTAGCATCCATATCCTTCTTAAATACCCTTGGTTCACGTTCCTTTAAAGCTTGGGTCTAGGGTTTATGATATTAAAGGCTATTTAGCTTTCTTGGTTGTTCTTTGATTCCTTGTATGCATTGGGTCCTTAAGCCACCTATTTTTGGGGTTTTCCACATCACTAATAGACTTTGTAGTTCCTCTATGCAATAATGGTCATGAATATTTTGATTGCTTCCAGGCTGGCCATTGGAGAAAAGGTCTCTTCAAAGTTAACACCTTCTACTTGCGAGTATCCTTTACAGACAAGTCTTGCCTTTTTTCTTACCACCTCACCTTTTTCATTGAGCTTATTTTTGAACAACTACTTGGTTCTAATGATGTTTTCATCTTTAGGTCTAGGCACTAAACACCAAGTGTTGTTCTTTAAGTTCCTCAATCATAGTACACACCTATTCCTTATGCTTTAATGCTTTTTCCATAAACTTGGGTTCAACTTCGAAAATCAATGAGGTTTGTTCACCACCCCTTAGTTTTCTTCTCGTGCATAAAGTTCTCTTTCTTACTAATAATATTTTTGGCCTTAACTTCAGATCTGACTCTTCGATGAGTTTGGGAATGCCTTGATTCTTCTTCTTCATCACTTATGGCTTGAAAAATCAACATCTTCCTCATGCTAAATGACCTCAGTTTCGTACCTATCAGACTCTTATCAGTTGTCATACATGGCATCTTCAACTCCTAATGTTATGATTGCATTATAGCACCATCTTCAATTACTTTAACATCAAAGTTGTCCACTATATTTAGCAACCTTTTGTTGTAGCATTTGAAGCCTCTTGCATTTGGTACATGGCCCAAAAATATGCCTTCATCAACTTTTTTCATCAAATTTGCTGAGATGCTTACCTTTGACTTGAATAAGGCATAGACTCTTAAACATTTTAAAGTGTTTTACACTTAGCTTCTTTCTATACCATAGCTTATAGGGTGTCATTTTAGTATATGATCTCATCAGGCATCTGTTTTGAACCTAAGATGCAATAGTGATATCCTTTCTATAGAAGCCATGTGATGTACCATGCTCACCCAACATGGTTCTTACCATCTCCACTAGGCTTCTATTCTTCCTTTTGATCGCTCTATTTTATTAGGGTGTGTAGGGACTAGCATATTTATACATCACTCCATGCTTCTGTAGATAATCTTCAAATTCACCACATATGTATTTTGTCCCATTGTCTATTATGAGCCTTTCAACTTTTCCCCTCAACTAGTTTTTAGCTAGCCTCTTGTAGCTCTTGAAATTATTGAGAGCCTTTGATTTATGTTTGAAGAACATAATGCAAGTCATTCTTGTAAAATCATCAATAAAAGAGAAGAAGTACCTATCACCTTTGATTGATCTTCATCTTATAGGCCCATAGATATTCGAGTGGAGGAGCTCCAATGGCTTCTTCATTTGGATCTTTACATTTTTGTGGGGAGCATTTACCACCTTCCCTTTTTGACACATATTATAAATTACATCTTTCTCTCTTCTTAGTTTGGGTACATCTATCATAACTTCTTTTCTGGATAGCTTATTCAGCCCTTTTTGTCCAAGAAGTCCCAATCTTTTACACCATAATAAGTTCTCATCATTAGTGATCATGTAGCACGTGTTTATGCTTCTAAAAACTTGGTACAAGTTTCCATGCGTTCTTTCACCTTTAGTAAGAATGACACCATTTTTTAGTCTTTTTACTGTACAACCACTCTTGTTGAAAGTAACTTTATATCCATCATTGCAAAGTTGGCTAACACTGATGAGATTGTGTTTTAACCCTTCAACATAAAGCACTTTCTTTGATTTTAGCTTTTCTACACCAATTTTAGCAACATCAATACCTTAAATCTTTAAGGCACCATCTTTACCAAATTTGACAAACTCCATCATATTTGGCTACTCCCTTCAACAACTTAGAGTCTCCTATCATGTGTGAAGAGCAGCCATTGTTTAAGATCTATGACTTTTCTTTCTTGGAAGCTTTTAAGGCTACTTCCATAACCATAGATGCTTCTCTTCCTCTTCTTTTTCTTTGTTTGAATGTGGAAGCTTGAGTAGGTGTTCTCCTTTTCATTCCTTAAGTGGGCAGCAATGGTTTGTGTGTTCTCCTTTGTATTCCTTGACCAGACAGCAATGTCAAGTAGTCCTCAATAACGTGTCCAACCTTTTCACATCTTCCACAGATCTCTCCCAATAAATTAAACCGGTTTCTCAGTGGAATATGACTTCTTTCCACCTAAGACTTCCTTTTTCTTGATAAAGTCTCCCCTTAGACTTTTTCCTCACACTCCTCTTCATTATAGGCCAAGTATTCCAAAATGCATTAGCTTATGCCCATACTTGCCACAGTTCCAGCAAACACTTTTGAACTTGGATTTACTTATTTTACCAAGTTCATGTCTTCTTTCATTATCAGTTGGTGTGGCAACCTTCTATTCATCTTTGACAATCTATCTCTTGTGGATGGGAGTCTCTACCAGGTCTTTCCTAACTTATATTAACTTGGGTTGGTCTTTTTCTCCATCATATCATTGTGCTTACCTTCGAGTATAAACACAATCTTCTTCTTTTCTTCTACCTTCTCACACGACTTTTTAATGTATCCAAGTCGTTTCTTCCACATGGAATAAGGTCGTTGATTGCTTAGACACTCGTCCAACTTTTTACTAGCATCCTCCTTAATGACATTTGCTGATGATGACTCTCTTTTCACTTTTATGGCTTGTATAAAGCTTTCTTCATGCTTCTTTGGCTTAAACTTGGCCTTGTGAAGCTCGACTTGTAAAGTCAGCATCTCTCACTCTTATGCAATCAACTTAGCTCTAAGGACTTTATGTATCTTGCCATGCTTTACATCAAGTATGCTCAGATCCTTAATTCTCTTCAAGTACCCCTTCTTTTTTGCTTCAAACTCCTTTACCTTCACCTTATTGAGCCTATCTTTGATGGCTAGTGTTGGATTTGTTGTCAACACCATCTTACAAGGTTATATGTGTTGATTTGATGTTATGAATACTATTGAGATGTAATGAGGTCATTGGGAGAAATTGCTGATGACAGGTCAACCTTGGCATTGAGGAGTCAATGTTAATTGTAACATTAAATTTTAGTGGTTAAAATTGACCGTAGACCCTAAATTTTAGGAGGTTAATGTTGACCATTAACCTTAAATTTTAGGAATCAAATCTGGTCATTGATTGTACGGTAACATATGGGAATTAACAATAACCTGATGATCATGTAGTCCTAATCCCAAGGCTCTATAAATACCCTTAGATTTCTTGCAAAAATAGAATCAAGGGGCTGCAGAAAATTGAGTGAACAACAAAGAGAGAGGTGAGTGACAAACCTAGGGGAAAAGGGAGGTGAACAATAAAAAGGAGGCAACCACCAAGAACAGGTAACAAGGTGCAACTGGCCAAGGAGGAAAGAAAGAGAGCAAGGTAGCCAACCACCCACACTAGCAAACCCTTACCAAGATAGCCACTACACTAGTATGCCCTCACAAAGGTGACAGTAGTAGCTGGCCACCACACTAGCACATCTAGGAGGCTTTCTAACAGACTAACAGCATATCCTTACATATCCAGGAGTATATAGCAATAGTAGTAGACATCTCTACAGGTTCAAAAGGGTATACTAATAGCAGCAGCATATCCAGGAGACTTCCCAGTAGTAGCAGCAAGTCCAGGAGGCTTCTATGACCCAGCAGCACATCCAAGAGGATATACTCACACTAGCAAACACCACCAAGGTAGCAGCTACACCTAGTAAACCAACAAAAAAGCCAAGGAAGACAAACCAGGAGGAGGCAGAAGCACAAGCACGAGAAATTTGTTGCAGCACATAGGGAAAGCAATACTGTCATGAGAAAACTATTGCAACATGTTGGGAGAGTAATAGCGGTGTGAGAAATCTGTTGTAGTGCATGAGGAAAGCAGTATTAGCACCAGAAAATAGCTACAATAGGTGTGAAGAGCAGTAGCAACATGATAAAACTGTTGTAACACATAACGAAAGTAGCAACAGCTCACACAAACAGTAGGTGTAGAGAGCACAAACAGCTGGCACACACATAGATAGCAAGTGTAAAGCATGCGGACAATAGCAACAGTGTGTACATACAGTATTGACACCATGTGTAGATAGCAGTGACAATACATACAGACAGCATTAACAGTCTGTGCAGATAGCAACAACAATACGTACAGACAGCAACAATAGCTTGTAGGTAGCACCGACAACGGGTGAGATAACACTGGCAGCAAAGGAATGATAAGATCCATATTTTTCTTTAACAACTATACACATTGAGCGATTGTTCTCTAGGAAAGGTTTTTCCCTAAACTCTTGATAAATTTGTTGAAAAACAAGGTGGGATACCCTTTGAGTGATCAGGAGATCATTATAAGTGGTTAAGGAGTAGTCCTTCCATAAGTGGTGAAGGAGTGATCCTTCTACAACATTAGTGTATCCCTTGACAACAAGAGTGGATTGTGTGATTTAAGAGTGATCCTATCACACCATGGACGTAGCTCACATATTGTGAGTGAACCACGTTAAAATTGGATCATCGGCTCTATTAAGTCATAAAGGTTAAGTCTGAATTAATTTGTAAAAAGAGAATATCTTACACTAATTCACCCTCTCTCTCAGTGTGAAACCTAAACTAGTCTTTATCACACCTATAGATTAGATTTATCAATAGAAGAATTTTCACATAGCTTATTGAAATGAATTACCTTTTTTTCCAACTTGCTACTTTTACGCAAACAAGCTCTTAACTCATTCTCAAGTTGTTGCAACAACTCATCCTCTTGCTCTTTTGTTGATTCCTCCTCACTTGAAAATTCTTGATCATTATCTACTTGAGTGGCTAACACATCCTTTGTAGCCTCATCATCAAAATCATCATCACCTTTTTCTTCAAAATCTTTTTCCTTTAGCTTGCTTAGGAAATTCCTTCTTTTAGATCTGAAGAATTTCATTTTCCTTACTATTAGCTTCTCTTCTCTTTAGACAATCCATAGCAAAGTGCCTAATTGCTCCACACTTGAAGCACTTCAAGGGTAATTTTCCCTTATACTTCCTTTTTCCATTCCTTAAGTTCCTGGTGATGTATGTCATGACTTCATCCATCTTAGTATCACCATCTTCTTATTTAGAGCTATTGTCGAACTCTTTTTCTTGGTTTTTAATCTTTAACTTCTTCATTACCTTAAGCATCAACTCCTTATCCATCTTAGACTTCTTTTCTTTCTTCATTGGGGCTATTCTTATTTCATAAGCCACCAATATATTGTATAGGTCATCTAAAGGCAGCTTATCCAATCTCTATCTTCTATAGAAGAGACTTTGGCATTGTAAGCTTTTGGCAAGGTTCTAACTATTTTCCTTACCACAGTAGCATCGTGGATCTCATCTCTATAACCTTTAATGGAGCACACAATTTCGTCAATTTTTGTCAAGAATGCGTCCACAGTTTCATCATTATGCAACTTTATGTCTTTCAATCTACTCCTCCAAATTTATAACTTGGCTTCCTTCACAACCTTGTCTCCTTCATAGATATTCTTCAATTTTTCCTATATTTGCTTAGTTGTGTTGCACCTCATCGCTTTGGTGAATTTTTTATCTAATAGGGAGGCATATAAGGCATTTCTCGCCTTTCCATCACACTTCAAGTTCTTCTTATTAGCTTGTATCTTAGGATTACCTTTAGCAATAGGGATGAAGCCACTAATAGCAAACTTAAATACATCAAGGCCAAGAGACATTAGATATAGGAGCATTTTATTCATCCATAACTAATAATTCTATCCATCAAATGTAGTGATGCCTTTGCTGTTAAAACTGTTCATGCTATCTATGATCACAAGCAGTAATAAAGATAAAAACTCACATAGTAACGTAGAACTTCAATTCAAAGTACAAAAATTAGATTAACAGAGGAATCTAACTTTGATGCTACTTGATGAGGATCTTTTTAGGTCTCACACTAAGGGGGGTGAATCAATGTGAGATATCCAATTTTTACAAATTGATTCAAATTTAACCTTTGTGACTTGTTAGAGTCAATGATCCAATTTTTATTTTTTTCCTTTATGTAAAGGTGACTATACAAATAAAAAATCAATGTGCAAGTACCCAATAACATAACAATTTTTACATGATTCACTCACAATGTATGAACTACATCCACGATGTGATAAGATCACTCTTAAATCACACATTCCACTCTTGTTATTAAGGGATACAACAATCTTGTGGAAGGACTACTCCTTAACCACTTACAATGATCTCCTAATCACTCTAAGGATATCCTACCCTTTTTAAGCAAGTTTATCAAGAGTTTATGGTGAAAACCTTTCTAGAGAAGGATCACTCAATGTATACAAAATTTTGTTGTTCGCACACGTTGCTGCTATTCGTTTACGTTGATACTACTGTTTATGTACATTGCTATTGTCCATTGTGCTACTACTACTATTTGCATCAATTACTATTGCTATTTGTGCGCGTATGGGTTGCTATCGTTGCTTGCATAGACCTCCTGCTAATGCCACCTCTTGGTTTCCTAGTGTAAGAATCTCCTTGTGGCTGCTAGTGTTCCTGGATTGTCTCCCTTGCTACACGATTTTCAAGTGGCTATTGTGGGTGGCTACTTCGTTCTTAGATGCTATTGCTATAGCCATTGGTGCAAGACACCTCCTGCTGCTGCACCACCTCTTGCTGGACTTACTACTTTTCTGGTGCAGGACACCTCTTGCTGGTGTTGCTTCCTTGTTTATTGGTGTAGGTTGTTGGTTTATTGGTTCGAGGTCAATTACTATAACTAGGTGAATGGTTAGTTGTTACAACTTGGTGAAGAACCAGTTGCTATAACTTGGAGAGGGCTGAATTGTAGCAACTTGGTAAGGGTCAGCTATTGCAACTTGGTGAAGGCATGGTGGTCAACTACCTTTCTCAACTTATTGCTGGCTATCTTGCTCTCCTTTTTGGTCAATTGCCTTGCTCTCCTTCTTGGCCGGCTGCAGTGCTGCTAGGTTTTGTTCTCTCAAAAATTCTATAGCACACACATAACTTTGTAAGATGTATAAGGGTATTTATAGAGCATTAAGATTAAGGTTACATGATCATCAATGGTCATCCTTGATTCCTATAGGTTGCCCTACAATCAACTACCAAATTTAAGTCCTAAAATTTAGGGTTAATGGTTAACAATGACTTCTTAAAATTTAGGGTCATGATCAACATTAACTCTTCAATGTCAGGGTTGACCTATCATCACTGGTTTTTCCTAATGCCCATACTGCATCTCAATGGTATTCATAACATCAAATTAACACATATAACCGTATGAGATGGTATTGATAACAAATCCAACATTAGCCATTAAAGATGGGCTTAACAAGTTGCGAATGTCAAAGGTTGTTTTTAATGCATAGTTATTTATGCATTACTTATTCTTTAGATTTAATGTGTTGCCAACAAATTCAAAGGAGGAGATTATTAAGCCCATCTTCAATGGCTAATATTGAATTTGTTGTCAATAGCATATCACATTATAATTCGTATTGATTTGATATTTTGAATGTTATTGAGATGCATAGAAGTTGCTAGTCAAAAACTTTAATGGTAGGTCAATTAAAGTTAATGAGTCAATATTAACCATTAATCCTAAATTTTAGGGGTCAAGGTTGATCGTTGACCTTTGACCATTGACCCTAAATTTTAGGAAGTCAATGTTGACCAATGACCTTAAATTTTAGGAATAAAAGTTGACTATTGATTGTAGGGTAACCTTTAGGAATCAATGATGACTATTGATGATTGTGTAATCCTAATCTTAAGGCTCTATAAATACCCTTATACATCTTGTAAGGAGAGGTCTATGGGCTGTGAGAAAGAATGCGTGCTACAAATTTTTCTAAGAGAGAACAATAGCTAGGGTTCTAAAGAGGTGAACGGCACAAAGGTAATAGCAGCAGCCAACCCTTATAAAGGTAACAGCAATAGTTGGCCTTCACCAAAACTTGCAACAATCGGCCCTTACCAAGAATTGACCAAACGATAGCAAAAGAAGGTTTCTACACTAGCAATCTAGGAGGCTTTCCAGTAGACTAGCAATACCCCATGAGGCTTCCTAATAACAACAGCACCTCTAAGAATCAAGTAGAAAATCAAAACATGCAACAACAAATTGTGCAATAGTAGGTTGTGCAGCAACAGGTTCAAGAAGCAAGCAAAAAATTAGAATGTATAGCAACAGATCATGCAATAGTAGGTTATGCAGTAGCAAGAGCAATGACAGACGTCCTTGCATGTCTAGAAGGGTATACTAGCACCAGAAGCATGTCCAAGAGGTCCTAACACAACAACTTTGCTCCAGCAACACCAGCAAAAGGTGCCAGCACCAGTAGCATGCCTAAGAAGCTATATTAGTACTAGCAGCAAGTGCAATACTAGTGGTAGCACGAGTAGGTAGTAACGACAATGCATGTAGACAATAGTAGTAGCATAGGTGGACAACAGCAATAGCACATGCAAACAATAGTAGCTATGCGTCAGGTAGCAAAAGCAGTGTGTGTGAATAGCAATAGCAGCACTCGTGGACAGCTATAGCAACATGTGTGGACAACAATAGTAGATGAGACAACCTATCTCGACTGCACATCCAGTAGCTTGTAGTAGTAGAAAAGGAGAAGACATGCCTGGCAGCAAGTCCAATAGCTTGTAGTAGCAGAGGAGTAAATGTGCTTGGCAACAAGTTTAGTAGCTTGTAACAGTAGAGGAGGCAACCTACCAAGACTATAGGGGAAATAGCATTGGCAATAAGGAAAGAGAACCTGCCAAGGTAGTAGGGGAGGCAGCACCAATAATAGAGGAGAGATCCTGCTGAGGTAGCAAGTAAGGCAACACTAGTAATAGGAGCAAATATAACCTATAAAGAAGAGACTGGCAAAGCTTGAGTAAAGATTGGTATTGAGGAAGGAGAAGATCTATATTTTACATTAGTAATCTATACACATTGAGTGATTGGGAGATCAATCTATTGAGTGATCGAGAGATCATTGTAAGTGGTTACGAAGTGATCCTTCCACAAACAATTTGTCTCCCTTGATAACAACATTGGATTATATGATTTAAGAGTGATCCTATCACACCATGGACCTAACTCACACATTGTGGGTGAACCATGTAAAAATTGTCATGTGTTCTTGGGTGCTTGTACACTTATTAATATTCATATAATTTCTATCACATAAGGGAGAAAAATAAGAATTGGATCATTAGCTTTAAAAAGTCACATAAGTTAAATCCGGATCAATTTGTAAAAAACAAATATTTCACACTACTTCACTGCCCTCCTCAGTGTAAGACCTAAAAAGGTCTTCGTGACTCAATTACTTTAATTTTTGTCTTGTCAACTTTAATATCATAGTTAGAAATCAAATGATCAAGAACAATGCCTTTATTAACCATAAAATAATATTTTATTCAATTAAGGACCAAATTAGTTTCCTTACATTGCTGTAAAACTTAAGACAAGTTAGCTAAACAATAATAAAAAAAGTACCATAAACTGGAAAATCATCTATAAATACTTCTATAATCTCTTTAACAAAATAAAAAAATTAGTAGTCATGCAATGTTAAAAGGTAGCAATAACATTATAATGACAAAGGCATCCTTTTAAAGGCAAATGTACTATAAAAACAAGTAAATATGGTCTTTTCTTAGTCTTCAGGAATAAGGATTTGGTAGAATTCCAAATAACCTTCAAGGTAACAAAAGAAAGAATAATTGGCTAGATGTTAAAGCACCCAATCAATAAAGGAAAAGGGAAATTAGTCTTTATAAGTGGCACTATTAAGTTCACGATAATCAATGCACATTGTTTAGCTTGTAGCAGTTCTAATAGTCATCAATTAATTATTTTTATTTTTTTTTGTATAGTCATACCTTTTTTCTTTGGTACCACTTGTACTAGATTAACCCATGTACTATCTAAAATTAGATAGATGATACCAACATCAAACAATTTTAAGACTTCACCCTTAACAACTTTTTTCATGTTAAGATTAAGTCCCCTTTTATACTCAATAATAAGCTTACAATCATCTTCCATAAGTATGTGATGCATACAAATAGAAGGTTTAATTCCTTTAAGATTATGAATATTATAGTTAATAACTTTCTTATGGCATCTAAGAACTCTAATTAATTTATCAACTTGTTTATCGTTCAATGTATAATTAACAATAACAAGATAAGTAAAATTCGGTCCGAGGAAGGCATATTAAGAAGGAAGAGATTTTAACTTTACTATTGGTGCATTTTTTTGCAAATAAGGATGGTAGAGTAGAATCATTTTGCAATGACTTATACTTCAAAATTTTGGATGGCAAAACTAAGTGTTAAGCCTATCTTTAATGGCTAAAGTTGGATTTGTTGTCAACAACATCTTATAAATTTGTTCTTGTCAATTTGATGTTATGAATGGCTTTGAAATGTGTTTGCTACATTTACAAAGTGTTGGTAGCACCAGCCAATTAGCAACTTGTTAAGGTAAATGCCAAGGAAATTGCTCAAGATTTAGCAATACGGGTTATGGCCTACCCATAAGTGCAATTTGTGTTCATTATAGAGATTCCTGAAAGAATTTTGAACAAGGAAAAGGAGCTTAAGATGCAGAGAGATCGTTTGTCAAAACTGTTGATGGCAGGTCAACCTTAAATTCAATAAGTTAATGTTAGCCGTTAACTTTAAATTTTAGAAGTCAATATGACTATTGATGCTAAATTTTAGGAGCCAATCATGATCATTGACCCTAAATTTTAGGAATCAATATTGATCATTGATTATAAGGCAACCTTTAGGAATCAAAGCTAATTGTTGATTATAAGGGAAATTAGGGGAATCAATGCTTACCATTGATGATAAGACAACCCTAAATTCAAGGCTTGTAAATATATCCATGTAGTTGTCAAGAGAGGTGTGTGCTGTAGAAACATAATAGAGAAACAAAGAGAATGGAAAAAAGTAGCCACAAAAAAGAATAAGTAAGGAGCATGACAAAATGAGTACTATGGAAGAGAAAAGAGAGCATGACAAAGTGTGCTTTGTAGAAAATTAGAAAGGGAACGGTAAGAAAAAGTGTTGCAAAAATAGAAGAGAGAGCTCAACAAGAAAAAGTGCTATAGACCATAAGAGAGAACAGCCAAAAAGTTGTGTTCTGCAAAAAAGAGAGCTACAAAAATGTGTTCTACAAAAGAGAAAAGAGAGTTGCAAAAACGTGTCATGTAAAAGAGAAAAGAGAGTTGCAAAAATATGTCCTGTAAAAGGGAAGAGAGAGCTACAAAAATGTGTCTTGTAGATGAGAAAATGCAAAAATTGTGTTCTATAAAATACAAAAGAAAGCTATAGAAAAAAATGTGCAACAACATCTAAGAGGAAAGATAGCAACATCATCCAAGAAGCAAGAGTGTAGCAGCATCCAAGAGGAGAGAGTGCAATGGCATCAAGAAGGAAAGAATGTAGTGACATCTAAAAGGAGAGACTATAACAGCATCCGGAAGAAGAAAATAGTAACACCACCAAAAAAGAAGAGTGCAGTGGTAAAGGAAAATAACATCAGCAACAAAGGAAAAAGGAGACTATAGCGGCAAAAGAAAACAGCAACAACACCAGAGGAAAAAGAAGAGTGTGGGAGCAAGGAGAAAGTAGCAGCTATAGCAAGGAGAAGGCAATAGCTGTAACAAGGAGAAGGTCACATCTACAACAAGGAGAAGGTAGTGGTGGTAGCAAGGAGAAGGCAGTAGTGGTAGCAAGGAGAAGGCAGCAGCAGTAGCAAGAAGAAAACCAATAAAGGAGAGAACTTACAAAGGTGAAAACCAACAAAGGAGAAAACCTGTACAGACAAGAGAGAATCGGCCTGCCGCAAAGAGAACCTATAGCCAGGAGAGAGCAACTAAGAGAACCTACAAAAGAAGGAACTTACAAAAAAGAGAACTTGTGAAGGAGAGACAGCAGTAGCAAGACGAGATTACAATGGAAAGACAACAATAGCAGTAGAGAGAAAAAGAGAGAACGTATAGAGGAAAGACTGACAAAGCTTAAACAAAGACCAGCAATGAGGAAAAAAAATTTGTTTTCTTTAATAGCAGCTTATGGACATTGAGAGATCTTTTTCAAGAAAGTTTTTATAATAAACTTTTTATGTACTTTTTGAAAATGGGTGGGAGACCCTTTAAGTGATCAGGAGATCAATCTTTTGAGTAATTGAGAGATCAACTCATTGAGTGATTGAGAGCTCAATCTTTCGAGTGATTGAGAGATAAACTCTTTAAGTGATCGAGAGATGATTGTAAGTAGTTAAGGAGTGATTATTCCATAAAATTAGTTGTATTCCTCGATCGCAAGAGCATATTATGTGATTTAGGAGTGATCCTATCACACCGTGGATGTAATTTACACATCATGAACCACATAAAAATTTTGTATGTTCTCGAGTGCTTATGCTTACTTGATATACATATGGTTGTTCTCGCATAAAAAGGCAAGATAAAATTGGATCATCGACTTTAACAGATCACAAAGGTTTAATCGGGACAAATTTATAACAAGTAAGCATCTCACCCTGATTCACCCCTTCTTCCTTTTAGTGTAAGACACAAAGAGGTCGTCATCAAGTGGCATTAAAGATTGGTTTCCTTTATTGATCCATTCTACTTTGATTTGAAAGTTTTGTTGTTGCTATGAATCTTTACACCTACTACTAGATAATTTCATGGAGAGCATGAATAGTATTAATAGCAAGGGCATTCTCACTTTTGATGGACAAAATTATCAATTATGGAATAGTGAGCCCATCATTGATGGCTAACATTAGATTTATTGTCAACAACATCTCATATTATTGTTTGTATTGATTGATGTTTTGAATGTCGTTGAGATGTATAGAAATCATTGGTCAAAACATTGATAGGAGGTCAACTAAAATCAATGAGTCAATATTAACCATTAACACTAAATTTTAAGGGTTAAGATTGACCATTGACCTTAAATTTTAGGAAATCGATATTGACCATTGACCCTAAATTTTAGGAATCAAATCTAGCCGTTAATTGTAAGGCAACCTTTAGGAATCAATGATGACCATTGATGATCATGTAACCCTATTTTCAAGGTTCTATAAATAATCCCATGCATCTTATAATACAAGTGTGTGTACTACAAATTTTTATAAGAGGAACGACAAACCTAAAGGCAACCAAAAGGAGAGGTGAACGATAGAAAGGAGGCAACCACTAACGGAGTTATAGCTGGCTAAGGAAAGTGCAATAGCCAGCCATACCAATAAGAGGTGCAACAGTTGGCCACACCAAGGAGAGGTCCAGTAGTTGGCCACATCAAGGAGAGCAGCAATCGGAAAACCAAACCAAAGGAGAGGAGCAATTGGTAGCCACACCAAACGAACAAAGGAGAAGGTGTGCAATAGCCACACTAAACTAGAAGAGAGGGTGTGCAGTAACCACACCAAAGAAAGAAGAAGGTAGTAGCTGGCCAACCCAAAAGGAGAAGGAGCCTATTGTAGTAGGAGCAGTAATAAACTTTGGCGGAAGGTGCAGGCAAACCAGCAATCCATAACACCAGTTGCAACTTGCAGTAACCAGTAGCCATCCAAAGAAGGAGAGAAGTGCAGCAAGCAAATTGTAGCAGCAAGGGTAACATAATTAGGAGCAACAGTAGGCTCCAGTAAAAGGTGTACGCATACCAGCATGTTTAGGAGGCTATACCAATAAGTGTAGCATGTCCAGCAGCCAAACTAGAAATTACAGCACATCTAGTAGCCAAACCAACAAGTGCAGTACGTCTAGGAGGCTATACCAGCAAGTACAACACATCTAGCAACCAAACCATTAAGTGTAGCACAACCAACAGGCAATACCAGTGAGTGCAACATGTCTAGCAATTGCATCACGTATAGTAGCAACCTTTAGGCAGTAGGAGTAGGCAAACTTGCAACTACAAATTGTAGGAGCAATAGCAAGCTTAAGCAAAATGTATAGGTAGCGACAGCAACCCGTGCATATGCAGGTAGTGATAGCAGAATGGGTAGACATTAATAATAGCTTGTGCACGTGCAAAAGCAAAACATGCAGGCAGTAATAGCAGCACGTACGAATAACAATAGTAGAACGTGCAGATAGCAATAGCATTCATACAGGCAACAATTGCAGTATGTGCAGACAACAATAGCAGAATGTGTGAACGGTAATAATAGCACATGGGGACAACAATAGCAGAAAGTGCAGGCAACGATAGCAGCACATGCAGACAACAATAGTAACACATGTAGACAGCAATAGCAGAATGTGCAGACAATGACAATAGCACATATAGGTAATGATAGCAGAACATGCAGATAGCGATAGCAATATGTACAGGTAGCAATAGCAATAGGTCTGGTAGCTTGTAGCAGCAAGGGAGAAACATGCTCGCCAGTAGGGCAAGCAACATCAGTAGTAGGGAAAGGAACTTGCCAAGGCTCTGCTCCAACAGCAAGAGGAGAGAACCTACTGAGGCAACATGTGAGGTAGCACTGGTAGTAGGAAAAAGAACATACCAAGATGGAAAAGACAAAAAAAGCCTGAGCAAAGACTAGCAATGAGGAAGGAGAAGATCCATTTTTTGCAACAACAGCCTATGCACATTAAGTGATCCTTTTTAGGAAAGTTTTCATTATAAAACTCTTGAAAAACTTGTTGAAAAAGGGTGGGATACCCTTGGAGTGATTGAGAGATCATTCTGAGTGGTTAAGGAGAAGTCCTTCCACAAGTGGTTAAAAAGTGATTCTTCCATAACATTGTTGTATCCCATGATAAAAAGAGTTAATTGTGTGATTTAGGAGTGATCCATCACACCATGGACATAATTCATACATTGTGGGTAAACCAAGCAAGGAGCAATAGCAGTGCATGGGATAGCAATAGTAGCTGGTGCACATATAGGTAGCAAAAGCAAAATGTCTAGGGAGTGATAATAGCATGTGCAGACAACAAAAGCAGAACATGCAAGTATCAATAACACCATGTGTAGACAGCAATAACAACACATGCGGATAGCAATAATAGAATGTATAAGCAGCAATAACAGCATGTGCGGACAGCAATAGCAGAATATGAAAACAATGATAGTAGCACCTGTAAACAACAATAGAAAAACGTGTAGGCAATGATAGCAGCACGTGCAGATAGCAATAGCAGAACATACGGACATCAATAACATAAAGTTTAGGTGGTAATAATAGCATGTGCGAACAATAATAGCAGAAATTACAAGTGGTGATAGTAGCACATATAGACAGCAATAGCAGCACGTGAAGGCAATGATAGCAAAACATGTAGGCAGTGAGAATAACGCATATAGGTAATAATAATAACAAGCTTGGCAACTTGCAGTAGTCAAGGAGAAAATGTGTCACAACAACAAGTGCAATAGCTTATAGTAACAAAAGGAGAAAATGTGCCCAACAGATTATAGTAATAGGGGGAGACAATGTGATCAGTAGCAGGGTGAGCAACATTGGCAACAAAGGAGGGAACCTGCTAAGGCTAAAGGAGGCATTGGTTGTAAGAGGAGAGAACCTGTCGAGGCAGCAAGGGAGGAAATATCAGTAGCATAGAAGAGATTCTGTAGAGGCAGTAGGTGAGGTAACACCAGTAGTAAGAAAAGGAACTTACCAAGATAGAAGAGACTGACAAAGCCTAAGCAAAGACTAGTAATAAGGAAAGAGAAAATCCATTTTCTACAATAGTAACCTGTGCTTATTGAGTGATTTTTCTCAGGAAATTTTTCATTATAAAACTTTTGATAAACTTATTGAAAAAGGTTGGGATACCCCTGAAGTGATCAGGAGATCATTGTAAGTGGTTAAGGAGTAGTCCTTCCACATGTGGTTAAGAAGTGATCCTTCCATAACATTATTGTATGACTTAATAACAAGAGTGGATTGTGTGATTTACGAGTGGTCCTATCACACCATAGATGTAGCTCACACATTGTGAGTGAACCACATAAAAATTGTCATATGTTATTGGGTACTTGTGTTTAATTAATATCTGTATAGCCATTCTTACATAAAGAAGAAATAAAAATTGGATCCTTTAACAAGTCATAGAGGTTAAATCTAGATAGATTTTCCAAAAGTGAATATCTCACACTAATTCACGCCTCCTTTCAGTGTGAGACCTAAAATGGTCCTCATCATGGATGAATCAAATGCTCCCATATCTAATGTCACTTGGACTAGATCTATTTAAATCTATTGTTAGTGGCTTCACCCTTGTTATTGAAGGTGTTGTTATAATGCCTACTAATAAAAAGAATTTAAAGTGTAATGGGAAGGTAAGAAATGCCTTATATGCCTCCCTATTAGACAATCAATTCACCAAAGTGATGGAGTGCAACACAGCCAAACAAATTTGGAATAAATTGAAAACTATTTATGAAGGAAACAAGGTTATGAAGGAAGCCAAGCTACAAATCTAAAGGAGCAAATTTAAAGACATAAAGATGCTAAATGATGAATTTGTGGATGTCTTTTATACAAGAGTAAATAAAATTATATCCTCTATTAGAAGTGTTAAGCCCATCTTTGATGGTTAATGTTGGATTTATTATCAACAACATCTCACATTATTGTTCATGTTAATTTGATGTTTTGAATGTTATTGAAATGCAAGGAAGTCATTGGTCAAAATTGTTAATGGCAAGCCAATTAAAGTCAATAAGTCTATTGATCGTTAACCCTAAATTTTAGGAGTTAAAGTTTGCCATTGACCTTAAATTTTAGAAATCAAATCAAACTATTGATTGTAGGGCAACCTTTGGGAAGCAATGCTAACCATTGATGAGCATGTAACCATAATCTTAAGGCACTATAAATATCTCCATGTATCTTACAAGACAACGTGTGTGCTACAGAATTTTAAGAGAGAATAGCAAAGAGAGGTTGAGTGGTAAAGAGAAAGGCAGCCACTAGAGGAGAGAGTGATCGGTGAAGGCAAAGGAGGCAGCCACTAAGGAGAGAGTGACCAGCCAAGGCAAAGAAGGCAGCCACCAAAGAGAGCTGCAATTGGGCAAGAGAGTTATAGCCAAAGAGAGGTGTAGCCGGCCATGGAGATTGTAGCAGTAACTAGCCAAAAAAGAGGTGACAGCAACCACCCAAGAAGAGGTAGCCATATCAACCAAAGGAAAAGTTGCAGTAGCTAGTAGCCACACTAAAAGGAGAAGAAGAAGGCAGCCTAAATAAAGGGATGACAAGGTGCAGCAATCAACAACCACACCAAACCAGCAAAGGAGACTTGCAACAACCACACTAAACAAAAGGAAAGGGCTTGCAGTAGCCATACCAAACCAAAGGAGAGGGTGTGCAATAGCCACATCAAACCAAGGAAGAAGGTTTGTAGTAGCCACCCAAGGAAACCTATAATTACAGCAAGGAAATCAGCAAATTGCAACAAGGATAAGGAACTTATTGCAGCAAAGGCAGGGAGTTATACCAGCAGAATCAATAGCAGCCCACAACACTAGTAGTAGCTTACATCACCAATAGCATCCTGTAACACCAAAAGCAATCCACAACACCAGAAGCAGCCTGCAACACCATCAATAACCCACAACACCAACAACATATCTCACAACCTACAGCAGCATAGCCTATAGCAGGAGCGATTAGCAACAATCATAACTAGCAATTGTAGTAGCAAAAGAAAGCAAGGGTAGCACAACCAGCAAAGGCAACACAACTAGTAAGTACAGTTATACCATTAGGTGTAGGCAACAATACCAGTAGGTGCAGATAGATAACTAGTAATTGCAGATTGTAGCAGTAACAGCAAGCTTCATCATTAGGAACAAGCATACAACCAGAAATTGTAGATTGCAACAGTAGTAGCAAGCTCCAATAATAGGAGTAGGCAAACCAAAAGGAAGTGCAGATTATAGTAACAGCAGGTGCAAGTAGCAATACCAAAAAATGCAAGCAACAATACCAACAAACATAACTAGAAATTGTAGCTTGCAAGCACAATAAACAACAAGCCCAACTAGAAGTGTGTCCTCATAGTAAGGCAGGAAACACAACCAGCAGCAAGAGGAGAAAACATGCCTCAGCAATAAGGGAAGACAACCTACCAAGACCAAAGGAGGTAGCACTAGTAGCAAATAAGAGATCCTGTCGAGGCAGTAGGTAAGGCAACACTAGCAGTAGGGGGAGAGAACCTCCACTAAAGATAACCAGCAGTGGAGAGAACCAATAGGGAGAGAGAACCTGCAACAAAGATACCTTGCAGAGAAGAGATGGGCAAAGCTTCAACAAAGACTGATAGTGAGGAAGGAGAAGATCCACTTTCTGCATTAGTAGCCTATGAACATTGTGTGATCCTTCTTAGGAAAGTGTTAGTGACTAAAATTTAGATAAACTTGTTGAAAAAGAGTGGGATACCCTTGAAGTGATTAGGAGATCATTCCATTGAGTGATCAGGAGATCATCTCATCTAGTGATCAAGACATCAAACCTTTGAGTGATTAGGAGATCAACTCATTGATTGAGTGATCATTGTAAATGATTGAGTGATCCTTCTGCAACATAACTATACCTCTTGATAACAAGAGTGGATTGTGTGATTTAGGAGTGATTTTATCACACAATGGATGTAGCTCACACATTGTGGGCGAACCACGTAAAAATTGTCGTATGTTCTTGGGTGCTTGCATTTGATTGATATCCATACTGCCACTCTTACATCAAGAAGAAATAAAAGTTGGATCATTGGCTCTAACAAGTCGCAAAGGTTAAATCGGGACAAATTTTTAAAAAGTGAATATCTCACACTAATTCACACCCCCTTTTAGTGTAAGACCTAAAAATGTTCTTATCATGGAAGAATAATATGCTCCCATATCTGATGTCACTTAGGCTAGATTTGTTTGAATCTACTATCAGTGGCTTTACCCTTGTTATTGAAGGTGCTGTTATGATACCTACTAATAAGAAGAATTTAGAGTGTGATGGAAAGGTGAAAAATGCCTTATATGCCTCCTTATTAGACAAACAATTCACCAAAGTGAAGGAGTGCAATATAACCAAACAAATTTGGGATAAATTAAAGAATATTTATAAAAGAGACAAGGTTATGAAGGAAGCCAAGCTACAAATCTGAAGGAGCAAATTTAAAGACATAACGATGTTGAATGATGAATTTATGGATGTCTTTTTTACAAGAGTAAATGAAATTATATGCTCTATTAAAGGTGTTGAGCCCATCTTTAATGGCTAATGTTGGATTTATTATCAATATCTCACATTATTGTTCATGTTAATTTGATGTTTTGAATGTTATTGAGATGTAGAGAACTCATTAGTCAAAACTGTTGATGGCAAGTCAACTAAAGTCAATGAGTTTATTAACCGTTGAGCCTATATTTTAGGGGTTAAAGCTGGCAATTGACCTTAAATTTTAGGAATCAAATGGGGTCATTGATTGTAGAGCAACCTTTGGGAATCAACGCTGACCATTGATAAGTATGCAAACCTAATCTCAAGACTCTATAAATATCTCTATGTATCTTGCAAGACAACATGTGTGCTAAAGAATTTTGAGAGAGAATGGCAAAAAGAGGTTGAGCAGTAAAGACAAAGGTAGCCACCAAAGGAGAGAGTGACTACTCAAGGCAAAGGAGGCAGCCACCAAAGGAGAGAGTGACCAGCCAAGGCATAGAAGGCAGCCACCAAAGAGAGGTGCAGTTGGCCAAGAAAGTTGTAACCAAAAAGATGTGTAGCTGGTTAAAAGAGGTGTAACAATAAGGAGAGGTGTAGCTGGCCAAGGAGATTGTAGCAATAACTGGCCAAAAAAGAGGTAATAGCAACCACTAAAGAAGAAAATAAACCACATCAACTAAAGGAAAAGTTGCAGCAACTGGTAGCCACACCAAAAGGCGAAGAAGAAGGCAACTTAACTAAAGGGACAACAACGTGCAGCAATCGATAGTCACACCAAACCAGCAAAGTAGACTCGCAAAAACCACACTAAACAAGAGGAGAGGGCATGCAGCAGCCATACCAAACCAGAGGAGAGGGTGTGCAATAGCCACATCAAACTAGGGAAGAAAGTGTGCAGTAACCACATAAGGAAGCCTATAATTGCAGCAAGCAAAAGGGACTTATTCTAGCAAAGGCAAGGAGTTATACCAGTAGATTGCAATAGTAACTCGCAACACTAGTAATATCCTGCATCACTAATAGCAACCTACAACACCAGAAGCAGCCTGCAACATCAGCAGTAACCTGCAACACCAGCAGCACATACCATAACCTATAATAGCACAACCTGCAGCAACATATCAAGCAACCTGCAGTAGGAGTGATTAGCAACAATCACAACTAATAATTGCAGCAGTAGAAGAAAGCAAGGGTGGCAAAACTAGCAAAGGTAACACAACTAGCAAGTGTTGTTATACCAACAGGTGTAGGCAATAATACCAGCAGGTGCAAACAGACAACCAGCAATTGCAGATTGTAGCAGTATCAACAAGCTTCATCAGTAAAAGCAAGCAAACAACTAGCAATTATAGATTGCAATAGCAGCAACAATCTCCAATAATAGGAGTAGGCAAACCAGCAGCAAGTGCAAATTGTAGCAATAGCAGTTGCAAGTAGCAATACCAGCAAGTGCAAGCAACAATACTAGCAAGCACAACTAGAAATTGCAGATTGCAAGCATAACCAACAGCAAGCCAAACTAGTAATGTGCCCTGATAGTAAGGTAAGAAACACAACCAACAGCAATAGGAGAAAACATGCCTCAACAATAGGGGAAGAGAACCTGCCAAGATAATAGGTGAGGTAGCACCAGCAGTAAAGGAAAAGAACCTGTCAAGGCCAAAAAAGGCAGCACTAACAATAGAGGAGAGATTCTGATGAGGCAGTAGGTAAGGCAACACTGGCAGTAGGGGGAGAGAACCTGCACCAGAGATATTTAGCAGTAGAGAGAACCAATTGGGACAGAGAACATGTAATAGAGATAACTTGTAAAAAAGAGACCTACAAAGCTTGAGCAAAGATCGACAGTGAGGAAAGAAAAGATCCACTTTCTACATTAGCAACTTGTGAACATTGAGTGATCCTTCTTAGGAAAGTGTTAGCTACTAAACTTTAGATAAACTTATTGAAAAAGGGTGAGATACCCTTGAAGTGATCAAGAGATTAGTCCATTGAATGATTGGGAAATCATCTCATCTAATGATCAGGACATCAAACCTTTGAGTGATTAGCAAATCAATTCTTGATCAAGAGATCATTGTAAGTGATTAAGGAATGATCCTTCCACAACATAAATGTATTCCTTGATAACAAGAGTAGATTGTGTGATTTAGGAGTTATCCTATCACACCATGGACGTAGCTCACACATTGTGGATGAACTACGTAAAAATTGTCGTGTGCTCTTAGGTGCTTACATTTGATTGATATCCACACGACCGCTCTCATATGAAGAAGAAAGATAAAATTAGATCATTGGCTCTAACAAGTCATAGAGGTTAAATCTGAAAAGATTTATAAAAAGTGACCATTTTACATTGACTTATCCCTTCTCCCCTCTTAGTGTGAGACCTCAAAAGGTCCTCATTAACTGGTATCAAATTTGGTTTCCTTTATTGATCTATTTGTCTACTTTAATCTAAAAGTGTTTATTGCTATTGTGAGTCTTTACATGTATTGTTGGTTGATATCATGGATAGCACAAATAGTGTTAACAACAAGGTCATTCCTACTTTTGATGGATAGAATTATAGTTATGGAATAATAAAATGCTCTCATATCTGATGTCACTTGGTCTTGATGTGTTTGAGTCTGCTGTTAATGGCTTTATCCGTATCACTAAAGGTGCTACTATCATGACTACTGGTAAGAAGAATTTGAAGTATGATGAAAAGGACAGAAATGCCTTATATGCCTCCTTATCAAACAAAAAATTCCCTAAAGTAATAGGGTGCAACACAGCCAAACAAATCAAGGACAAATTAAAGAACATTTATGAAGGAGACAAGGTTGTATGGAAGAGAAAATTTGAAGACATAAAGATACAAAATAATGAGTCTATGGATGCTTTCTTCACAAGAGTCAACAAAATTGTGTGTTTCATCAGAGGTTGTGAGGAGATCAATGATGCTATTGTGGTAAGAAAAATACTTAGAACCTTATTAGAAGCTTATAATGCCAAAGTCTCTTTCATAAAAGATAGAGATCTGGATAGGTTGCCCTTAGATGATTTGCACAGCATATTAGTGGCTTATGAAATGAGAATAGCCCCAATAAAGAAAAAAAAGAAGTCTAGAGAAGGAGCTAGCCATCAAGAAAATGAAGAAATTAACAATTAAACACCAAAAAGAAGAATTTGACAGCAACTCAAAAAAAGATGGTGATCCTCAATTGGATAAAGTTTTGGCATATATCACCAACAATATAAAGAAAGGAAAAGGGAAGTACAAAGGAAAACTACCCTTGAAGTGCATTAGCTGCGAAGCAATTGGGCACTTTGCCATGGATTGATGATGATGATGATAAGCCTACCCCAAAATAGAGAACAAAGAAATCTAGCTTTTCTAAAGTTAGAAATTCAAGTGTCAAAGGGAAAAAGCTACTCTTTAGATCCAAAAGAGGAAATTATTTGAGCAAGCTAAATGAAGAAGATTTTGAAGCAGAATGTGATAATGATTCCAATGATGAGACTGCGAAGGATATGCTAGTTGCTCAATAGATGATGATCAAAAATCTTCAGTGATGAGGAATCAACACAAAAGGTTCAGGTTGAGTTGGTGCAGCAACTTACGAATAAATTAAGAGCTTGTTTGCACAAAAATAGTAAGCTAGAAAAAGAGGTAAAACATCTTAAGAAGCTATATGAAAATTTTGCTGTTGATGAATTCTAATCTCCAAGTGAAAGAAAAAGAGTTTAAAGCAAAAGAGGAGTACTTGACGAGGATTGAGGAGCTAATTGTACTTGAGCAAAGCAAGGCAAGATACATGAAGATCTTGGCATTAGGATGATTACACAAGAGCAAGAGGTGCTAATTTTACAATCCAAGCTCCACAAGGCTGAGTCTGAGTTAAAGAAGTGTGAAAATGATAAGGTCTATTTTAGGTCTCATATTAAAAGGGGGTTAAATTAGTGTGAGATATGCACCTTTTACAAATTGATCTAGATATAACCTTTACGACTTTTTAGAGCCATCCAATTTTTATTTTCTCTTTTATGTGAGTGCAATGGTATGACTAAAAAATCAATGCACAAGCACCCAAGAACACACGGTAATTTTTACATGGTTCATCCACAATGTGTGAGCCATGTCTACGACGTGATAGGATCCCTCCTAAATCACACAATCCACTCTTGCTATCAAGGGATACAATAATGTTATGGAAGGATCGCTCCACCACTTATGGAAGGACTACTCCTTAACCACTTACAACAATCTACCGATCAAGGAGTTGATCTCTTGATCACTCCAAGAGTATCCCACCCTGTTTTTCAACAAATTTATCAAGAGTTTATGGTAAAACCATTCCTAGAGGATGATCACTCAATGTGTATTGCTATAGCAAAATATGGATCTTCTCCTTCCTTTGTTGTTGGTATTGTCTCACCGGTTACCGGTACTGCCTACACGCGATGCTAATGTTGTCTGTATGCGTTGCTGTTGCTATACATGCACACTACTAATGCTGTCCGCATGCACTACCACTGCTGCTCGTGTGCATTGCTCCAGTTGTCTGCATAGTGTGCTATTGTATCTGCACACACTATGTTTGTTGTCCACACATACAGCTACTGCTATCCACTTGCACTGCTGTTATTGTTTGCACACACTCTGTACACTCTGCTCTTGTTATAACGCATTATAGCTACTTATTGCAAACACTATTCTCACTGTCTGTGCAAGCTGTTTCTTCTATCTATATGGATTGCTACTATTCAAACACACTGTGGCTATTCGAGCACATTGCTATTGTCTACTCACGCCATTGCTACTATCTACTTGCCCTATTGTTGCTATCCACATGCGCTGCAATTGTCTTCTCACGCCACTGCTACTATCCCCACATGCTATAGCTATCTTCTTACATTGCTGCTACTCTCTCTACATGCTACAACTATTTTCTCACACTATTATTGCTATCCCCATGCACTACAGCTATCTTTGCATGCCGCTACTATCTATACGTTGGTTATTGGTAGAGTACCCTTTTGCTCCTGCTCCACCTCTTGCTAGCTATTGCCTTAGTGGTTTGTTGGTGCCAAACCCTTCTGCTACTTCTCCACCTCCTATCAGTTGCTGCCTTAGTTGTTTATTACTACGGGTGGCTACCTTGGTGGTATTTACTAGTGCAAGTGGCTGGCTCCCTTGCTCTCTTTCTTTCCTTCTTGGTCGACTGCCTTGTTACCTCTCCCTTAGTGGCTACTACACTTTCCTTGGCCAACTGCCTTACCCTCTTTCTTTCCATCCTTGGCTAGCTGCCCTTCTATCTCTCCTTGATGGCTATTACACTCTCCTTGGCTAGTTGCCTTACTGCCTCTCCTTGTATTAGGGTTTATTGTTCTCTCTCCTTTGGCCGACTCTCTTGAAATTCTGCAACACACCCCCTTCTTGCAAGATGTATAGGGATATTTATTTAGCCTTAAGATTAGGGCTACATGATCATCAACAGTCATCGTTGATAAGGTTGCCCTACAATCAATGACCAAATTTGAATTTTAAAATTTAAGGTCAATGGTCAACAGTCAATGGTCAATCTTGACCCCTAAAATTTAAGGTCACAATCAACATTGACTCCTCAACATCAAGGTTGACTTGTTATCACTGATTTTTCCCAATGACCTCTTTGCATCTCAATGACATTTATAATCTTAAATTAATATATATAACTGTGTGAGATGGTTTTGACAATAAATACAACATTAGCCATTAAAGATGGGCTCAACAATTTCCCCTTTGGATTTGTTGGCAACATATTAAATCAAATAATGCACATATAACAATTGTCATCATTTATTGCTGCCCTTGCATATTGTCATTCATAGCTCCCTATAAAACATGCATCATTTGCTACTCCCCCTTTCTGCTTCTCCCCCTTAACAAGTTCTCTCCTTCTATCCATCAAGCTACTGCTCCTTTTTATGAGTGTACACCTTCTTTAGACTTATGCAAAATATCTCCCCCTTTGACAAATAAATCCAAAAAATAATAGAAGAGGAAAGGGGAGAGGGGTTAGAGAATATCTCAGCCTTTAAGGGTTGGCTGAATACTTAAGTTCATCCTCTTTTGTCCAAGATGTCCCAGTTTCCTATTCCACAACAAATTCTCATCTTTGGTGCTCATGTAACATGTGTTTCTTACTTCTGGAAACTTGGTATAAGTTTCCATTTGTTCTTTTACCCTTAGTAAGGACAACACCATCTCTTAGTCTTATTACTGTAAAGCCACTTTTGTTGAAAGTAACTTTATATTCATCATCACAAAGCTAGCTAACACTAATGAGATTGTGTTTTAACCCTTCAACATAAAGCACTTTCTTTGATTTCAACCTTTTCACACCAATTTTAATAGTACCAATACCTTTAATCTTTAAGGCACCATCATTGCCAAATTCGACTGATCCTCCATCATATTTTACTACTTCCTTAAACATCTTAGAGTCTCCTATCATATATGAAAAGTAGTCACTATCCAAGATGTATGGCTTTTCTTTCTTAGAAGCTTTTAAGGCTACTTCCACAACCATAGATGTTTTTCTTCCTCTTCTTCTTCTTTGGTCAAATTGGGGAGCTTGTGTTGGTGTTCTCCTTTACATTCCTTGACCAGACAATAATAGTTGGCGTGTTTTCCTTTGCATTATTTAATCGGGTAGCAATGGTTGGCGTGTTCTCTTTTGCATTCTTTGATCATGCAACAATGTCAAGTAGTCCTTAGCAATATGTCCAACCCTTTCACATCTTCCATAGAACTCTTCTAACAAATCAAACTTATTTGTTAGTGGAATATGACTTCTTTCCACCTAAGATGGCCTTCTATCTTGATAGAGTCTCCCCTTAGAATCTTGCCTCACACTCCTCTTTATTATAGGTCGAGTATACCAATAAGCATTAGCCTTATACCCATACTTACCATAGCTCTAGTAAAAACCTATAAACCTGAATTTACTTCTTTTACCAAGTTTTTGTATTCTTTCTTTAGCAATTGGTGTGGTAGCCTTCTCACGATCCTTAATAGCCTGTCTCATTTGGATGGGAGTTTCCACCACATCTTTCCTAGCCCATTTTAACTTGGATTGGTCTCCCTTCTCCATCACGTCATTGTACTTGCTTTCGGGCACAAAAACAATTTTCTTCTTCTTTTACCTTCTCACTCGGCTTTTCAATGTAGCCAAGTCCTTTCTTCCCCATAGAATGAGGTCTTTAATTGCTTAGACACTCATCCAACTTTCTAGTAGAATCCTCCTTGATAGCATTTGCTGATGATGACTATCCTTTCACTTCCATGGCTTTCATAAAGCTTTCTTTATGCTTCTTTAGCTCGGACTTGGTCTTGTAAAACTTGGCTTGCAAAGTCAGCATCTTTTGCTCTTTGTAATCACCTTAGCACCAAGGTCTTCATGTATCTTGCCTTGCTCTACCTCAAGTATGCTTAGCTCCTCAATTCTCTTTAAGAACTTCTTCTCTTTAGCTTCAAACTCCTTTACTTTCACCTAGAAATTAAATTCATTAGTAAAAGAATTTTCACACAGTTTCTAGAGATGAATTACCTCTTTTTTGAACTTACTATTTTTACACAAAAAAGCTCTCAACTCATTCTCAAGTTGCTCTAACAACTCATTCTCTTCCTTTTCTATTAATTTCTCATCACTTAAAGATTCTTAATCATCATTTACTTGAGTGACCAACACATCTTTTGTAGCCTTATCATCAAAATCATCATAACTTTCTTCTTTAGAATCTTCTTCCTCCAGCTTGGTCAAGAAATTTCTTCTTTTGGATCTAAAGAACTTTGTTTCCCCTTAGGCACCTAAATTTCTAGCTTTGAAGTAGCTAGATTGCTTTGTCTTCTTTCTTATGATTGACTCATTATCATCCTCACTATTTGCTTCTCTTATCTTTGGGCAGTCCACTACAAAGTGTCCAATTGCTCCACAACTAAACCACTTCAAGGTAATTTTCCCTTGTACTTCCCTTTTTCTTTCCTCGAGTTCTTAGTGATGTATACCATGACTTCATCCAACTTAGTATCACCATCCTCTTCTTCAGAGTTATTGTTGGACTCCTCTTCTTGGTCTTTAATATTTAATTTCCTCAATGCCTTGAAAGTTAGCTCCTTCTCCACCTTAGACTTCTTTTCTTTCTTCATTGGGGTTATTCTCATTTTATAAACCACTAATATGTTGTACAAGTCATCTAAGGGCAGCCTATCTAGATCTCTATCTTTTATGGAAGAGACTTTGGCATTGTAAGCTTCCAGCAAGGTTATAAGTATTTTCCTTACCACAATAACATCATGGATCTCCTCTCTATAGCCTCTAATGGAACACACAATTTTATTGACTCTTATGAAGAATGCATTCATAGTCTTATCATTCTACATCTTTATGTCTTTGAATCTATACCTCCAGATTCATAGCTTGGCTTTCTTCACAACCTTGTCTCCTTCATAGATATTTTTTAATTTGTACCAGATTTACTTGATTGTGTTACACCCCATCACCTTGGTGAACTCTTTATCAGACAGGGAGGCATATAAGTCATTTCTCACCTTTCCATCACACTCCAAGTTCTTATCAACCAGCATCATAAGATCACCTTCAATAACAGGGATGAAGCCACTAACAACAGACTCAAACACATTAAGACCAAGGAACATTAGATATGAGAGCATTCTATTCTTCCAAAATTGATAATTTCATCCATCCAACATAGGGATGCCCATGTTATTAACACTATTCATTCAATCCATGATCTCAAGCAATAATAGAGATAAAAACTCACACAGCAATGCACAACTTCATTTCAAAGCAAAAAAATTGGATCAATAGAAGAACTAATTCTAATACCACTTAATGAGGATTGTTTTAAGTCTCAAACTAAGAGAGGGGTGAATCAATGTGAAATATGCCCCTTTTACAAATGGATCCAGATTTAACCTTTGTAACTTGTTAGAGTCGATGATCCAATTTTTATTTTTCTCCTTTATATGAGTGCAACTATACAACTAAAAAATCAATACATGGGCACCTAAGAACATGACAATTTTTACATGGTCCCTCACAATGTGTAAGCTACATCTATAGTGCGATACAATCCCTCCTAAATCGCACAATCCACTCTTTCTATCAAAGGATATGATAATATTGTAGAAGGATCACTCCTTCACCACTTATGGAAGGACTACTCTTTAACTACTTACAACGATCTCCTGATCACTCCAAGGGTGTCCCACCCTATTTTCAACAAATTTATCAAGAGTTTATGGTAAAACCTTTCCTAAAGAACGATCACTCAATGTGTACTGCTAGAGCAAACTATGGATCTTCTCCTTCCCACGCTACCAATGCTGCCTGCATGCAATGCTAATACTGTTTGTACGTGTTGCCATTGCTATCTACGCAGGCTGTTAATGCTATCCGAACGCGTTGCCACTACTACTCATGTGCACTGCTCCGCTATATGCATGTGGTGTTGTTACTACTTGTGCACACTACTAATGTTGTCTGCAAGCACTGTTGTTGCTGTTCATGTGCACTTTCAATGCTGTCCGCATGTGCTACTAATGCTGTTTGCACATGCAGTTGCTGTTGTCCACTTGCGCTACTATCTACACATGCTGCTCTTGCTGTCCACACACTGTGGCTACTTACCACACACGTTGTTCCTAGTATTCGTGCGTGCTGCCCCTACTGTCTGCAAGCATTGATTCTTCTATTTGCATGTGTTGCTGCTGTTCGCATGCACTGCAACTACAATCCATACATGCTATTCCTGCTATCTGAGCATACAACTGCTGTCTGCTCGCCCCACTACTACTATCTACTTACGCCACTACTACTATCCCTGCACACTACAGCTATCTTGTCGTGCCACTACTTCTATCCCCGTGTACTGCAGTTGTCTTATCGCACCACTAATGCTCTCTCCACACGCTACAACTGTCTTCTCACATCATTACTGCTATCCCCATGCGCTACTGCTGTCTTCGCACACCACTGTTGTCTACACATTGGTTACTAGTGCAAGACCCTTTTGCTACTACTCCACCTCCTGCCAACTGCTGCCTTGGTGGTTTGTTGGTACCAGACTCTTCTGCTACTACTCCACCTCCTGCCAATTGCTGCCTTAGTGGTTTGTCGATATGGGTGGCTGCCTTGGTGGTTTTTGTTGATGCAGGTGGTTGCCTTAGTGGTATTTGCTGGTGCAGGTGGTTGGCTCCCTTGATCTCTTTCTTTCCTCCTTGGCTAGCTACCTTGCTACCTCTCCCTTGGTGGCTACTACACTTTCCTTGGCTGACTGCCTTGCCCTCTTTCTTTCACTCCTTGGCTAGCTATCTTTCTGCCTCTTCTCGGTGGCTGCTACACTCTCCTTGGCCAGCCACCTTGTTGCCTCTCCTTGCCTTTAAGTTTGCAATTTTCTCTCCTTGGAAAGCTCTCAAAATTCTGCAACACACCCCCTTATTGCAAGACACATAGGGATATTTATAGAATCTTAAGATTAGGACTACACGATCATCAATGGTCATTGTTGATTTCCAAAGGTTGGCCTATAATCAATAGCCAAATTTGAGTCCTAAAATTTAGGGTCAATGATCAACATTAATCGACTCTTGCTATCAAGGGATACAATAATGTTGTGGAAAGATCACTCTTTCACCACTTGTGGAAGGACTACTCCTTAACCACATACAACGATCTCTTGATCAAGGAATTAATCTCCCGATCACTCCAAGGGTATCTCACCCTATTTTTCAACAAATTTATCAAGAGTTTATGGTTAAACATTTCCTGGAGGACAATCACTCAATATGTACTGATAAATCAGAATATGGATCTTCTTCTTCCTTCGTTGCCAGTGTTGTCTCACCCACTACCAGTGCTGCCTGCACGTGATGCTAATGTTGTTTATACGCGTTGGTGTTGCTATTCGCACGGGCTACTAATGCTGTCCGCATGTGCTACCACTGCTGCTCTATGCACTGCTCCTGCTGTCTACGCATGGTGTTGCTACCGTCTATGCATCCTACTAATGCTATCTACACATATTGCTGCTGTTGTCCGTGTGTACCATTAATGCTGTCCACACACACTATTAATGTTGTCTGCACAAGCTGCTGCTGCTGTTATTGTCTACACATGCTTCGCACACATTGCTCCTATAGTTCACACATGCTATTCCTACTATCCGTGCATGTTGCTTCTTCTGTCCACACGCGTTGTTGCTATTTGCATGCGCTGTTCTTGCTATCTGAGTGTAATGCTACTGTCTACTCATGCTGTTGCTAATATCTGCCCGCACTGCTATTGTCTGCTCACCCCGCTGTTGTTATCAACTCAAGCTACTGTTGTCTACTCGCACTGCTGCGGCTATCCGCATACGCTATAGTTGTCTTCTCACGCCGTTGCTACTATGCCTACGTGCTGCAGTTCTCTTCTCACACTGCTGCTACTCTATCTACACATTGAAGCTATTTTCTTATGCCACTGCTAGTATCCCCATACGCTACAGCTATCTTCGCACACCGCTACTGTCTGCACATTGGTTGTTAGTGCAGGACCCTTCTGTTACTCCACCTCCTACCAACTATTACCTTGGTGGTTTACTGGTGCCAGACACTTTTGCTGCTGCTCCACCTCCTACTGATTGCTACCTTAGTGGTTTGTTGGTGTGGGTGACTGCCTTGGTGGTGTTTGCTGGTGCAAGTGGCTGCCTTACTCTCTTTCTTTCCTCCTTAGTTGGCTGCCTTGCTACCTCTACCTTGGTGTCTACTACACTTTCCTTGGCCGGTTGCCTCACCCTCTTTCTTTCACTTCTTGGCTAGCTGCCTTGCTACCTCTCCTTGGTGGCAATTGCACTCTCCTTAATCAACTGCCTTATTGCCTCTCCATGCCTTTAGGTTTGCCATTCTCTCTCCTTTTGCCGGCTCTCTCAAAATTCTATAGCACACCCCCTTCTTGCAAAATGCATAGGGGTATTTATAGAGCCTTGAGATTAAAGCTACACAATCATTAATGGTTATTATTGATTTCCAAATGTTACCCTATAATCAACGGTCAAATTTGAGTCCTAAAATTTGGAGTCAATGGTCAACATTAATTCACTATTACTATCAAGGGATACAATAATGTTGTGGAAGGATCATTCCTTCACCACTTGTAGAAGGACTACTCCTTAACCACATACAACGATCTCCTAATCAAGGAGTTGATCTCTCGATCACTATAAGGGTATCTCACCCTATTTTTTAACAAATTTATCAAGAGTTTATTTTAAAACCTTTCTTGGAAAATGATCACTAAATATGTACTGATAGAGCAGAATATGGATCTTCTCCTTCCTTCACTGCTGGTGTAATCTCACCCACTGCTAGTGCTGCTTGTACTGCTACTGCTATCCCTATGTGTTATAACTATTTTCTTCTGCTGCCACTACTCTCTCCATGCTCTGCAGCTATTTTCTCAAGTCGCTACTGCTATCCCCTTGCACTGCAGTTGTCTTCGCATGCCATTGCCATCTATACATTGGTTGCTGGTGCAGGACCCTTTTACTGCTGCTCCACCTCCTGTTAGCTGCTACAAGTGGCTGCCTTTGTGGTTTTTACTAATGTGGGTGGCTACCTTGGTAGTGTTTGCTAGTGCGGGTGGCTGGCTCCCTTGCTCTCTTTCTTTCCTCCTTGGTCAGCTACATTGTTGCCTCTCCCTTGGTGGCTGCGGCACTTTCCTTGGCTAGCTACCTCACCCTCTTTCTTTCACTCCTTGGTTAGCAAACTTGTTACCTCTCCTTGGTGGCTGCTGTACTCTCCTTGCCTTTAGGTTTGTCATTCTCTCACCTTTGGCTGGCTCTCTCAAAATTATGCAGTATACCCCCTTCTTGCAGGATGCATAAGGGTATTTATAGAGCCTTGAGATTAGGGCTATATAATCATCAACAGTCATCATTGATTCCCAAAGGTTGCCTTATAATCAACGACCAAATTTAAGTCCTAAAATTTAGGGTCACGATCAACAATGACTCCTCAACATTAAGGTTAACTTGTCATTCCCGGTTGAGATGGTGTTGACAATAAATCCAACATTAACCATCAAAATGGGCTCAATAAAAAAAGCTTTATACAAGCTATGAAAGTGAGAGGAGAGTCATCTTTAGCAAATGCCATCAAAGAGGATGCTACCAAAAAATTGGATGAGTGTCTAAGCCAACAAAAACCTCATTCCATGGGGAAGAAAGGCCTTAGTTATATTGAAAATCCAAATGAGAAGGTAACAGAGAAGAGGAAAAGTGTGTTTGTACTTGAAACCAAGCACATTAACATGATAAAGAAGAGAAACCAACCCAAGCTAAAATGGGTTAGGAAAGATATGGTGAAGACTCGCATCCAAAGGTGACAAGTTGTCAAAGATGGAGACAAGGTTATCACAACAATTGCTGAAGAAAGGAGACATGAACTTAATGTAAGAAGAAAACCTAGATTTAAAGGATTTTGCTAAATCTGTGATAAGTATAGGCACAAGGCTAATTTGTGTTGGAGTAATAGGCCCATAATGAAGAGAAATGTGAGACAAGTGTCTAAAAGGAGTATCTATCAAGAAAGGAGATAATCCCAGGTGAAAAAAAAAGTCATATTTTACTAAGAAATAGATTTGATTTGTTGGAAGAAATCTGTAGAAGATGCGAAAAATTTGGTACGCTATTAAGGATTGCTTGACATTGTTGCTAGTTAAAGAGTTAAAAGGAGAACACCTACACATGCTCCAATATTCGACCAAAGAAGAAGAAGAGGAAGAGAACGACTATGGTTATGGAAGTGGCCTTAAAAGCTTCCAAGAAAAAAAAACCAATGGATCACACATGACAAGAGACTCTAAGATGTTGAAGGGAGTAGCAAAATATGATGGAGGATCAGTCAAATTTGGCAATGATGGTGCCTTAAAGATTTAAGGTATTGATGCTACTGAAATAGGTGTAGAAAAGCTAAAATTAAAGAAAATGCTTTATATTGAAGGGCTAAAACACAATCTCATCAATGTTAGCCAATTTTATGATGATAGACATAAAATTACTTTCAGCAAGAATGACTGCACAGTAAAGAGATTAAGTGATAGTGCTATTCTTACTAAGGGTAAAAGAACAAATGACAACTTATACCAAGTTTTTAAAAGCAAAAACATACATGAGCACTAAAGATTAGAATTTGTTGTAGAATAGAAGATTAGGACATCTTGGACAAAAAAGGTTGAATTTAAGTATTCAGCCATCCCCTAGAGGCTATGGTATCCTCTAACCCTTCTCCCCTTCCCTCTTCTATTATTCTTTGGATTTGTTATCAAAATGGAAGATATTTTGCATAAATCCAAAAAGAGTATATATTGATTAAAAGGCGAAGTAGCTTAATAAATAAAGGGAGATAAACTGTCAAGGGAGAGAAGCAAAAAGGGGGAGTTAATGATTGTTCCCATTTAAGGGAGACGTAAGTTTTAGGGGGAGTTGTGAATATCAAAGGTTATTATATGTGCATTACTAAATGATTGGATTTAATATGTTGCCAACAAATCTAAAAGGGGAGATTGCTAAGCCCATTTATAATAGCTAATATTGGTTTTGTTATCAATAGAATCTCATATTGTTGTTCATGTTGATTTGATGTTTTGAATGTCATTGAGATACAGAGAAGTCGTTGGTCAAAATCGTTGATGGCAAGTCAACTAAAGTCAATAAGTCAATATTAACCCTTGACCTTAAATTTTAGGGGTCAAAATTGGTCGTTGACCTTTGACTATTGACCTTAAATTTTAGGAATCAAATCTAGTCATTGATTGTAAGGAAACCTTTGGGAATCAACATTGACCATTGATGAGTGTGCAACCTTAATCTCATGGCTTTATAAATATCTCCGTGCAACTTGCAAGACAATATATGTGCTACAGAATTTTGGGAGAGAACGACAAAGAAAGGTTGAGCAGCAAAAAGAAAGGCAACCACCAAAGAAGAAAGTGACCAGCCAAGGCAAAGAAGACAGTTGCTAAAGAGAGCTACAATCGGCCAAAAAAGTTACAGCCAGCCAAAAAGATTGCACTAGCAGCCAACAAAAGAAGAGGTGACAACAATTACTAAAGAAAGAGGCAGCCACACCAACTAAAGGAAGAGTTGTAACAACTAATAGCCACACCAAAGGGAGGAGAAGAAAGTAGCCCATCCAAAGGGATAATAAGGTGCAACAGCTAGCAATCAAATCAACAAAGGAGACTTGTAACAGCTACACCAAACCAGAAAAGAGGGTGTTGAGCCCATCTTTGATGGCTAATATTGGATTTATTGTCAACAACATCTCACCTTCTTATTCATGTTGATTTGATGTTTTGAATGTGGTTGAGATGCATAGAAGTTATTAGTCAAAACTACTGATGGTAATTTAATTGAAGTCAATAAGTCAATATTGACCATTAACCTTAAATTTTAGGAGTCACAGTTGATCGTTGACCTTACATTTTAAGAAGTCAATGTTGACTATTAGCCCTAAATTTTAGGAATTAAATCTGGTCGTTGATTGTAGGGCAACCTTAGGAAATCAATGATGACCATTAATGATCACGTAACCCTAATCTTAAGGCTCTATAAATAACTCTACACCTTATAAGACAAGGGTGTGTGTTGCAAAATTTTTTGAGAGAACAGAAAACCTAATTCCAACAATTGGCCAAGAGAGAGAGCCAAGCAAGGAGTGTAGCAACCGGCCATGCCAAAGGAAGGCGCAATAGCCGATCACACCAAAAAAGGGTAAAGCAGCCAGCCACAACAAAGGAAGTTATAGCAACCAGCCATACCAACAAAGGTGCAGTAGCCAACCACACCAAAAGAGGGTACAATAGCTGGCCACACCAAGGAGAAGTGCAGTAGCCAGCCACACAAAAGAAAGGAGCAACTGAAAAACCAAACCAATTAAGGAGATTACAACAGCCAGCAGCCACACCAACTAGCAAAGGAGAAGGTGTGCAGTAGCCATACCAATCCAAAAGAAAGGGTATGCAATAGCGACACCAAAGAAAGAAGAAGGCAATAGCCTACCAACGCAAAAGTAAAAGGAACCTATTACAACAGGATTAACAGTGAGCTTCGGTAAAAAGAGCACACCAAACCAGCAACTGCAAGTTGCAGGAGCACTAAGAAGATATAGGTAGAAGAAGCAGTAGAAAAATCTTGGTAAAAGGAGAACAACCTGCAGGTGTTCCCTACACTAGCAGCATAACTAGTAGATGCTTCCAGCACTAATAGGTGTTCCCTACACGAGCAGCACAATTAGCAGGTGTTCCTTGCAATAGCAATAGAATCAATAGGCATTCCCATAACCAGCAAGCATTCCCTGCACTAGCAACACATCTAGTAGCCTGCAATCCCAAAAATTGCAGCACGTTGAACAGCCAACAATCTTAACAATTGTAGCATCAATAACAAGTCCAATAGGCGATCCCAGTAAAGTGCAACACATCCAACGAGCTATACTAGTAAGTGCAACATGTCTAGTAGTTATAGCATATACAACAACAACCTTCAAGTAGCAGGAGCAAGCAAACCAACAGCTACAAATTGCAAGAGTAGCAGCAACTAAATATGTAGGCAATGATAACAGCTCGTGCATGTGCAGGCAAAGATAGCAAAATGTGCAAACAACGATAGGAGCTTATGCACATACAGACAACAACAGTAGGACATAAAGGTAATGATAGCAACATGTGCAAACAATAGTAGCAACGCATGTAAGTAGCGACAGCAAAACATGCAAACAGTGATAGTAGCTCGTGCACATGCAGACAACAAAAGCAAAACATTTAGGCAGCAATAACAGCGCGTACTGGTAGCAATAACAACAGGTTCGGTAGCCTATAATAGTTGAGAAGAAAACGTGTCCTAACAGTAGGACCAACAGCTTACAATAGCGAAAGGAGAAAACTTGTCTCGACAATAGGGTAGGCAGCATTAGATGCAAGGTAGCTAGCACCTGTAGTAAAGAAAAGAGAACATCCAAATTATACACTAGCAATGTGTACTCATTAAGTGATCATTCTTTAGGAAAGTTTTCATCATAAACTCTTGATAAACTTGTTGAAAAAGGGTGGAATACCTTTGGAGTGATCAAGAGATCATTGTAAATGATTAAGGAATAGTCCTTCCACAAGTGGTTAAGGAGTGATCCTTTTACAATATTGTTATATCCCTTAATGATAAGAGTGGATTATATGATTGAGGAGTAATCTTCTCACACCATGAACGTAGCTCACACATTGTGCGTAAAGCATGTAAAAATTGTCATGTGTTCTTGGGCACTTGTGTTTGATTAATATCTATACGGTCGGTCTTACATAAAGGAAAAAGATAAAAAAAAATTGGATCATTGGCTCTAACAAGTCACAAAGGTTAAATCCTGATAGATTTGTAAAAAATGAATATCTCACACTGATTCACCCCCCTCTCAATGTGAAACCTAAAAAGGTTCTTATTAAGTGGTATTAGAGATGGTTCCTCTATTAATCTAATTTGCTTGCCATGATTTGAAGTTATTTGTTGTTGCTGTGAATTTTTATCTCTACTACTCATTGAGATCATGGATAGCATGAATAATATTAACAGTAAGGGCATCCTTACTTTTGATAGATAGGGTTATCAATTATGGAAGAATAATGCTCCTATATTTGATATCCCTTAGTCTTAATTTGTTTGAGTCTACTATTAGTGGCTTTGTCCCTATTGTTGAAAGTAATGTTATGATACCTACTGATAAGAAGAATTTGGAATGTGATGAAACAACGAAAAATGCCTTGTATACCTCCTTGTCAAACAAAGAATTCACCAAAGTGATGGGGTGTAACACAGCCAAGCAAATCTAGGACAACTTGAAGAACATTTATGAAGGAGACAAGGTTATGAAGGAAGTCAAACTATAAATCTAGAGGAACATATTCAAAGACAAAAAGACGCAGAATCATGAGACTATTGATACATTTTTCATAAGAGTCAACGAAATTGTGTGCTCCATCAAAGGCTATAAAGAAGATATCCAAGATGTGACTATGGTAAGGAAAATACTTAAAACCTTGTCAAAAGCTTACAATGCCAAAGTCTCTTCCATAGAAGATAAAGATCTAGATAGGCTGCCTTTAGATGACTTGCATAGCATTGGTGGCTTATAAAATGAGAATAAACCTAATAAAGAAAGAAAATAAGTCTAAAGTGGAGAATGAGTTGGCCTTTAAGGCAATGAAGAAGTTAAAGATTAAAGACAAAAAAGTGAAATCTAATAGTAGCTCTAAAGAAAAAGATAGTGCTGGATGAAGTTATGAGATACATTACTAAGAACTTGAGGAAAGGAAAAAGGAAGTATAAGGGAAAATTACCCTTAAAGTGCTTCAGGAGTGAAGCAATTAGGCACTTTGGCGTGGATTGCCCAAAGAGAAAAGAAGCAAACCGTGAGGATGATGATAAGCCAGTCTTAAGGAGGAGGACAATGTAATCCAACTACTCTAAAGTTGGAAATTCAAATGTTAAGGGGAAAAAGAAATTCTTCATATCCAAAGAACGAATTTTCTAAGCTAGTTGGATAAAGAATATTCTAAAGAAGAAAGTGATGATGATTCCTATGATGAGGCTGCAAAGGATATGCTGGTCACTAAAGTAAATGATGATTAAGAATCTTTAAGTAATAAGGAATTAATAGAAATGGAAAAGGATGAGTTGGTACAACAACTTGAGAATGAGTTGAGAGCTTGTTTGCACAAAAATAGAAAGCTGGAAAAAGAGGTAAAGCATATCAAGAAGCTGTATGAAAATTCTTCTGTTGATGAATCTGATCTCTAGGTGAAGGTAAAGGAGTTTGAAGCAAAAAAGAAGGAGTACTTAAAGAGAATTGAGGAGCTGATCATATTAGAGGTAGAGTAAGGCAAGATACACAAAGATCTTAATGCTAAAGTGATTACACAAGAGCAAAAGGTGCTGACTTTGCAAGCCAAGCTCCACAAGGCTGAGTCTAAATTAAGAAAGCATAAAGAAAGCTTTATGCAAGCTATGGAAATGAAAAGAGAGTCATGTTCAGCAAATGCCATCAAGGAGAATGCTACCAAAAAGTTGGATGAGCAACTAACTTATCAAAGACCTCATTTTATATGGAAGAAAGGACTTGGCTATATTGAAAATCAAGTGATAAGGTCAAAGAAAAGAAAAAAATTGTGTTTATGCCTAAAAGCAAACATAATGGCTTGATGGAGAAGAAAAATCAGTCTAAGCTAAAATAAATTAGGAAAGATATGGTAAAGACTCCTATCCAAGGGAGATAGGTTGTCAAAGATGGTGAAAAGATTACCACAACAATTGCTGCAGAAAGAGACTTGAACTTGGTAAAAGAAGAAAATCTAGATTTGAAGGAGTTTGCTAGAGTTGTGGTAAGTATGGGCAAAAGGCTAATGTGTGCTAGAATACTTGGTCTATAATGAAGATGAATATAAGGCAAGCATCTATGAGGAGACTCTATCAAAAAAGGAGATAGTCTTAGGTTGAAAGAAGTCATATTCTATTAAGAAACAGTTTTAATTTGCTAGGAGAGATCTGTGGAAGATGTGAAAGGTTTGGACATAACCCAAAGGATTACTTGACATTGCTGCCTGATCAAGGAGTGGAAAGAAGAACACACTTATGAGCCCATTTTTTATGGCTAATGTTGGATTTGTTATCAACATCATCTTACATGGTTGTATGTGTTGATTTGATGTTATGAATGTCGTTAAGATGTAAAGAGGTCATTAGGAAAACTAGTGATGAAAGGTCAACCCTAAAGTTGATAAGTCAATGTTGATCATAACCCTAAATTTTAGGGGTCAAGACTACCTGTTGACCTTTGACCATTGACCCTAAATTTTAGGAAATCAACATTCATCATTGAGCCTAAATTTAAGGAATTAAATCTGGCCGTTAATTGTAGGGCAACCTTTGGGAATCAACAATAACCGTTGATGATTGTGTAACCCTAATCTCAAGGCTATATATAATAACCCCATAACCCTTGCAAGACATGAGTAAGTTGCAAAAAAAAGTGAGAGAATGGCAAGGGCTACAAGGAAAGAATAGCATCAAGGGTTGTAAAGAGGTGAACAACATAAAAGAGGCAACCATCAAGGGAGGTGCAGCTGGCCAAGGAAGAGGTGACAGTAACCACCAAAAAAAGAGACATGCAAAAGCCATCCCCAATCTAGAAAAGAGACATGCAATATCCACACCAAACTAGAGAAGAAGGCATGTAGCAACCACACCAAACTAAAGAAGAAAAAGGCAACAGCCAACTAAACCAAAAGTAGAAGAAGAAAGCAACAGCTAACCAAACCTAAAGGAGAAAAAGAAGGCAACAACTGGACAAACCAAAAAGGACAAAAAGAAGGTAGCAGCCTAACCAAACTAAAGGAAAAAGTTAAAGTGGCCACATAAGGAAGAAGTTGCAGTAGCCACTCAAGGAAGAAGTTGTAGAAACCACTCAAGGAAGATGTTGTAGAAACCACTCAAGTAAAGGTGCAACAACTAGCAAACCAATCAAGGAAAGATGTAGCAACTAGCAAACCAATCAAAAAGAGGTGCAGCAACTAGCAAACCAATCAAAGAGAAGGTGTAGCAACCATTAAGAAAGGAGAAAGCAATAGTAGCCAATCAACCACACCAAAGAGAGGTGTGCAATAGCAAACTACATCGAAAAGAGGTGTGTAACAATAAACCACACCAAAGAGAGGTATGTCATAGTAAAGGAAGTAGTAATTACAACAGCAAGCATAACCAACAACAATTGTAGTAGCAAGGGTAGGCAACAATAGCAATAAGTACAGGCACAACCAGCAATAGGAGAAAACTTGCCCTGACAGTAGGATAGGTAACACTAGCAGCAGAAGGAGAAAACTTGCCCTAATAATAGGGTAGGTAGTAGCAGCAAAGCAGGCAACACCAACAACAAAAGGAGAAAACTTCCCTAACAATAAGGCAAGTAGCATCAGCAGCAAGAGAACCTGTTAGGGCAACAGGTGAAGAAACTTACCAAAGCAATAGGTAAGGCAACTTGCCAAGGTAGTAGTGGGGAGGTAACACTAGTAGTAGAGGAAGAAACCTACCAAGGTAGTAGGTAAAGTAACACCAGTAGCAAGGGAAGAAACCTGACAAGGCAACAAAGGAAAAGAACTTGCCAAGGTAGCCAAGGTTATAGGTGAGGCAGCACCAGTAATAGAGGAAGAAAACCTACAGACATAAAGAACCTATAGAGAAAAAGACCGATAAAGCTTGAGCAAAGACTAGTAGTAAGAAAAGAAAAGATCCATTTTTTGCAATAGCAGCTTGTGTACATTAAGTTATCTTTCTCAGGAAAGTTTTAATCTTAACTTTTTATGTATTTCTTGAAAAAGATGACAAAATTATCAGTTATGGAAGAATATAATGCTCCCACATCTTATGTCATTTGGTCTTGATGTGTTTGAGTTTGTTGTTAGTAGCTTTATCCCTATTGCTGAAGGTGATGCTATGACACCTACTAATAAGAAAAAATTGGAGTGTGATGGAAGGGCGAGAAATGCATTATATGCCTTATTGTCAAATAAAGAATTCACAAAAGTGATGAGATGCAATACAACAATGCAAATCTGGGACAAATTAAAGATCATTTATGAAGGAGACAAGGTTGGGAAGGAAGCTAAGCTACAAATCTAAAGAAGTAAATTCAAAGACATAAAGATGCAAAATGATGATACTGTGGATGCATTCTTCACAAGAGTCAACAAAATTGTGTGTTTTATTAGAGGCTATGGAGAGGAGATCTACGATGCCACTATAGCAAGGAAAATACTTAGAACCTTTCTGAAAGCATGCCATGCAAAGTTTCCTTCATAGAAAATAAAGATTTGGATAGGCTGCCCTTAGATGATTTGTACAATATATTGGTGGCTTATGAAATAAGAATAGCCCAAATGAAGAAAGAAAAGAAGTATAAGATGGAGTAGGAGTTGGCCTTCAAGGGGATGTAGAAATTAAAGATTAAAGACCATGAAGAAGAATCCAACAATAGCTTTGGAGAAGAAAATGGTGATACTGAACTGGATGAAGTCATGACATACATCACTAACAATATGAGAAAAAGAAAGGGAAGTACAAAGGAAAACTACCCTTGAAGTGTTCTAGCAGTGGAACAATTGGGCACTTTGTCGTGGACTACCCAAAGAGAACAAAAAATTATGGTGATGATGATGATGAGCCTACCCCAAGGTGAAGAACAAAGAAATCTAGTTATTTTAAAGCTAGAAATTCAAGTGTCAAAGGGAAAAAGCAACTCTTCAAATCCAAATGAAGAAATTATTTGAACAAGCTAGATAAAGAAGATTTTAAAGAAGAAGTTGATGATGATTTCAATGATGATGCTCTAAAGAATGTGCTAGTTGCTCAAGTAAATGATGATCAAGAATCTTCTAGTGATAAAGAATCAATAGAACAAGAAGATGATGAGTTGGCGCAGCAACTTAAGAATAAGTTGATAGCTTGTTTGCACAAAACAGCAAGCTGAAAAAAGAGATAATTCATCTCAAAAAGCTATATGAAAATTCCATTGTTGATGTATCTAATCTCTAAATGAAAGAAAACGAGTTTGAACAAAAGAGGAGGAGTGCTTAAAGAGGATTGAAAAGCTTATTGTACTTAACATAGAGCAAGGCAAGATGCACGAAAATCTTGGTGCTAAGGTGATTACACAAGAGCAAGAGGTGCTAATTTTGTAACCAAGCTCCACAAGGCCAAATTTGAGTTGAAAAAATGTGAAGAAAGCTTCATGTAGGCCATGGTAGTGAAAGGAGAGTCATGTTAAGCAAATTCCATCAAGGAGGATGCTACCAAAAAATTAGATGAGTGTCTGAGCAAACAAAGACCTCATTCCATAGGGAAGAAATGCCTTGGCTATATCGAAAAGCCAAATGAGAAGGTAATAGAGAAGAAAAAAAATTATGTTTATACCTAAAAGCAAACATGATAATGTGATGGAAAAAAGAAACCAACCCAAGCTAAAATAGGTTAAGAAAGATATAGTGAAGACTCCTATCTAAAGGAGATAGGTTGTAAAAGATGGAAAGGAGGTTTCTATAACAATTGTTGAAGATAAGAGACATGAACTTAATGAAAGAAGAAAATCTAGGTTTGAAGGATTTTGCTAAAGTTGTGGTAAGTATGGGTACAAAGCTAATGTGTGTGAAGCCATGGCTAATGTTAGATTTGTTGTCAATACCATTTCACATAGTCATATGTAATTTGATGTTATGAATGTCGTTAAGAAAAAACCGGTGATGACAAGTCAACCTAACGTTGAGGAGTCAATGTTGATCGTGACCTTAAATTTTAGGACTCAAATCTGGCCATTGATTATGGGGCAACATATGGAAATTAACAATGACTGTTGATGATCATGTAACCTTAATCTCAAAGCTCTATAAATGCCCCTATGCATCTTGCAAAAAGAGTGTGTGCTATAGAATTTTTAAGAGAACAAAACCTAATTCCAGCAGCTGGCCAAGAGGGAGAGAGACAGCAAGGCAACTAATTAAGAGGGAGAGAAAGGTAGTAAGGCAGCCAGCCACCACACTAGCAAACTTGAAGTAGTCGGCCACCCTTACTAAGATATAGCAACCACACCCTCACAAAGTTATAGTAGCCAACCCTTACCAAGTTGCGGCAGTCGCCTTGAACCAACAAACCAGTAACCTACACCAACAACAAAAGGTGTCCTGCACTAGCAAACAAGGAGGCAACAGCAGTAGGAGGTGTCCTACACTTGTAAACAAGGAAGCAACAGTAACAGGAGGTGTCCTACACCAACAAAGTAATAGGTCCAATAGGAGGTGACCAGTTTTAGCAACTGCAGCAACAACATCCAGGAATGAAACATCCACTTGTAAATCCTGCAGCAAGGGAGACAATCCAGGACACTAGTAGCCACAAGGAGGTTCCTGCACCAGAAACCAAGAGGTGGCATCAGCAGGAGGTCCTTGTACTAGTAAACCAGCAACCTTACACCAATAGCAACATGAGCGAACAATAGGAGCAACTTGTGCAGATAGTAGCAATGTGAATGGAAAGTAGCAACAGTGCTTGCAGACAACAAGAGCAGCGTGTGTGGACAGCAATAGCATATCCAAAAGGTTATACTAGCACGTGTAATGCACCCAGCAACCAAATCAGTAGAAGCAACGTGCACAAACAACAGCAACACACCCAGGAAGTGTAGCATACCCAACAACCAAATCAGCAAGAGTAATGGATAGCAACAACATGTTTAGGAGGCTATACTTGCAAGTGCAACATACCCAGTAACCAAATCAGCGAAAGCAGTGTGTACAAACAATAGCAATGCATGTAGACAATAATAACAGCTCGTGCAGATAGCAGCAGCAATGCATGCAGATGGTAGCAGTGCCCGCAAACAATAATAGCAATGCATGCAAAGGGCAAATAGCAACACATGCAGGCAACACCAATAGTAGGTGAGACAACACTAGCAACAAAGGAAAGAGAAGATCCATATTTTACACTGGCAATTTATACACATTGAATGATTATTCTTCAGAAATGTTTTCACTATAAAATCTTGATAAACTTCCAGACAAAGGGTAAGATACCCTTAGAGTGATCAAGAGATCATTGTAAGTGGTTAAGAAGTAGTCCTTCCACAACATTGTTGAATCCTTTGATAACAAGAATGGATTGTGTGATTTAAAAGTGATCCTATCATATCATGGATGTAGCTCACACATTGTGGGTGAACTAAATAAAAATTTTCATGTGCACTTGGATACTTACGCATTGATTTATATTCATACAATCGTACTTACATAAAGGAGAAAGATAAAACATTATATCAAAGATGGGCTCTCACAAGTGTTGAGTGCATCTTTGATGGCTAATATTGGATTTGTTGTCAATACCATCTCACTTGGTTGTATAAGTTGATTTGATGTTATGAATGTCATTGAGATGTAGAGAGGTCATAAGGAAAAACCAATAATGATAAGTCAACCTGAATGTTGAAAAGTCAATGTTAACCGTGACCTTAAATTTTAAGGTTTAAGATTGACCATTTACCATTGACCTTAAATTTTAGGAAGTCAATGTTGACCATTAACCCTAAATTTTAGGACTCAACTTTGGTCATTGATTGTAAAACAACCTTTGGGAATCAATGACAATTGTTGATGAACGTGTAACCTAATCTTAAAGCTTTATAAATACACCTATACATCTTACAAGGTTATATGCGTGGGCTACAAGAGAGAATGATTAGCTGTAAAAAAATAAGAGAGAATGGCCAACCATAATGAGATACAGCTAGCTAAGAAAAGTGTAGCAACCATCCAACAGTGTTATAGCAGTAACTAGCTAAGAAAGAGGTAACAGCAACCATTAAAGAAAGAGGCAGCCATACCAAACCAAAGAAGAAGACATGTAGTAGCCACCCCAAGGAAGGAGAGACGTACAATAGCCACCCTAAAGAGGGAGAGACATATAAGAGCCATACCAAGGAAAGGTGCAATAGTCAAGCACACAAAAACCTAATTGCTACAACCAACCAAGAGGGAGAGAGAGGCAACAAAGTTTATAGCAGTCAGCCATCACAAGCTTGATTGCAACAGCCAACCATCATAAGGTTATTAGCAGCAACCACTGTTAAGCCCATCTTTAATGGTTTGGATTTGTTGTCAACACCATCTTACACGATTATATGTGTTAATTTGATATTTGTCATTAAGATGTAATGAGGTTATTGGGAGAAACTAGTGATGGCAGATCAACCTTGACGTTAAAGAGTCAATGTTGACTGTGACCCTAAATTTTAAGGGTAAAAATTGATCGTTGACCCTAAATTTTAAGAAGTCAATATTGACCATTGACCATAAATTTAGGAATCAAATCTTCCCGTTGATTGTAGGGCAATATGTGGGAATTAATGATGATTGTTGATGATCGTGTAGCCCTAATTTCAAGGTTCTATAAATACCCCTATGCATCTTGCAAGAAGGGTGAGTGCTACAAAATTTTGAGAAAGCTGGCCAAAGGAGAAAGAATGGCAAACCTAAAGACAAGGAGAGGGTAAATGTCAAAAAAAAAGAGGCAGCCACCAAAGGAAAGAGTAACTAACTGAGGCAAAAAAGATAACCACCAAGGGAGGTGCAGCCAACCAAGGAGGAAAGAAAGAGAGTAAGGTAGTCGGCCACCCACACCAACAAACCCTCACCAAGATAGACACCATACCAATAAGCCCTCACAAAGATAACAACAGTAGTCAGCCACTATACCAGCACATCCAAAAGGCTTCCCAACAGTAGCAACATGTCCAGTAGGCTTCCCAACAACAACAACATGTAAGAGACTTCTCAACAACAGCAGCACATCCAGGAGGCTTCCCAGTAGCAACAGCACATCCAAGAGGCTTCCTTGCACCAATATCACGTCCAAGAGGCTTCCTAGCACTAGCAGCACATCCAGGAGGCTTCCTTGCACCAATAGCATGTCCATGAGGCTTCCCAATAGCAACAGCACATCTAGGAGGCTTCCTTGCACCAACAGTGTATCCAGGAGGATATACCTACACTAGCAAACACCACCAAGACAATAATCGCACTAACAAACCCTTACCAAAGTAGTAGCTGACACCAGCAAATCCTGAACAAGACAATAGCCACAATAGCAAACCCTTACCAAGGCAACAACCACACCAATAAACCAACAAAGCAACCAAGTTGGACAAACCAGAAGGAGGCAATGGTGAAGCAACAGTGGCATGAGAAGACAACTACAACTTATGGAAAAAGCAGCAATGATGCAAAAAGACAATTGTAGCAGCACGAGAAAATAGCTATAGTGTGCAGGGATAGCAGCAATGGCGTAAGAAGACAACTACAGCACAGGCAAATAACAACAGCAAAGCAAGAAAATAGATGGAACAAGCAAGGATAGTAGCAACAACACAAGTAGATAGCAGCAACGTGAGCAAATAGCAACAACAACGCTAGCCAATAACAATAACACACTCAGATAGCAAGAACAACACATGTAGACAACAGGAGTGCATGCAAATAGTAGAGTGCATGCAGATAGTAGTAGTAGCACAAATGAAAAGCAATAGCTGTGCATGCAAACAGCATGAGCAGCACGTGTAGAGTGCCTATGGAAAGCAACAGTAGCGTGCATGGACAGCATTAGCACCATGCACAAACAACAAGCATTGCTTATGCGAACAATGGGCATAGCATGTGCAGATAATGAGCATGGAGAGTATAGACAACAAGAGCAGAGAAGGTAGACAAAGTGCGTGTGGACAGCAAGCAGTAACGACAGTGCATGCAAACAACGTTAACAACACACATGAACAAGCGGCAGCACTTATAGATAGCATTAACAACACACATGGACAGTAGTGGTAGCGCATACAAACAGCATTAACAGAGCGTACGAACAGCAACGGTAGTGCACACAAACAGCACCAACAACGAGTGAGACAACATTGGCAGCAAAGGAAGGAAAAGATCCATATTATGCTTTAGCACATTATACATATTAAGTAGTTGTTCTCCAAGAAAGGCTTTTTTATACTTTTGATAGAATTGGTGAAAAACAAGGTGGGATACCCTTGGAGTGATCGGGAGATCATTGTAAGTGGTTAAGGAATGTTCCTTCCACAAATGGTTAAGAAGTGATCCTTCCACAACCAAATTGTATCCCTTGATAACAAGAGTAGATTGCATGATTTAGGAGTGATCCTATCACACTATGGATGTAGCTCACATATTGTGGGTAAACCACATAAAAATTGTCGTGTGTGCTTGGGTGCTTACATATTAATTTGTATTTGTACAGTCGTGCTCATAGAAAGAAGAAAAATAAAAATTGGATCATTGACTCTAACAAGTTACTAAGGTTAAATCTGGATCGATTTGTAAAAAGAGTACATCTCATACTAATTCACCTCCCTTTTTAATGTGAGACCTAAAACGGTGCTCATCAAGTTGTATTAGAATCTAGTTCCTCTATTGATCCATTTTTTCTACTTTGAAGTGAAGTTGTGCATTGCATTACTCTATGAGTTTTTATTTTTACTGCTACTAGAGATCATGGATGGCATAAACAATGTCAATAGTAAAGGTATCCCTACGTTTGATGAACAGAATTATCAGTTATGGAATGATAGAATGCTACCATATTTGATGTCCCTTGGTCTTGAAGTGTTTAAGTCTATTGTTAGTGGCTTCATCCTTGTTGCTGAAGGTGATTTTATGACGCCAACTAATAAGAAGAACTTGAAGTGTGATGAAAAGGCAAGAAATGCCTTATATGCCTCCCTATCTGATAAAGAATTCACTAAGGTGATGGGGTGTAACACAGCCAAGCAAATCTAGGACAAATTGAAGAATATCTATAAAGGAGACAAGGTTATAAAGGAAGCCAAGCTACAAATTTGAAAGTGCATATTCAAAGACATAAAGATATAGAATAATGAGACTATGGATGCATTCTTCACAAGAGTCAACGAGATTATTTGCTCCATCAGAAGCTTTAGAGAGGAGATCTACCACTGTGGTTAGGAACATACTTAGAACCTTGCCAAAATCTTACAATGTCAAAGTTCTTCCATAAAAGATAAAGATCTAGATAGGTTGTCCTTAGATGACCTACACAATATATTGGTGGCTTATGAAATGAGAATAACCCCAATGAAGATAGAAAAGAAGTCTAAGGTGGAGAAGGAGTTGGCCTTTAAGGCAATGAAGAAGTTAAAGATTAAATACCAAGAAGAAGAATTCAACAACAGCTTTAAAGAAGAAGATGGTGATCCTCAATTGGATAAAGTTTTGGTGTACATCACCAATAATATGAGGAAAGGAAAAAGGAAGTACAAGGAAAAAGTACCCTTAAAGTGTTTTAGCTATAGAGACATAAGGCACTTTGTCATGCACTACCCAAAGTGAATAGAAGCAAGTAGTGATGATGATGATGATGAGCCTACCACAAGGTGGAGAACAAAGAAATCCAGCTGTCCTAAAGTTAGAAATTTAAATGTCAAAGGGAAAAAGAAATTCTTCAAATCCAAAAAAAATTATTTGAGCAAGCTAGATAAAGAGGATTCTGAAGAAGAAGTTAATAATGATTCTAATGATGATGCTGCAAAGGATATGTTGGTCGCTCAAGTAAATGATGACAAAGAATCTTCAAGTGAAGGGGAATCAATAGAAGAGGAAGAGGATGAGTTGTTGCAACAACTTGAGAATGACTTGAAAGCTAGTTTGTGAAAAAATAGGTAGCTGGAAAAAGAGGTAAAGCATCTCAAAAAACTATATAAAAATTCTGTTGTTAATAAATCTAATCACTGGAGAATAAAAAGGAGTTTAAAGCAAAAGAGAACAAATACTTGAAGAGAATTGAGGAGCTGAGTGTACTTAAGCAGAGCATGGCAAAATACATGAAGACCTTGGCACTAAGATGATTGCACAAGAGCGAGAGATGGTGACTTTGCAAGCCAAGCTTCACAAGGTTGAGTTTGAGCTAAAGAAGCATGAAGATAGCTTTATACAAGCCATGGAAGTGAAAGAAAAGTCATCATCAGTAAGTACCATTAAGGAGGATGCTACCAGAAAGTTGGATGAGTGTCTAAGCAATCAAAGACCTCATTCCATGGGAAAGAAAGGATTTGGCTACATTGAAAAATTGAGTGAAAAGGTAGAAGAAAAAAAGAAGATTGTGTTTGTACCTAAAAGCAAGCACAATGACATGACGGAGAAAAGAGATTAATCCAAGTTAAAATAGGTTAGGAAAGACGCAATGGAGACTCCCATCCAAAGCAGACAGGCTGTCAAAGATGGAGAGAAGGCTGCCACACCAATTGCTAAAGGAAGGAGATATATACTTGGTAAAAGAATTAAATCCAAGTTCAAAGGATTTTGCAAGAGCTGTGATAAGTATAGGCATAAGGCCAATGTGTACTGGAGTAATAGGCTCAAAATGAAAAAGAAATGTGAGGCAAGAGTCTTGGGGGAAACTCTATCTAAAAAGGAGGCAATCTCAGGTAAACGGAAGTCATATTCCACTAAGAAATATGTTTGATTTGCTAAGAGAGATCTGTGAAAGATGTGAAAGGGTTGGACATACTATTAAGGATTGCTTGACATTGCTACTTGGTCAAGAAGTGCAAAAGAGAACACACAACCATTGTTGCCTAGTTAAAGAGTGGAAAGGAGAACACCTACACATGTTCCAAAATTTGGCCAAAGAAGAATAAGAGGAAGAGAAACGTCTATGGTTGTGGAAGTAGCCTTAAAAGCTTCCAAGAAAGAAAAACCATGGATCCTAGATAGTATCTGCTCTTCATATATGACAAGAGACTCCAAGATATTGAAGGGAGTAGCAAAATATGATGAACGGTTCATCAGATTTGGCAATGATGATGCCTTAAAGATTTAAGGTATCGGTGCTGCTAAAATTGGTACAAAAAAGCTGAAATCAAAGAAAGTGCTTTATGTTAAAGAGCTAAAACACAATCTTGTTAATGTTAGCCAATTATGTGATGATGAACATGAAGTTACTGTCAACAAGAGTGGCTGCACAGTAAGAGATTAAGAGATGTTGTTGTTCTTACTATGGGTGAAAGAACAAATAGAAACTTATATCAAGTTTCCAAAAGCAAAAACACATCCTATATAAGCACTAAACATAAGAATTTGTTGTAGCATAGAAGATTAGGACATCTTGGACAAAAAGGCTGAACTTAAGTAATCAGTCATACCATAGAGGTTGAGGTATTCTCTAACCCCTCTCCCCTTCCCCCTTTTATTTTTCTTTGGATTTGTTGTTAAAGGGGGGATATTTTTCATAAATCCAAGGATTTGTTGTTAAAGGGGGGATATTTTGCATAAATCCAAAGAGAGTATGCATTGATAAAAAGGGGAGTAGCTTGATGGATAAAGGGAGAGAACAAGTCAAAGTAAAGAAGCAAAAAGGAGGAGTTAAACCAGGTTAAGAGAGATGCATAGTTTAGGGGAAGCTGTGAATGACTATGTGTAGGGGATGTTGTGCATGGTTAGATTTAATGTGTTACCAACAAATCCAAAGAGGGAGATTATTGAGCCCATCTTTGATGGCTAATGTTGGATTTGTTGTTAACACTATCTTATATAGTTATATGTGTTGATTTGATATTATGAATGTCGTTGAGTTGTAGTGAGGTCATTGGGAGATACAGGTGATGATAGGTTAACCCTAATGTTGAGGAGTCAACATTAACCATGACCCTAAATTTTAAAGGTCAAGATTGACCGATAACCCTAAATTTTAGGAATTAAATCTGACCATTAATTATAGGCAACATGTGGGAATTAACAATGATCATTAATGATCATGTAGCCTTAATCTCAAGGCTCTATAAATACCCCTATGCATCTTGCAAGAAGGGTAGGGGTGCTAATGCTGTAGAATTTTGAGAGAGCTGGCTAAATGAGAGAGAATGGAAAACCTAAAGGCAAGGAGAGGGTGAACAGCAAAGAGAGAGGCAGCCACTAAAGGAGAGAATGACTAGCCAAGGAAAAGAAGACGGCCACCAAGGGAGGTGCAGCCAACCAAGGAGGAAAGAAAGAGAATAAGTTAGCCGGCCACCTACACCAGCATACCTTTACCAAGACAACCACCGCACCAAGAAGCCCTCACAAAGATGGCAGCAATAGTTTGCCACCATACCAACACATCCAAAAGGCTTTCCAGCAGACCAGCAGTACGTCCTTACATGTCCAAGAGGGTATACCGGCAACAGTAGATGTCCTTATAAGTCTAGGAGGGTATACTAGCATCAGCAACACATCCCTGCATGTCCAAGAGGGTATACCACTAGCAACAACACGTCCAGGAGGGTATACTAACAGCAGCAGCATGTCCTATAGCATGTCCAAGAGGCTTCCCAATAATAGCAGCACATCCAAAAGACATCCCATTAGTAGCAACACATCCAAGAGGCTTCCCAGCAACAACAACACATCCAGGAGACTTCCCATCAGCAGCAACACATCTAGGATGCTTCCCTACACTAGTAGCACGTCCAGGAGGGTATACCAATAGCAACAGCACATCAAGGAGGCTTCCTAGCAATAGTAGCATGTCTAGGAGGCTTCCTTGCACCAGTAGCACATTTAGGAGGACATACCTGCACCAACAAACACCACCAAGACAATAGTTGCACCAGCAAACCCTTACCAAGGTAGCAACTGGCACCAGCAAATCCTCACAAGACAATAGCCACATTAGCAAACCCTCACCAAGGCAACAATTGCACCAGCAAACCAAACAAAGCAGCCAAGGAAGACAAACCATAAGGAGGTAGTAGCAGCTTGCGAGTTCAGCAAGATGTGGAGCAGCAGTGGCTTGAGAAGACAGCTGCAACGTGTAGAGAAAGTAGTAGCAGTGTGAAAAGACAGCTGTAGCACGTAGGGATAGCAGTAGCGGCACGAGAAGACACCAACAGCACAAGCGGATAGCAGTAGCGGCACGAGAAGACACCAACAGCACAAGCGGATAGCCGTAGCAACGTGAGAAGACAACTGCAGCACATATAGTAACAATAACAGCGCAAGAAAACAGCTGCAACATGGGGGGATAGTAGCTGTGGCGCAAGCAAACAGCATTAGCGCCAGTGAATAATAGCAGCAACACGAACCGACAGCAATAGCGCACTCAAATAGCAAGAACAGCACGTATGGACAGCGAAGTGCGTGCAGACAATAGTAGTAGTGCAAGTGGACAGCAACAACTGCATGTGCAAACAGTAGGAGCAGTACATGCAAAGTACATGCAAATAGCAGCAACAGCACGCATGGACAGCATTAGCACCACACACAGGCAGCAAGCACAACTTGTGCAAACAGTGGGCATAATGTGTGCAGATAGCGGGCACAGAGAGCACGAACAGCAAGAGCAAAGAGGGAGGACAGAGTGCATGCAAACAGCATTAAAAGCACACGCAAACAATAGCGGACAAACACGGCAATAGGTACAAACAGCATTAATAGCGCACACGAACAGCAATGGCAACATGTACAAATAGCATTAGCAGGGTGTGCAGACAACAGCAACAACACGTGTGGACAGCAACTGCAATGCACATGAGCAGCTCCGGCAACAGGTGAGACAACACCAGCAATGAAAGAAGGAGAATATCCATATTCTACTCTAGCAGACTATACACATTGAGTGATTGTTCTCCAGGAAAGGTATTTCTATAAACTTTTGAAAAATAAGGTAGGATGCCCTTGGAGTGATTGGGAGATCATTATAAGTGGTTAAAGAGTGTTCCTTTCACAAATGGTTAAGGGGTGATCCTTCCACAACCAAATTATATCCCTTGATGATAAGAGTGGATTGTATGATTTAAGAGCGATCCTACTACACCATGGATGTACTTCACACATTGTGGGTGAACCATGTAAAAATTATCATGTGTGCTTAGGTGCTTGTGCATTAATTTATATTTGTATGATTATACTCACATAAGAAAAATAAAAATTAGATCATCGACTCTAACAAGGTGCAGAGGTTTAATCTAGATTAATTTGTAAAAAGAGTATATCTCACACTAATTTAGCCTTCCTCTCAGTGTGAGACCTAAAACGATCCTCATCAACTACCAACAGGTCCTTCAACAAGGAAGACAAACCAGGAGGTCCTATAGTAAAGGAGACAAACTAGGGGGTCCTTCAGCAAGGGAGTCAAACCTGAAGGTCTAACAGCAAGGAAGACAATTTGGGAGCCTATACCAGAACCAAGCAAACCAAAAGCAATCCAAGAGTCTATACTAGTACCAACAGTATCAGTATGAGGTCCCTGCACCAGTAGCACCAACAAGCATGCACTAGAAGCAGAAGGTGCCTAAATCAGTAAACAAGGAAGCAGTAGTAGCAGGAGGTGCCTGCACCAGTAAACTAAGAGACTCTCTAGCAATAACAGACATCCCTGTACATCTAGAAGGCTTTCCAGTAAACCAATAGTACTTTAGGAGGCTTTCCAGCAGACCAGCAGCACTCTAGAAGGCTTTCTAGTAGACCAGCAGTACCCCAATAGGCTTCCTAGCAACAAAAGCATGCCTGGGAATCAAGCAACAAATTAAAACATACAACAGCAAGTTTGAGAATCAGCAGCCACCTACAAAAAATGCAACAGCAAGTTGTGTAGTAGTAAGTCCAAGCATCAAGCAAAAAATTAGACTATGCAACGATAGGAATTGCAATAATAGGTAGTGTAGCAACAAGTCCAAGAATCAATAACCACCTGAAAAAAGTACTACTAGGTCCTAGCATCAAGTAAATAATCAGAAGCTGCAACATCAGCACATCCAGGAGGTGTCCTTGCACCAACAGCATGTCCATGAGGGACTAACAGCAACAACAACGTGCATGGATAGTAGCCACAACACATGCGGACAACAGTAGCAATGCAAGCGAATAGCAGCAGTGCGTGCAGAAAGTAATAGATGAACAGAAACAACAACGCATGCAAACAATAATAGCAAAATGTGTAGACAGCGATAGCAACGCGTGCAAACAACAATAGAAATACGTGCAAGCAGCGATAGCATCATGTGCGGAAAGCAACATGTGTGGACAGTAACAACAAAGGAGAAAACCTGTCCCAATAGCATGTCTGGCAACCTACAGCAATAGAGGAGGAAATGTACCCGGCACAAGTCCGGTAACTTGCAGCAGCAAAGGAGAAAATGTGTCCCAATAGCAGGACTGGTAGCTTGCAACAACAACAGAGGAGAAGACGTGCCTGATAGCAAATTTGGCAACTTGCAATAGCAAAGGAGTAAACGTGCCCAGCAGTAGATGAGGCAACTTACCAAAAGTGTAGGGGAGACAGCACCAGCAGCAAGGGAAGAGAACATACCAAGGCCGAAGGAGGTAGTACCAACAACAAAAGGAGAGAACCTACCAAGGCTACAGGGGAGGTAGCACCGCAACAAAGGAGAGATCTTGCCAAGGTAGCAGGTGAGCCAACACTAATAGCAGGAGCAGAGATAACCTACAGTGGAGATAACTTGCATAGAATAAATCAACAAAGTCTGAGCAAAGACCGACAGTAAGGAAGGAGAAGATCCATATTCTGCACTAGCAGTCTATACACATTGACTGATCATTCTCCAGGAAAGGTTTCACTATAAACTCTAGATAAATATGTTAAAAAAGGGCAGGATACCCTTGATAACAAGAGTGGATTGTGTGATTTAGGAGGGATCCTATCATACTTTGGACGTAGCTCACATATTATGGGTGAACCATGTAAAAATTGTTGTGTGTTCTTGGGTGCTCATGTTTGATCAATATCTGTATAGCCGATCTCACATAAAGGAAAAAGATAAATAATTGGATCATCAGCTCTAACAAACTACAGAGGTTAAATCCAGATAGGTTTGCAAAAATGAATATCTCATACTGATTCACCCCTCTCAGTGTGAGACCTAAAAAGGTCCTCATCAAATAGTATCAGGGGGAGCTTAATGAATAAAGGGGGAGAAATTGTCTAGGGGGAGAAGCAGAAAGAGGGAGTTAAACCCAATTAAGGGAGTTGCATGTTTCAAGAAGAGCTATGAATGACAATGTACAGGGGGAGTTGTAAATGTCGACAATTGTTATAAATGCATTGTTGGATTTAAATGTGTTGCCAACGAATCCAAAGGGGGAGATTATTAAGCCAATCTTTGATTGCTAATGTTGGATTTGTTGTCAACACCGTCTCACATGGTTGTATAAGTTGATTTGATGTTATGAATGTCATTGAAATGCAGAGAAGTCATTGGGAAAAGCCAATAATGATAGGTCAACTTTGATGTTTAGAAGTCAATGTTAACCGTAACCTTAAATTTTAGGGGTCATTGACCATTGACCGTTGACCATTGATCCTAAAATTTTAAGAAGTTAATATTGAATATTGATCCTAAATTTTAGGACTTAAATCTAGTTGTTGATTGTAAGGCAACCTTTGGGAATCAATAATGACCATTGACGAACTTGTAACCCTAATCTTAAGGTTCTATAAATGCCCCTATGTATCTTGCAAGGTTGTGTATACTGCAAAAGAGAACGATCAACTACAAAAAAAAATAAGAGAGAACAACAAGCTAAAAAGAGAGGGTGACCAAAGTGAGGTTAAGCAACTAGCCAAGGTAAAGGAGGTAGCCACTGAGGGAGGTACAACAACAATTGGCCAAGGAGGAGGTGACAACAACCATTAAAGAAGGAGATAGCCATACCAAACCAAAGGAGAAGACGTGCAGCAGCCACCCTAAAGAGGGTGAGATGTGCAGCAGCCACCCCAAGGAGGGAGAGACATGCATGAGCCATACCAAGGAGGAAGAGATGTGCATGAGCCATACCAAGGAGAGGTGCAGCAGCTGGCCACACAAAAACCTAATTCCTGCACCGAACAAGAGGGAGAAAGAGGCAGTAAAGATTATAGCAGCTGGCCATCACAAGGCTATTAGCAATAGCCACCAGCATGTCTTACAATAGGGAAGACAAACCAGTAGGTCCTGCAGCAAGGGAGACAATCTAGAGCCTATACAGAACTAAGCAAACCAAAAGCAATCTAGGAGCCTATATTAAAACCAGTAGCAATCTAGGAGTGTATACCAGCACTAGCAACATCAGTAGCCTACACTAGCAGCACCAACAGACATGCACTAGAAGCAAGAGGTACCTGCATCAGCAAATAAGGAAGTAGCAACAGCAAGAGTTGCCTTCACCAGCGAACTAGGAGACTTTCTAGCAACAGTAGATGTCCCTACACATCTAGGAGGCTTTCCAACAGACCAGCAGCACCCTAAGAGGCTTCCCAACAATAGAAGCATCCCAAGAATCAAGTAAAAAATCAAAATGTGCAACACCAGTTTCGGGAATTATCAACCACCTGCAGAAAGTGCAGCTACAGGTCTAGGAATCAGCTGCTACATGCAGAAAGTGTAGCAACAAGTCCGGGCATCAAGCAGAAAATCAAAACGTGCAGCAACAAGTAGTGCAGTAGTAGGCCGTGTAGTAGCATGTCTAGGAAGAGTCTCAACACCAGTAACACGTCTAGGAAGGACTAATAGTAGGAGCAACTCATGTGGACAACAGCCATAGCACGTGCAAATAGAAGCAGCAGCGTGTGCAAATAGTAACAGAAGCACAAGCACACAACAGCAATGTGTGCAGAAAGTAATAGCAACACATGTAAATAGCAACAATAGTGCATGCCAATAGCAGTAACAGCGCGTGCATATAGCAATAGCAGTGCGTATGGATAGCAATAGCAGCGCATATAGACAACAATAATAGCACGTGCAGACAATAGTAGCAGAGGAGAAACCCTATATCGACAGCATGTCCAGTAGCAATTCTAATAGCATATAGCAGTAGAGGAGAAACTATGTCCTGATAGTAGGAGCTGCAGTTTGTAGCAATAGTAGAGGAGAAGACATCCCCGGCAACAAATCTGGCAGCTTGTAGTAGTAGAGGAGTAAATGTGCTTAGCAGTAGGTTTAGCTACTTGTAGCAACAGAGGAGGCAACCTGCCAAGATTGTAGAGGAGACAACACCGGTAGTAAGGGAAGAGAACCCGCTAAGGCTAAAGGAGGTAGCACTAGTAGTAGAAAGAGAGAACCTGCCAAGGCTGCAGGGGAAACAACACCAGTAGCAGAAGAGAGATTTTACCAAGGCAGTAGGTAAGGCAACATCGGCAACAAGAGTAAAGATAACCTGTAGTGGAAATAACTTGCAGAGAAGATTGGTAAAACCTGAACAAATACCTACAATGAGGAAGGAGAAGATTCATATTCTACACTAGCAATCTATACACATTGAGTGCCCATTCTCCAGGAAAGGTTTCATTATAAACTCTTGATAAATTTGTTGAAAAAGGATGGGATACCCTTAGAGTGATCAAGAGATTATTGTAAGTAATTGAGGAGTTATCTTTCCACAACCAAACTATATCCCTTAATAATAAGAGTGGATTGTGTGATTTAAAAGGGATCCTATCACACCATGCACATAGCACACACATTGTGAGTGAACCACGTAAAAATTGCCACATAACCCAAGTTTAAATGGGTTAGGAAAGATGTGATGGACACTCTCATCCAAAGGAGACAGGTTGTCAAAGATGGAGATAAGGCTGTCACACTAATTGCTAAATAAAGGAGACATGGACTTAGTAAGAAAAGTAAATCCAAGATCAAAGGATTTTGCTGAAGCTATGGTAAGTATAGGCACAAGGTTAATACTTATTGGAACATTCAACCTATCATGAAGAAAAGTGTAAGGCAAGAGTCAAGGGGGAGACTTTATCAAGAAAGGAGGCAATCTCAAATGGAAAGAAGTCATATTCCGCTGAAAAATAGGTTTTATTTATTAAGAGAAATCTATGAAAGATATGAAAGGGTTGGACACGCTACTAAAAACTGCTTAACATTACTACCCAATCAAAGAATACAAAGGAGATCACACCAACCATTGCTGCCTAGTCAAGGAATGCAGAGGAGAACACCTACACAAACTCCCACATTCGACCACAAAAGAAGAAGATGAAAAGAAACATCTATGGTTATGGAAGTAGCCTTAAAAGCTTCCAAGAAAGAAAAACCATGAATCCTAAATAATGTCTACTTCACATATGATAGGAGACTCCAAGATATTCAAGGAAGTAGCAAAATATGATTGAGGGTCTGTCATATTTGACAATGATGGTGTCTTAAAGATTAAAGGTGTTAGTACTAGTGAAATTGATGCAAAAAAGCTGCAATCAAAGAAAGGTTGTATGTTGAAGGGCTAAAATACAATCTCATCAGTATTAGCCAGCTTTATGATGATGAACATGAAGTTATTTTCAACAAGAATGGCTAAACAGCAAAGGGATTAAGAGATGATGTTGTTCTTACTAAGGGTGAAAGAACAAATGGAAACTTATACCAAGTTTCCAGAAGCTAAAGCATGTGCTACATGAGCACCAAAGATGAGAATGTGCTGTGGCATAGAAGATTGAGACATCCTAGACAAAAGAGACTGAACTTAAGTATTCAGCCACCCCTTAAAGGTTAAGGTATACATCCAACTCCTTTCACTTTCCCTCTTCTATTATTCTTTAGATTTGTTGTCAAAGGGGAAAATATTTTGCATAAATCCAAAAAAGAGTATATACTGATAAAAAGGGAGAGTAGCTTAATGGATATAGGGGAAGAACTTGTCAAGAGGGAGAAGTAAAAAGGGGGAGTTAAACTCGATTAAGGGAGATGCATATTTTAGAAGGAGCTGTAAGTGACAATGTACAAGGGAGTTGTAAATGTCGACAATTGTTATATATGTATTATTGGATTTAATCTGTTGCTAACAAATCTAAAGGGGGAGATTGTTGAGCCCATCTTTTATGGCTAATGTTAGATTTGTTATCAACACATAGTTACATATATTGAATTGATGTTATTAATTCCATTAAGATGTAGAGAGGTCATTGGGCAAAGCCAATGATGACAAGCCAACCCTAGCGTTGAGGAGTCAATGTTGACTGTGACCCTAAATTTTAGGGGTCAAGATTGACTGTTAACCGTTGACCCTAAATTTTAGGAATTAAATCCAGTCATTAATTGCAAAACAACATATGGGAATTAACAATGACTATTGATGATCGTGTAAGATTGACCATTGACTGTTGAACCTAAATTTTACGATGTCAATGTTGACCATTGACCCTAAATTTTAGGAATCAAATCCGACTGTTAATTGTAGGGTAACATGTAGGAATTAACAATGACCATTGATGATTGTGTAGCCCTAATCCCAAGACTCTATAAATACCCTTAGATGTCTTGCAAGAAGGGGGAGTGCTGCAAAAAATTCAGAGAGTCAGCCAAAGAGAGAGGTAAACGATAAACCTAAGGAAAAAGAGAGGTGAACAACAAATAAGAAGACAGCCACCAAACAAAGTGCAACCGGCCAAGAAGGAAGAGAAAGAAAGGGGCAGTCTGGCAAAGAGAGTGCAGCAACCACTAAGGAATGAAGGCAACGCAACTAGCCGAGGAAAGGAAGAAAGAAAGTAAGGGGCAACTAGCCAAGGAGAGTGCAGTAGCCACCAAGGAAAGAAGGCAAGGCAGCCGACCAAGAAGAGAGTAGCAGCACATCCAAGAGGCTTCCCTGCACCAGCAGCACATCTAGGAGGGTTCGCAGTAGCAGTAGCATGTCCAGGAGACTTCCCAGCAGCAACAACACATTCAAGAGGCTTCTTAACAGCAATAGCACATCCAAGAGTAGCAGTAGGTCCAAAAGGGTATACCAACACTAGCAGCACATCCCTACACATCCAGGAGGATATACCAACACCAGCAGCATGTCCCTACATGTCCAGGAGGGTATGCCAGTAATAACAAACATCTCTGCAGGTCCAAAAGGGTATACAAACACCAGTAGCATGTTCCTGCACATCCAAAAGGGTATACCAGCAATAGCAACACATCCCTGCATGTCCAAAAGGATATACCAACACCAGCAGCACCTCGTGAGGCTTCCCAGCAATAGAAGCACGCCTAAGAATCAAGCAAAAACTCAAAAAGTGCAACAACAGGTCATGAAGAAACAAGTTCGAGAATCAACCAGCAACGATGCAAAAAAACTGCTGCAGTATGCAAAGATAGCAGCAGTGGCACGAGAAAATAGCTACAATGCATGAGGAGAGCAGCAACGGCACGAGAAAAGTGCTACAACACAAGGAAAAAGTAGTAACGGCATGAGAAGCAGCAGAATGCGCATGGACAGCAGCAACAGGGTGTGTTGATAATAGGAGCAGCATGTGCAGATAGCAGAGGAAGCATATGCGGATAGCAACTGCAATGTGTGCTAACAACAAGTGTAGAGACCATGGACAGCAGGAGAAATGCACACAGACAGCAGGCACAGCTTGTATGAACAACATGTATAGCTTGTGTGGATAGGGACCCAGCCTGCGCGGTAGACAGCAAGTATAGCTTTGGTGGACAGTAGGCACAACTTGTAAGGACAATGGGCACAGCATGTGCAGATAGTAGGCAGACGTGGCAACACAAACAGACAGTATTAGCTATGAGCTATGCACATAGACAGCAACAAACAGATGTGGCAACATGTACAAACAGCAACGAACAAATGCAGCAATGTGTGCCGACAGCATTAACAACATGCAGATAGCAACACCAATGCGTACGGATCGTAATGGCAATGCACATAGGCAACACCAGCAATAGGTGAAACAATGTCAACAACGAAGGAAGGAGAAGATCCATATTTTGCTCTAACAGTCTATATACATTGAGTGATCGTTCTCCAAGAAAGGTTTTAATCATAAACTCTTGATAAATGTGTTGAAAAAGGGTGGAATACCCTTAAAGTGATCGAGAGATCGTTGTAAGTGGTTAAGGAATCATCCTTCCACAAGTGGTTAAGGACTAATCCTTTCATACCATAACTATATCCCTTGATAACAAAAGTGGATTGCGTGATTTAAGAGTGATTCTATCACACTGTGGACGTAACTCACACATTGTGAGTGAACCACGCAAAAATTGTCATGTGTTCTTAGGTGCTTGCACATTAATTTTTGTTCATACAGTCGTGGTCACATAAAGGAGAAAAATAAAAATTAGATCATCGGTTTTAACAAGTCAAGAAGATTAAATTTGGATTGATTTGTAAAAAAAAGATAGCTCACACTAATTCACCACCCCTCTCAGTATAAGACCTACAACAGTCCTCATCAAGCCAGCGTCATAGGATTACCTTCAACAATAGGGATAATGCCACTAAGAGCAAACTCAAACATATCAAGACCAAGGGACATCAAATATGGAAGCATTCTATTTTTCCATAACTAATAATTTTTTTTCCACCAAAAATAGGGATGCCCTTGCTGTTAATACTGTTTATGCTATCTATGATCTCAAGTAGTAGTAGAGATAAAAATTTACACAACAATGCACAACTTCAATCCAAAGTAAAAAAATTGGATCAACAGAGAAATTAGCTCTGATACCACTTAATAAGGACCTTTTTATGCCTCACACTGAGAGAGGGATGAATCAATGTGAGATATCCACATTTTACAAATCATTCCAAATTTAAACTATATGACTTGTTAAAGCCAATGATACAATTTTTATTTTTCTCCTTTATGTGAGAGCAACCGTATGAATAAAAATCAATGTGAAAACACCTAAGAACACACGACAATTTTTACGTAATTTGCTCACAATGTGTGAATTACGTCTATAGTGTGATAGGATCACTCCTAAATCACACAATCCACTCTTGTTATCAAGCAATACAATAATGTTATAGAAGGATCACTCCACCACTTATGGAAAGACTACTCCTTAACCACTTACAAGGATCTCCCAGTCAAGAAGTTGATCTCCCAATCACTCCAAAGGTATCCCACCCTTTTTCAATAAGTTTATCAAGAATTTATAGTAAAAACTTTCCTAAAGAATGATCACTCAATGTGTACAAACTGCTAATGCAAACTATAGATCTTTTCCTTCTTTTGTTGTTAATGTTGCTTGCATACACTATTATTGCTATCCGAACATGTTGTTATTGGTGTCCACACAAGCTGCTGATGGTATTCACACATGCTATTGTTGTTTGCTCATGCTACTACTACTATCTGCGTACACTACTACTATCCATTGCGTTGCTACTACTATCTACACACACTGTTATTGTTGACCACATGCACTGCTATTATCCATACATGTTACTGTATCCACATGCACTGCTCTTGCTAATTTGGTTGTTAGGCGCTCTACAATTGCTAGTATAGCCTCCTGGACATGTTGTTGCTATCCACACGTGGTGTTGCTACCCACACACATTGCTGCTTCTGTCCACACGCATTGCTCTTACTATCCACATGCGTTGTGACTGCTACCCGACTACTATTTACAAGTGCTACTATTGCTGTTTATGCGTGCTACTACTATCTACTTGCACCACTGCTGCTATTGATATGCGTTGCTATTACTGTCTATACATACACAATCTACTATCATTGCCTGTAAGGACCTCCTACTAATGCTGCCACCTAGTTTGCTGGTGCAGGAACCTCCAGGTGGCTGCTAGTGTTCCTAGATTGTCTCCCTTGCTATAGGATTTTTAAGTGGCTGCTTCATTCTCAAATGATACTACTACAGTTGTTGGTGCATGACACCTCCTATTGTTGCACCACCTCCTACCAAACTTGCTGCTTTGCTGGTGTAGGCTGCTGGTTTGTTGGTCCAAGATTGGCTACTACAACTAGGTGAAGGGTCAGCTGCTACTACTAAGTGAAGGGTCGGCTGCTACAACTTGGTGAAGGGTCGATTGCTGCAACTTGGTGAAGGGTTGGCTACTACAACTTGGTGATGGGTTTAGCTGCTGCAGGTTGCCTCTCCCTCTTGGCTGGTTGCCATGCTCTCCCTCTTGGCCGGCTACCTTACTCTTCCTCTTGGCCGACTACCTTGCTCTCCCTCTTAGCTAGCAACCTTGTTGCTAGGTTTTGTTCTCAAAAAAATTCTGCAACACACACATAACCTTACAAAATGCATAGAGGTATAAAAGCCTTAAGATTGGGGCTACACAATCATCAATGGTCATTATTAATTCCAATATGTTGCCCTACAATTAATGGCCAAAATTGAGTCTTAAAATTTAAGGTCAACGGTCAATCTTGATCCGTAAAATTTAGGGTCACAATTAACATCGACTCCTCAATGTCAGGGTTGACCTATCATCATCAGTTTCTCCCAATTCCCACACTGCATCTCAATAGCATTCATAACATTAAATCAACACATATAACCATGTGAGATGGTATTGACAACAAATCCAACATTAGTTATCAAAGATGGGCTCAACACACCAATATGCTATGTAGGTTGTAGCCTATCCAAATCTTTATCTTCTATGGAAGAAACTTTAGTGTTGTAAGCTTCTAGCATGGTTCCAAGTATTTTCCTTACCACAATGACATCATGGATCTCCTCTCCATAGCCTTTGATGGAGTACAAAATTTCATTTACTTTTGTGAAGAATGCATCCACATTCTCATGGTTCTGCATCTTTATGTCTTTGAATTTGCTCCTCCAAATTTGTAGCTTGGCTTCCTTCATAAATGTTCAATTTGTCCTAGATTTTCTTGGTTGTGTTGCACCCCATCACTTTGGTGAATACTTTGTCTGACAAGGAGGCATATAAGGCATTTCTCGCCTTTCCATCATACTCTAAATTCTTCTTATCAGTAGGTGTCATAGTATCACCTTCATCAACAAGGATGAAGCCATTAACATCAAACTTTTGAACACATCAAGACCAAGGGACATCATATATAGGAGCATTTTATTCTTCCATAAATGATAATTTTGTCCATTAAAAGTAGGGATACCCTTGCTATTGACATTGTTCATGTTGTCCATGATACTAATCAGTAGTAAAGATAAAAATTCACAATAGCAACAAACAACTTTAGATCAAAGCATGCAAATTAGATCAACAGAGGAATTGACTCTAAAACAACTTGATAAGGACCTTTTTAGGTCTTACACTAAGAGGAGGGTAAATTAGTGTGAGATATTCACTTTTTACAAATCGATCCAAATTTAACCTCTATGACTTGTTAGAGTAGATGATCCATTTTTTTGTCTTTCTCCTTTATGTGAAACCGATCGTACGGATATTAATCAAAGAACACGAAAATTTTTACATGGTTCACCCACAATGTGTGAGCAATGTCTACGATATGATAGGATCACTCCTAAATAACATAATCCACTCTTGTTATCAAGGGATACAATCAGGTTTTGGAAGCACTACTCCTTAACCACTTATAATGATCTCACGATCACTAAGTTAATCTCTTGATCACTCAACGAACTGATCTCTTAATCACTTCAAGGGTATCCCACCTTTTGCCAACAACTTTATCAAAAGTTTAGTAACTAACACTTTCCTGAGAAAGATTACTCAATATGCACAAGTTGCTAATGTAGAAAGCAGATCTTCTCCTTCCTTACTGCCAGTCTTTGCTTAGGCTTTGCCAGTCTCTTTTTTATAGGTTATCTTCACTGTAGGTTATCTCTACACCTATCACTAATATTGCCTCATCTGTTGCCTCGACAAGATCTCTCCTCTACTACTGGTGCTACCTCCCCTGTTGCCTTAACAAGTTCTCTCCTTCTGCTATCGTGCTATCTCCTTTGGCCTTGGCAGGTTCTCTTCCCTTGCTGTTGATGCTACCTCCCTTGTAGTCTTGCTAGGTTTCCTCACCTACTACCTTGGCACATTCTCTTCCCCTGCTGCTGGTGCTACCTATCCTATTATTGGGGCAAGTTTTCTCTTCTATTGCTACAACCTATTAGCCTTGCTATTGGGACATGTTTTCTCCTTAGCTACATGCAGCAACTGGCCAAAAGAGTTGTAACCAAGCAAAGTGCAATAGCTAGTCAAAGGAGTTACAGCAGCAGTCAACCAAGAAGAAGGTGATAGCAACCACCAAAGAAAGAGGTAGCCATACCAACTAAAGGAGGAGTTACAGCAACTAACAGCCACACCAAACTAAAGGAGAGACGTGCAATAGCCACCCCAAGGAGGGAAACATGTAGCAACCAACCCAAGAAGGGAAAGACATGGAGCAGCTACCCCAAGAAGGGAGAGACATGCAGCAGCCACACCAAGGAGAGGTTCAGCAACCCGCCATCAGAAGGGTAATTGCAGCAACTAACCATCACAAGGCCAATTATAGCAGGTTCTGGCAACAAGGGAGACAAGCCAGTAGAAGTTGCAAGCAAAACCTGTAACCCAAAACAACTAGTAGGTTCTAGCAAACTAGAAACACTCCAAAAGGCTATAGCAGCACCAACAGCACCCTAGGAGGTTATACTAGCACCAAAAGCATGTCCAAGAGGCTACACCAAAACTAACAGCTCACAAAGAAGCTATACCAGCACCAATGGCACCAGAGGAGGCTATACCATAACCACCAACACTCCAGGAAGCTTCCTAGTAGCAGCAACATGTCCAGGAGGCTTCCTAGTAGCAATAACATATCCAAGAGGCTCCTCAACAACAATAATATGTCCAAAAGGCTTCCTAATAGTAGCAGTATGTCTAGGAGGCTTCCTAGCAACAGCAGCAGCAACATGTCCAGGAGGCTTCCCAATAACAACAACACATCTAGGAGGCTTCTCAGTAGCAGCAGCACATCCAAGATGCTCCCCAGTAGCAATAGTACCTCTAATAGGCTCCCCAGCATTAGTAGCATATCCAAAAGGGTTCTTGGTAGTAGCAGTATGTCTATGAGGCTATACTAGTAAGTGTAGCACGCTCAGCAGCCAAACTAACAAGTGCAGCATGCTCAGCAGCCAAACTAGTAAGTGCAGTGCACCCAGCAGCTAAATCAACAAGTGCAATGTGCCTAGCAGCACTTGCAGACAATAATAGTAACATGTGTGAACAGTAATAGTAAAATGTACAGGCAATGATAATAGCCTGTGCACATGGTATGAGTGCATGCAAATAGCAATAGCAAAATGTATAGGTAGTGATAATAGCCCATACATGTGTGGACAACAACAACAATGCTTGCAGATAGCAGCAACAGCACGTGTTGATAGTAATTGCTGAACATGCAGGCAGTGATAACAACTCATACATGTACAAACAACAGCAACAGTGCATGGATAGTAAGAACAAAATGTGTAAGCAACAATAGTAGCATGTGCAAACAATAGTAATAGGAGGAGAAAACTTGCCCCACAGTAGGGCAAGCAAATTTGGGTACAAAGCAAGCGGCACCAACACTGGATGTAAAGCTAACACCTACAACGAAGGAAGGAGAAGTTTGTACACATTTATTGATCATTTTCTAGGAAAGTTTTTACTACAAACTCTTGATAAACTTGTTCAAAAAGGGTGAGATACCCTTGGAGTGATCAGGAGATCAACTCATGAACTAATCAAGAGACCATTGTAAGTGGTTAAGGAGTGATCCTTCCACAAGTGGTTAAGGAGTGATCCTTCCACAAGTGGTTAAAGAGTGATCCTTCCATAACCTAATTATATCCTTTGATAATAAGAGTAGATTGTGTGATTTAGGAGTGATCCTATCACATCGTGGATGTAACTCACACATTGTGGGTGAACTACGTAAAAATTATCATGTGTTCTAAGGTGCTTGTGTTTTAATATTCGTACAGTCAGTCTCATATAAAAAAGAAAGATAAAAATTGGATCATCAGCTTTAACAAGTCACAAAGGTTAAATTATGATAGATTTGTAAAAAATGAATATCTCACATTGATTTACCCCCTCTCAATGTGAGGTCTAAAAAGGTCCTCATCTCAAAGCCTCTTAAGGATGGCTAAATACTTAAATTCAATCTTTTTTGTCCAAGATGTCTTAATCTTTTATGCCACAACAAGTTCTCATCTTTGGTACTCATGTAGCAGGTGTTTTTGCTTCTAAAAACTTGGTATAAGTTGTCATTTGTTCTTTCACCCTTAGTAAGAGCAATACCATCACTTAATCTTTTTACTGTGCAATCACTCTTACTGAAAGTAACTTTATATCCATCATCACAAAACTAGCTAACATTAATAAGATTATGTTTTAGCCCTTCAACATAATGCACTTTCTTTGATTTCAACTTTTCTACACCAATTACAATAACACTAATACCTTGAATCTTTAAGGCATTATCATTGCTAAATTTGACTAACCCTCTATCATCTATTGCTCCTTCTTTCAACATCTTGGAGTCTCTTGTCATGTATGAAGAGCAACCACTATCTAGGATCCATGGTTTTTCTTTCTTGGAAACTTTTAAAGCTACTTCCACAACCATAATCATTTCTCTTCTTCTTCTTTGGCTAAATCTAGGAGCATGTATAGGTGTCCTCCTTTGCATTCTTTAACTAGGCAGTAATGTCAAGTAATCCTCAGCAGTGTTTCCAACCCTTTTGCATCTTCCACAGATTTCTCCCAATAAATCAAAACTATTTCTTAATGAAATATGACTTCTTTTTACCTAAAACTATCTCCTTTCTTGATAAAGTCTCCCTCTAGACTCTTGTCTCACATTCCTCTTCATTATAGGCCCATTACTCCAACACAAATTAGCCTTGTACCCATACGTACCATAACTCCAACAAAATCCTTCAAATCTAGGTTTTTTTCTTTCACCAAGTATATGTCTCCTTTCTACAGCAACTATTGTGATAACCTTCTCACCATCTTTAACAACCTATCTCCTTTGGATGAAAGTCTTTACCACATCTTTCCTAACCCATTTTAGCTTGGGTTGGTTTCTCTTCTCGATCATGTCATTATGCTTGCTTGTAGGTACAAACACAATTTTCTTCTTCTCTGCTACCTTCTCATTTGGCTTTTCAATATAGCCAAGGCCTTTCTTCTCCATAGAACGAGGACTTTGTTTGCTTAAACAGTCATCCAATTTTTTGGTAGCATCCTCCTCGATGACATTTGCTAAAGACTACTCTTCTCTTACTTCCATGGTTTGCATTAAGCTTTCTTCACACTTTTTTAGCTTGGACTCAGCCTTATGGAGCTTGGCTTGCAAAATCAACACCTCTTGCTCTTATGTAATCACCTTAGTGCCAAGATCTTAATGTATCTTGCCTTGTTCTACCTCAAGTACAATTAGCTCCTCAATCCTCTTCAAGTACTCCTCCTCTTTTGCTTTAAACTCCTTTTCTTTCACCTAAAGATTAAATTCATTAATAGTATAATTTTCATACATCTTTATGAGATGTTTTACCTCTTTTTCCAACTTGTTGTTTTTACACAAACAAGCTCTCAATTCATTCTCAAGTTGCTACAATAACTCATCCTCATCCTTTTCTATTGATTCCTTATCACTTAAAGATTCTTGATCATCATCTACTTGAGCGACCAGCACATCCTTTACAGCCTCATCATCAACTTCTTCTTCAGAATCTTCTTCATCTAACTTACTCTAATAATTTCTTGTTTTCAATCTGAAGAGTTGCTTTTTCTCTTTGGCACTTGAATTTCTAGCTTTAGAATAGCTAGATTTCTTTGTTCTCCACCTTAGGGCAAGCTCATCATTATCATCATTGCTAGCTTCTCTTCTCTTTGGGCTATCCACAACAAAGTGCCTAATTGCGCCACAACTAAAGCACTTTAAAGGTAGTTTTCCCTTATACTTCCCTTTTCCTTTCCTCATATTGTTAGTGATGTATGCAAAAACTTTATTCAGTTAAGGATCACAATCTTCTTCTAAGCTGTTATCAAATTCTTCTTTTTGGTCTTTAATCATTAATTTCTTCATTACCTTGAAGGTCAGCTCCTTCTCCACCTTAGACTTCTTTTCTTCTTTATTGAGGATATTCTCATTTCATAAGCCACCAATATGCTTTGCAAATCATCTAAGGGTGATGTGGAAAACCCCAAAAAGACATGGCTTAGGGACCTAACACATACAAGGAATCAAAGAACAACCAAGAAAGTTATACTAGAGTTTAATATCACAAACCCTAAACCTACCCTTTGAAGGAACACGAACCTAAAGTATTTAAGAAGGATATAGAGGCCACACTCCAGAAAAGAAAGGAACTGGGAGTGATAAGTCGATTGGAACGCCACAAGAAGAAGTACTTCTTGATAAGTTCTTTAGTCCTTAAAAGAACCGAGAGAGAAAAATCCTTGCTTTCTATTTCACTAAAAATTGTCTAATTTTCTAGTGCTTACAAGGGGTGCCTATTTATAGGCTAAGATAGAAATCCTAAAGAGGTACAAATTCCTATTTAGGAGAAATCCTTATTTAGGAGGAATTCCTAAATATGGACAAATTCCAACATAGACGATAAAGTCTTATTTAAAAGGGAATGCTATTACTTAGTCTGACCTATTTAAGTATTCTAATTATATTAATTAGGTCTGGACTCTTTGTCAAAGTTGAATTCGCACCATTTGAAACTTGGTTGGCCTAAATGTCCTGAATCAGCCCATATAGTGCTTCTTTAATCTTTTTTGCTCTAACTCGTGTTATTCGGCCTTTTGAAATGTGCAATGGATCTCTTGCATCCATTAAAGCTCTAGCTCAAGTTATTGGGCCTTCTAGAATGTGCAATGGACCTCTTGTATCCATTGAAGCCTTTTACCCTTCATCTCTATGGTTCTCATTATTCGCCCTCTCCTCAAAAGGATTCATCCCTGAATCATCACTTACATTAAAAGGGTAAAGATCAAAAACGTTAAATGTTGCACTCACATTATACTCACCAGGAAGGTCCAATTTATAAGCATTGTCATTAATTCGGTCTACAACTTGAAAGGGACCATCTCCTCTAGGTTATAGCTTCGAACGCCTCTGAGCTGGGAATTGTTCCTTGCGCATATACACCCAAACCCAATCACCAAGTTTAAACACCACCTTCTGTCATCCCTTATTGACATCATATGCGTGTTGCTCAGTTCATTTTTCAATATGTTGTAACTCCTTTTCATGCAATTTTTTTATCATGTCAGCCTTGCGTTCACCATTTAAGCTAGCATACTCATTGACAGGTAGGTACCAAACCCAAAGGAGTCAATGGATTAAAACCATATACAATTTCAAATGGAGAGTAACTAGTAGTAGAATGAACACTCATATACGAGTTCGAATAATAGCATGCAAAAGAGTAGAAAGAGTTGGATTAACTACCTCAGTTTGCCCATCAGTTTATGGATGACAAGTAATTGAAAACAATAGCTTAGTACCTAACTTACCCCACAAAGTCTTCCATAAGTAGCTTAAGAACTTTGTATCCTGATCTAAAACAATGCTTCGTAGCATGTCATGTAAACGTACTACTTTTCTAAAGAATAAGTCAGCCACATTGTTTAAATCATCAGTTTTATGACATGGGATGAAGTGTGCCATCTTTGAAAATTTATCAACAACAACAAATACAGAATCCCTACCCCTTTTTGTTTGTGGCTATCCTAGTACAAAGTCCATAGATAAATCAACCCAGGGATGGTTAGGTATAGGTAAAGGGGTATACGAGCCATGAGGTAAAACTCTAGATTTAGCTTGTTTGCATGTTATGCATTTCGCACATATCCTCTCAACATCTCATTTTATTTGTGGCCAAAAGAAATGTTCATTTAGGACATTTAGGGTTTTTCTAACTCCAAAATGACCCATTAGACCACCCTCATGAGCTTCTCTTACAACCAACTCCCCCAAAGAACTCATAGGTATGCATAAACAATTTTCCCTAAATAAGAAACCCTTATGCCTATAAAACTTCTCAAAGGCCTCACATGCTCCATACATATTAGCAAAGTTAGGATCATTCACATATAAATCCTTAATGTGTTCAAATCCTAATAAGTTTGCAATAAGTGTAGAGATAAAGGCATACTTGCTACCACATTTTCCTTACCTTTTTTATATTGGATGATGTAGGGAAAGGTCTCAATGAATTAAACCCACTTAGCATGTCTTTTGTTTAACTTTCCTTGTCCCTTCAAGTGCTTCAAAGATTCATGGTCAGTATGGATGACAAACTCCTTAGGCCAAAGGTAATGTTGACATGTCTCCAAAGCCCATACCAATGCATACATCTCTTTATCATAAGTAGGATAATTAAGGCTTGCTCCACTTAGCTTACAAAAGGAACATTTATGTAAGTTAGCATTCAATTTCTCAAAATGTAAAACACTTACAACAGAACGTAAATAATCAAGATGATCTTCTAGAGTTTTACTATAGACCAACATATCATCAAAATATACAACTACAAATTTATCAATGAATACAAGTAAAACATGATTCATTAGTCGCATAAAAGTGCTTGGTGTATTAGTGAGACCAAATGGCATAACTAGCCATTCATACAACCCATACTTAGTTTTAAAAGTTGTTTTCCACTCATCTCTCTCTCTCTCATCCTAATCTAATGATATCCACTTTTCAAATTAATCTTAGAAAAGACACTTAACCCATACAATTCATCTAACATATCATCTAATCTAGGTATAGGGTGACAATACTTTACTATGATTTTGTTGATTGCTCGACAATCAACACACATCCTCCAAGTCCCATCTTTTTTGGGTACAAGTAGGACAGGAGCAATACATGGACTCATGCTTTCCCTCACATATCCTTTAGACATAAGCTCCTCAACCTGCCTTTGAAGCTCCTTTGTCTCCTCAGGATTACTCTTATATGCTGGCTACTTAGGGATGGATGCACCTAGGATGAAATCAATTTGATGCTCAATTCCTCTATTAGGTGGCAATCCACTTGGATATCATCAGGGAATACATCTTCAAATTCCTGCAATAGCACAACAACAAAACTAGGCAAATATGGGTCAAACTTGTTAGTGTTAAAATAAGCCTCCTTGTACAAAAGTACAATTATAGGCTATTTGGCATAAAATGCTCTTTTGACATCACTTTCTATTACATAAAGACTTTCTCTTTTCTTCTCTTTCTCATGTGTCTTCATGTTTTCTTCTCTTTTTTCTCTTTTATTAATCTCTTTTTTCTGTTCACTCTCATTTTTAATCCTTAATTGATCCTTTTATGCTTGTTAAGGTGATAATGGTACAAGAGTGATAGGTTTTTCATTCATTACAAAGGAATATCGATTCTTGAAGTCATCATGCATAACTCGCCTATCAAATTGCCATGGTCTTCCTAATAAAATATGTCTCGCATGCATAGCTACAACATCACATAAAAATTCATAATGGTACTTTCTGATAGAAAATGATACGAGCACTTGCTTATTTACCTTCACTTCACCACTCTCATTCAACCACTGAAGGTTATATGGTCTAGGATGCTTCATAATAGGTAAATCCAGCTTCTCAACCATAATTGTTCTAGCAACATTAGTGCAACTTCTACCATCAATAATCATACTACATACCCTATCTTTGATGAGACACCTTGTCCGAAAATGTTATCTCGTTGCACCTCATTTTCTTCTTTTACTTGCACATTCAATGCTCGCCTTGTAACGAGTCCTACTTCATTAACCAGATACTTCTCTCCATCATTTTCACCCTCTAATGATGGCACAGAATCATCATCTAATTTACTTTCAATTTCAACATCACTGTTACTTCTTAAGATCATTGCATGCTTATTTGGACATTGAGATGTAATGTGACCCCTACCCACACTTAAAACATTTAACATCTCTATTTTTACTCGATTAGGGTTCAAATTTACCTATCTCCTTACTAGAACCCACATTCTTGTGCTTGAATAACTCAGCTTTGGACTTGTAATTGGCCATCTCGTCCCTTTTACTCCAATTTGGCTTCCACGATGAGGTAAAACCTAAATTCTGCCTAAACTGTGTGGAGCCTTTTCATTTAAGTTGCCTTTCAACTTTTATTGTCATGTGCACCTATCTTCTAATTCCACATAGTGTTGCAACTCAACCACATTTGCTATATCCCTATTCAGCCCTTGCAGAAATCGAGCCATGGTTGCCTCTTTATCTTCTTCTACATTGGCCCTAATCACAGTAATCTTTATCTCCTTGTGGTAGTCCTCCACAGCTTTGTGCCTTGAGTGAGCCCTTGTAGCCTTCGGTACGATTCCCTATAATAGTAATTAGGGACAAACCTCCTCCTCATGATAGCCTTCATCTCCTCCCATGTATCAATAGGCCACTCATGATTCCTTCTCCTAGTCAAAACAAGTTGATCCTACCAAATAATAGTATAATTAGTAAATTCAATAGCAGCAAGCTTTACCTTTTTCTCCTCAAAATAATTGTGGCAATCAAAAACCAATTCAACCTTTTTCTCCCATTCTAGGTATGCATTAAGATCATTCTTACCTTAGAATGGAGGAATTGTTATTTTAATACTGCCCAAATTATGGTCGTAGGTGCCTTGCCTCCTAAATTCTCTTCGATCCGTTTTATTGTTAACAGTTCTAACATAGTAGTTTGATCATCAAATTCATCATCTTCTACACCATCTTCATGTTCATAGGCACATCTCAACTACCTTCTTGCTTTAGGAGCCTTATATTCCCTATGTCTCCTTTGCAACTCTGCTATTGTATTAGCTTGCTCCTCCATCCTCTCCCTCATATCATCAAACCTAGTATTCATGCGCTCGAATTATTGTTGCATAGCTTTGATCATGAAGGACACATCACCATCTCCCTCCTATTACACCTTTGTCTTTGGACGTCATAGTATTACTTCTACACAAAACAAATAGGATACCTCACAGAACACTCCCTCACGTGTGTCACTTAAAAGATGGTGTCACACTCCCTCATGTTTACACTTTTTATGGCTTTTCCTTTATATGAACTTTCACTCTCAACTTTTACCACTCAGATTTTCCCTTTCAACGCTATAAAGAACTAAATAACGTAAATCAAGGGTATTGATTTTGAATAGAATAAGATAAATGGCATAGAATTGAACAAATTAAAGAATAAGGAATCAAAGGAAAAAGGATGTCAAGACAAACGGATTTAATGAACTATACTCACAAAATCAGGATAGGGGTAGTATAACTTAGAGGACAAACTTGGGTAACAAAATAGGAAAATAGATGGTAGAATTGGAGTTGATCAAGAAAACTTTAGTATTATTATGACCAATATGACCAAACTATTAACCTTATCAAAAACTTTGAATTTGATGTTTTCTTTCTTTTGTTCTTCTTTCTTTCTTTTTTTTTTCTTTTTTTTTTTTTTTTTTTTTTTTTTTTTTTTTTTTCTCAACACAAAACAATAGTAGAATACTTAAACACAATAATTGGAATTGAAATTAGCACATTTATGAGCTTAAACAAACAAGCAAAGAGAGAAGGATTGCAAACAAACAGATTTGTGCATTTAAATGATAATGCACATAATAGACAAACTAAACAGAAATAAATAAATCACATGGTAAAAAATTGAAGAGTGAGTGGATTCAACCTGATTTAAAACTAGGCTCTAATACCAACTGATGTGGAAAACCCCAAAAAGACGTGGCTTAGGGACCCAACACACACAAGGAATCAAAGAACAACCAAGAAAGCTAAACTAGAGTTTAATATCACAAACCTTAAGTCCACCCTTTGAAGGAATACAAACCTAGGGTATTTAAGAAGGATATGGACGTCACACTCTAAAAAAGAAAGGAATTGGAAGTGATAAGTCGATTGGAATGCCACAAGAAGAAATATCTCTTGATAAGTTCTTTAGTCCTTAAAAGAACCAAGAGAAAAAAAAACCCTCACTTTCTATTTCACTCAGAGTTGTCTAGTTTTCCAGAGCTTACAAGGGGTGCCTATTTATAGGCTAAGATAACAATCCTAAAGAGGCACAAATTCCTACTTAGGAGAAATCCTTATTTTGGAGGAATTCCTAAATATGGACAAATTCCAACATAGACAATAAACTCCTATTTAAGAGGGAATGCTATTACTTAGTCTGACCTATTTAAGTATTCTAATTATATTAATTAGGCCTGGACTATTTGAAGCTTGGTTGGCTTAAATATCCTGAATTAGCCCATTTAGTGCTTATTTAATCTTTTTGGCTCTAACTCGTGTTATTGGGCCTTCTGGAATGTGCAATGGATCTCTTGTATCCATTGAAGCTCTAGGTCATGTTATTGGGCCTTCTGGAATGTGCAATGAACCTCTTACATCCATTAAAGCCTTCCACCCATCATCTTTATGGTTCTCATCAAAGGGCAGCCTATCTAGATCTCTATCTTCTATGAAAGAGACTTTGACATTGTAAACTTTCGCTAAGGTTCTAAGTATTTTTCTTAACACAATAGCATCATTGATCTCCTTTTCATAGTCTTTAATGGAGCATACAATTTCATTGACTTTTTTGTGAAGAAAGCATCCATATACTCATCATTCTACATCTCTATGTTTTCAAATCTACTACTCTAGATTTGTAACTTGGTTGTTTCCTTTATAAATGTTCTTCAATTTGTCCTAGATTTGTTTGGTTGTATTGCACTCCATCACTCTAGTGAATTATTTGTCTAACAAAGAGACATATAAGGCATTTCTTGCCTTTCCATCACACTTTAAATTCTTCTTATCAACAAGCGTCATAGCATCACCTTCAGCAACATGGATGAAGCCACTAACAGCAGACTCAAACACATCAAGACCAAGTGACATCAGATATAGAAGCATTCTATTCTTCAATAACTGATAATTTTGTCCGTCAAAAGTGGGAATGTGCTTTCTGTTAATACTATTCAAGCTATCCATGATTTTGTACAGCAGCAGTAGTACAAATAAAAATTCATAGCAGCAACAAACAACTTCAGATCAAAGCAAACAAATTAGATCAAAAAAAACTGTCTCTAATACCACTTGATGAGGACCTTCTTAGGTCTCACACTAAAAAAGGGAGAGGATGAATCAGTGTGAGATGCTTGCTTTTTATAAATCTTTCTAGATTTAACCTCTGTTACTTGTTATAAGTGATGATCCAATTTTTATCTTTCATCTTTATGTGAGAGTGGCCATATGAATATTAATCAAACGCAAGCACCCAAGAACACACATTAATTTTTATGTAGTTCACCCATAATGTGTGAACTACATCTATGGCATGATAAGATCACTCCTAAATCACACAATCCACTCTTGTTATCAAGGGATACAATTATAGTGTGGAAGGATCACTCTTTAATCACTTATGGAAGGATCATTTCTTAACTACTTTTAATAATTTTCTTATCACTTGAAGGTTTGATCTCCAAATCACTGGATAAGATGATCTCTCAATCACTCAATAGACTGATCTCTCGATCAATCCAAGGGTATCCCACCCTTTTTCAACATGTTTATCAAGAGCTTAGTAACTAACACATTTCTAAGAAGGATCACTCTATGTGTATAGGCTACTAATGCAAAAAGTGGATCTTCTCCTTCTTTACTACTAGTCTTTGCTCAATCTTTATCGGTCTCTTCTCTACAGGTTCTGTTCCCTTACTAGTTCTCTTCACTGCCAATTATCTCTGCTACAAGTTCTCTTCCCCTACTACCAATGTTCCCTCACCTATTGCCTTAACAGGATCTCTATTTTGCTACAGGTTCTGCCTCTCCTACTGCTTTAGCAAGATCTCTCCTCCTGTTGCCAATGCTGCTTCCTTCAACCTTGGTAGATTCTTTTCCTCTGTTGTTGATGCTACCTTACCTGCTACCTTAGCAAGTTTCTTCCTCTGCTATTGGTGCTACATCACCTACTCCCTTAGCAAGTTGCCTCACCTGCTGCCTTGGCAGGTTCTCTTCCCCTACTGCCAATGCTACCTCCTTTGGTCTTGGCAAGTTCTCTTCCTTTACTATTAGTGCTGCCTCACTTGTTACCTTAGCAAATTTTTTCCTCTACTACCAATGTTCCCTCCCCTACTACTTTTGCCTTAAAAGTTTCTCTTCCCTTACTACTAATGCTACCTGCCCTACTATTGGAGCATGTTTTCTCCTCTTGCTGCTAGTCATGTTTCCTACCTTGCTACTAGGACACATTATTGGTTGTGCTTGCTACCTAATTATGCCTGTAAGCTGTAATTTCTAGTTGTGCTTACTAGTATTATTGCCTACACTTATTGGTATTTCTACATGCACCTACTACTGCTACAATCTACACTTACTACTAGAGCTTGCTATTGTTATTGCTATTGCAATCTGTAATTGCTAGTTGTCTACCTACTTCTACTACTTAAGCTTGTTGCTGCTGCTGTAAACTACAATTATTAGTTGTCTACCTACTCTTGCTATTATTGCTATCTACACTTAATGGCATTGTTGCTTACACCTACTGGTATAGTTGCACTTATTGGTTATACTAACTGCTGGTATAACTGCACTTACTGGTTATGCTACCCTTGCTTTCTCCCACTGCTGTAATTGCTAATTGTTATTGTTATTGGTCATACCTACTACAGGTTGCTTGTAATGCTACTATAGGTTGTACTATTATAGGTTGTGGGATGTGCTACCAATGTTGCATGCTATTACTAATGTTGTGGGTTACTGCTAGTGTTATGGGTTGCTACTGGTGTTGTAGGCTACTACTAGTGTTGTGAACTACTACTGGTGTTGTGGGCTATTGCTAATGTTGTGGGCTGCTGCTAATGTTACATGTTGTTACTGGTGTTGTAGGCTGTTGCAATCTATTGGTATATCTCCCTACCTTTACTGCTATAGGTTCCTTCTCCTTGCTGCAATTTGCTAATTTCCTTGTTGCAATTACAGGTTTCCTTAAGTGGCTGCTGCAACTCCTTCTCCCTTTGGTTTGGCCAATTACTGCCTTCTTCTTTCTTTGGTGTGGCTGTTACACACCTTCTTCCCTAATTTGATGTGGCTACTGCACACCCTTTCCTCTGGTTTGGTATGATTGCTGCAAGCCCTTTCTTTTGGTTTGGTGTGGCTATTGCAAGCCCTCTCCCCTTGTTTGGTGTGACTATTGCACACCTTTTCCTCTGGTTTGGTATGGCTACTATAAGTCTCCTTTTCTAGTTTAGTGTGGCTGTTGTAAGTCTCCTTTACTAGTTTGATGTGGTTGTCAGCTACTACACCTTGTTATCCCTTTAATTAGGTTGCCTTCTTCTTCTCCCTTTGGTGTGGCTATCAGTTGCTACAACTCCTCCTTCGGTTAGTATTGTTGCCTTTTTCTTTAGTGGTTGCTGTCACCTTTTTTTTTTGGCCAATTACAGCTATAATCTCCTTGGTCAGTACTATTACAATCTCCTTAGTTAGCTGCACCTCTCCTTGGTGTCACACCTCTCTTAACTGGTTGTACCTCTCCTTAGTTGTAACTCTCTTAGCCGATTACTACTGCACTCTCCTTGGCCAGCTGCACCTCTCTTTAGTGGCTACCTTCTTTGCCTTGGCCAGTCACTCTCTCCTTGGTGGCTGCCTCCTTTGCCTTGGCCAATCACTCTCTCCTTTGGTAGCTGTCTTTCTTTTTGCCACTCAACCTCTCTTTGTCGTTCTCTCTCAAAATTCTGCAACACACACATTGTTTTTTTCTGTTTGTCTTTGTTCTGGTTAAGTTCCATTTTTTTTTTTTCTCCTACCATTTCTTTTTTTCTCTGTCCTTTGTTCTGGTTTTCTGGTGTTTCTGGTTTAGTCTTTTTTTTTTTAGGTTTTTCTCCTTATTTGGGTGGTTTACCCTTTTGTTTGTTTTTTTTTTTTTTATCGTACCCATTTTTTTCGTTTCCCATTATGTCTTCCTCCTTCACTGCATTGCTTTCTTTCATCTTCTCTTCTCTCTACCCTCTCGACTCAACTCACATTTTCCTTCTTCATACATCCGTCGCTCTTCTTCTCCTCTCTTTTACCTTGTCATCTTTCCCCTTCGTGTGTCACTAGATTTTCATCCTCTGACGAACTTTTTGCCCTTCCTACCCTTTCTTCTTTTCTTTTTTCTTTTCTTTTTCTTCTGCTTTTTTTCTCCTCTCCTTTCTCTCCTGTTCCCATGGCTATTTCTCGGTTTTTTTCTTCCCTTCTTTCTCGTTGTGCTCTATACCTTTATTTTTTTTTTTCCCCCTTTTTTTTTTTTTTTTTTTTTTTTTTTTTTTTTTTTTTTTTTTTTTTTTTTTTTTTTTTTTTTTTTTTTTTTTTTTTTTTTTTTTTTTTTTTTTTTTTTTTTTTTTTTTTTTTTTTTTTTTTTTTTTTTTTTTTTTTTTTTTTTTTTTTTTTTTTTTTTTTTTTTTTTTTTTTTTTTTTTTTTTTTTTTTTTTTTTTTTTTTTGTTTTTTTTTTTTTTTTTTTTTTTTTTTTTTTTTTTTTTTTTTTTTTTTTTTTTTTTTTTTTTTTTTTTTTTTTTTTTTTTTTTTTTTTTTTTTTTTTTTTTTTTTTTTTTTTTTTTTTTTTTTTTTTTTTTTTTTTTTTTTTTTTTTTTTTTTTTTTTTTTTTTTTTTTTTTTTTTTTTTTTTTTTTTTTTTTTTTTTTTTTTTTTTTTTTTTTTTTTTTTTTTTTTTTTTTTTTTTTTTTTTTTTTTTTTTTTTTTTTTTTTTTTTTTTTTTTTTTTTTTTTTTTTTTTTTTTTTTTTTTTTTTTTTTTTTTTTTTTTTTTTTTTTTTTTTTTTTTTTTTTTTTTTTTTTTTTTTTTTTTTTTTTTTTTTTTTTTTTTTTTTTTTTTTTTTTTTTTTTTTTTTTTTTTTTTTTTTTTTTTTTTTTTTTTTTTTTTTTTTTTTTTTTTTTTTTTTTTTTTTTTTTTTTTTTTTTTTTTTTTTTTTTTTTTTTTTTTTTTTTTTTTTTTTTTTTTTTTTTTTTTTTTTTTTTTTTTTTTTTTTTTTTTTTTTTTTTTTTTTTTTTTTTTTTTTTTTTTTTTTTTTTTTTTTTTTTTTTTTTTTTTTTTTTTTTTTTTTTTTTTTTTTTTTTTTTTTTTTTTTTTTTTTTTTTTTTTTTTTTTTTTTTTTTTTTTTTTTTTTTTTTTTTTTTTTTTTTTTTTTTTTTTTTTTTTTTTTTTTTTTTTTTTTTTTTTTTTTTTTTTTTTTTTTTTTTTTTTTTTTTTTTTTTTTTTTTTTTTTTTTTTTTTTTTTTTTTTTTTTTTTTTTTTTTTTTTTTTTTTTTTTTTTTTTTTTTTTTTTTTTTTTTTTTTTTTTTTTTTTTTTTTTTTTTTTTTTTTTTTTTTTTTTTTTTTTTTTTTTTTTTTTTTTTTTTTTTTTTTTTTTTTTTTTTTTTTTTTTTTTTTTTTTTTTTTTTTTTTTTTTTTTTTTTTTTTTTTTTTTTTTTTTTTTTTTTTTTTTTTTTTTTTTTTTTTTTTTTTTTTTTTTTTTTTTTTTTTTTTTTTTTTTTTTTTTTTTTTTTTTTTTTTTTTTTTTTTTTTTTTTTTTTTTTTTTTTTTTTTTTTTTTTTTTTTTTTTTTTTTTTTTTTTTTTTTTTTTTTTTTTTTTTTTTTTTTTTTTTTTTTTTTTTTTTTTTTTTTTTTTTTTTTTTTTTTTTTTTTTTTTTTTTTTTTTTTTTTTTTTTTTTTTTTTTTTTTTTTTTTTTTTTTTTTTTTTTTTTTTTTTTTTTTTTTTTTTTTTTTTTTTTTTTTTTTTTTTTTTTTTTTTTTTTTTTTTTTTTTTTTTTTTTTTTTTTTTTTTTTTTTTTTTTTTTTTTTTTTTTTTTTTTTTTTTTTTTTTTTTTTTTTTTTTTTTTTTTTTTTTTTTTTTTTTTTTTTTTTTTTTTTTTTTTTTTTTTTTTTTTTTTTTTTTTTTTTTTTTTTTTTTTTTTTTTTTTTTTTTTTTTTTTTTTTTTTTTTTTTTTTTTTTTTTTTTTTTTTTTTTTTTTTTTTTTTTTTTTTTTTTTTTTTTTTTTTTTTTTTTTTTTTTTTTTTTTTTTTTTTTTTTTTTTTTTTTTTTTTTTTTTTTTTTTTTTTTTTTTTTTTTTTTTTTTTTTTTTTTTTTTTTTTTTTTTTTTTTTTTTTTTTTTTTTTTTTTTTTTTTTTTTTTTTTTTTTTTTTTTTTTTTTTTTTTTTTTTTTTTTTTTTTTTTTTTTTTTTTTTTTTTTTTTTTTTTTTTTTTTTTTTTTTTTTTTTTTTTTTTTTTTTTTTTTTTTTTTTTTTTTTTTTTTTTTTTTTTTTTTTTTTTTTTTTTTTTTTTTTTTTTTTTTTTTTTTTTTTTTTTTTTTTTTTTTTTTTTTTTTTTTTTTTTTTTTTTTTTTTTTTTTTTTTTTTTTTTTTTTTTTTTTTTTTTTTTTTTTTTTTTTTTTTTTTTTTTTTTTTTTTTTTTTTTTTTTTTTTTTTTTTTTTTTTTTTTTTTTTTTTTTTTTTTTTTTTTTTTTTTTTTTTTTTTTTTTTTTTTTTTTTTTTTTTTTTTTTTTTTTTTTTTTTTTTTTTTTTTTTTTTTTTTTTTTTTTTTTTTTTTTTTTTTTTTTTTTTTTTTTTTTTTTTTTTTTTTTTTTTTTTTTTTTTTTTTTTTTTTTTTTTTTTTTTTTTTTTTTTTTTTTTTTTTTTTTTTTTTTTTTTTTTTTTTTTTTTTTTTTTTTTTTTTTTTTTTTTTTTTTTTTTTTTTTTTTTTTTTTGTTTTTTTTTTTTTTTTTTTTTTTTTTTTTTTTTTTTTTTTTTTTTTTTTTTTTTTTTTTTTTTTTTTTTTTTTTTTTTTTTTTTTTTTTTTTTTTTTTTTTTTTTTTTTTTTTTTTTTTTTTTTTTTTTTTTTTTTTTTTTTTTTTTTTTTTTTTTTTTTTTTTTTTTTTTTTTTTTTTTTTTTTTTTTTTTTTTTTTTTTTTTTTTTTTTTTTTTTTTTTTTTTTTTTTTTTTTTTTTTTTTTTTTTTTTTTTTTTTTTTTTTTTTTTTTTTTTTTTTTTTTTTTTTTTTTTTTTTTTTTTTTTTTTTTTTTTTTTTTTTTTTTTTTTTTTTTTTTTTTTTTTTTTTTTTTTTTTTTTTTTTTTTTTTTTTTTTTTTTTTTTTTTTTTTTTTTTTTTTTTTTTTTTTTTTTTTTTTTTTTTTTTTTTTTTTTTTTTTTTTTTTTTTTTTTTTTTTTTTTTTTTTTTTTTTTTTTTTTTTTTTTTTTTTTTTTTTTTTTTTTTTTTTTTTTTTTTTTTTTTTTTTTTTTTTTTTTTTTTTTTTTTTTTTTTTTTTTTTTTTTTTTTTTTTTTTTTTTTTTTTTTTTTTTTTTTTTTTTTTTTTTTTTTTTTTTTTTTTTTTTTTTTTTTTTTTTTTTTTTTTTTTTTTTTTTTTTTTTTTTTTTTTTTTTTTTTTTTTTTTTTTTTTTTTTTTTTTTTTTTTTTTTTTTTTTTTTTTTTTTTTTTTTTTTTTTTTTTTTTTTTTTTTTTTTTTTTTTTTTTTTTTTTTTTTTTTTTTTTTTTTTTTTTTTTTTTTTTTTTTTTTTTTTTTTTTTTTTTTTTTTTTTTTTTTTTTTTTTTTTTTTTTTTTTTTTTTTTTTTTTTTTTTTTTTTTTTTTTTTTTTTTTTTTTTTTTTTTTTTTTTTTTTTTTTTTTTTTTTTTTTTTTTTTTTTTTTTTTTTTTTTTTTTTTTTTTTTTTTTTTTTTTTTTTTTTTTTTTTTTTTTTTTTTTTTTTTTTTTTTTTTTTTTTTTTTTTTTTTTTTTTTTTTTTTTTTTTTTTTTTTTTTTTTTTTTTTTTTTTTTTTTTTTTTTTTTTTTTTTTTTTTTTTTTTTTTTTTTTTTTTTTTTTTTTTTTTTTTTTTTTTTTTTTTTTTTTTTTTTTTTTTTTTTTTTTTTTTTTTTTTTTTTTTTTTTTTTTTTTTTTTTTTTTTTTTTTTTTTTTTTTTTTTTTTTTTTTTTTTTTTTTTTTTTTTTTTTTTTTTTTTTTTTTTTTTTTTTTTTTTTTTTTTTTTTTTTTTTTTTTTTTTTTTTTTTTTTTTTTTTTTTTTTTTTTTTTTTTTTTTTTTTTTTTTTTTTTTTTTTTTTTTTTTTTTTTTTTTTTTTTTTTTTTTTTTTTTTTTTTTTTTTTTTTTTTTTTTTTTTTTTTTTTTTTTTTTTTTTTTTTTTTTTTTTTTTTTTTTTTTTTTTTTTTTTTTTTTTTTTTTTTTTTTTTTTTTTTTTTTTTTTTTTTTTTTTTTTTTTTTTTTTTTTTTTTTTTTTTTTTTTTTTTTTTTTTTTTTTTTTTTTTTTTTTTTTTTTTTTTTTTTTTTTTTTTTTTTTTTTTTTTTTTTTTTTTTTTTTTTTTTTTTTTTTTTTTTTTTTTTTTTTTTTTTTTTTTTTTTTTTTTTTTTTTTTTTTTTTTTTTTTTTTTTTTTTTTTTTTTTTTTTTTTTTTTTTTTTTTTTTTTTTTTTTTTTTTTTTTTTTTTTTTTTTTTTTTTTTTTTTTTTTTTTTTTTTTTTTTTTTTTTTTTTTTTTTTTTTTTTTTTTTTTTTTTTTTTTTTTTTTTTTTTTTTTTTTTTTTTTTTTTTTTTTTTTTTTTTTTTTTTTTTTTTTTTTTTTTTTTTTTTTTTTTTTTTTTTTTTTTTTTTTTTTTTTTTTTTTTTTTTTTTTTTTTTTTTTTTTTTTTTTTTTTTTTTTTTTTTTTTTTTTTTTTTTTTTTTTTTTTTTTTTTTTTTTTTTTTTTTTTTTTTTTTTTTTTTTTTTTTTTTTTTTTTTTTTTTTTTTTTTTTTTTTTTTTTTTTTTTTTTTTTTTTTTTTTTTTTTTTTTTTTTTTTTTTTTTTTTTTTTTTTTTTTTTTTTTTTTTTTTTTTTTTTTTTTTTTTTTTTTTTTTTTTTTTTTTTTTTTTTTTTTTTTTTTTTTTTTTTTTTTTTTTTTTTTTTTTTTTTTTTTTTTTTTTTTTTTTTTTTTTTTTTTTTTTTTTTTTTTTTTTTTTTTTTTTTTTTTTTTTTTTTTTTTTTTTTTTTTTTTTTTTTTTTTTTTTTTTTTTTTTTTTTTTTTTTTTTTTTTTTTTTTTTTTTTTTTTTTTTTTTTTTTTTTTTTTTTTTTTTTTTTTTTTTTTTTTTTTTTTTTTTTTTTTTTTTTTTTTTTTTTTTTTTTTTTTTTTTTTTTTTTTTTTTTTTTTTTTTTTTTTTTTTTTTTTTTTTTTTTTTTTTTTTTTTTTTTTTTTTTTTTTTTTTTTTTTTTTTTTTTTTTTTTTTTTTTTTTTTTTTTTTTTTTTTTTTTTTTTTTTTTTTTTTTTTTTTTTTTTTTTTTTTTTTTTTTTTTTTTTTTTTTTTTTTTTTTTTTTTTTTTTTTTTTTTTTTTTTTTTTTTTTTTTTTTTTTTTTTTTTTTTTTTTTTTTTTTTTTTTTTTTTTTTTTTTTTTTTTTTTTTTTTTTTTTTTTTTTTTTTTTTTTTTTTTTTTTTTTTTTTTTTTTT